>JARQOD010000003.1:368095917-368135128 GCA_033576555.1 Oophaga sylvatica
CATGACGGGAGCTAGGTGAGATGTGACTCTGACTCCGAGGGTGACTGTGACTCTAATAGAGAAAGGGAGTACAGTAAGGAGAGGCCCCACCAGGAGAAAAAATCCTCCCGTCGTCGGAGACATAAAGGGCGCAAGGCGCCGGAACACCGTGTATGTCCTGAGAATAGTAATACAGAAAAAACTGTAACTGAGGCGATTGTGCAAGAAGTGTGTACGCTTCCATACCCTGAAGAGCCGGAGAGGGTGGAGCCCCAAGAAACATTGACGAGGTCAGATACGGAAGGCGCTAACGCTATACCGTTGGAGCAGGTGCGTCACCTGGAGGCCGAGGTTGCGGCCATAAAGCGGAACATCGCTAAAAAGTTGTCTAGTGAGAAGCAAAGGTCTGCTGAAATAGAGACCCTTAAAGAACAGATCCAACAAGAAAGGGTCCTGAGACGAATAACAGCACAGAATGGAGGAGCTGGAGAAGGAAGTCTCTAAGATCAGAGAGGCCCAAGTGAAGCATCAGCAGGAGCTTCTCCGGAGGGAGGAGGAGTGTCGCTGTTTGGCAGAGGAGCGAGATAAAGTTCTCCGTATGCTCAAGGTACAGGAGGAGACTGGTGTCCAGCTCCATAAATCAATCAAATAGATGCAAATAAAGAATATTTATTGTAGTTCACCATATAAAGAAGAGTGCCATGTAGCAGAAAAAGATACATATACCATATATACACATCAATACCCAACGTTTCGATCCAACCTGGATCTTATTCATGGGTAACTGTAGGGAGATCAGAAAATCAAAATCAGTGAAATCAAGTAAAACAATAATATACATATATACAAAAATATACATAAATATATACAAAGTGGTATAGTTGTAAATAGATAACAGATACCTCACGCCGACTTGGCACCTTCCCTTGTTTAAACTGTGCTTCCTGCTCCAATGTTATTAAAGGTGATTCAGTTACTCACCCACGTACAGGAAAATCCTTTCCCATCAAGGACTTTTACACATGCGAGTCCAATTTTGTCGTTTATGTTATAAAATGTCCCTGTGGTCTCCTGTACGTGGGTGAGACTACACAACATGCGAAAGAAAGAATGGCAAGCCATAAATCCACAATACGTACTAAGAAAACATGGCTACCCCTTCCGAATCATTTTGTCGAGCACAACCACACAGTGGCCCAGTTGAAATTCCAAATTCTTGAACAAATACCGAGACTACGCAGAGGTGGGGACCGTATCAAGCGCCTGAAACTTAGAGAGACGTATTGGATACATAAACTTGACACGTTATTCCCTAGGGGCCTTAATAGGGACATTAATTGGCTACTCTAATCTTTTGTCTCTATTCAACTTTCAGACTCGCTGATTACCTTGCCTAACCGGTAAGTTTTCACTTCATTTTTTCATTTTTTACCTTTTTTTAATTTTATTTTTATTTCTAATTTTTATTTTTTATAATTATTATTTTTATTTTATTTTTATATTGATTTCCTTTTCATATTCATTTATTTTTATCTTTTATTTTTTATTTTTATTTTTTCTTTTTTCTTTATTTTTTCTTTAAATTTTCAATTTTTCATTTATCATTTTCATCTCCAGTGTGTTCACTATCATTATCCCATTTTCTCATCTATTATTATTTTTTTTTTATTTTTTATTTTTATTTTTTATTTTTACTTATTTTTTCTTTATTTCATTAATTTTTCATTATTATTTTTCTATTTACTTGATTTTTAATTCTCTTATTTTTCTTATTTTTATTTTCATTTACACAATTGCCATGTGTTCTGTCCTCCATTTTTATCTTACCGGCTCGATTATCAGCATATCAATATAATATATTTCTTCCTGTCCCAGTATGTCCTATTTTGCCCAGCCATGAATATGGCGACATTACTATCAGCATATAGGCACAGTGATATGCCGTTATCTCTCAGTTCATGGCGCTCTACTACGTACCTTCATCTCGCTCCTCCCTACCTCACACACCCTACTATGCTCTGCCATCAACCAAAATGGCGACGGTATGACTACCGCGCATGCGCATACCATCTGCTTTATGGCGCCACGTCACGTCCGGTCTCGGGTGACGCACTTCCGGTCCGGCGTGACACGGCGCCTCTATTTAAACGGAGAAGGCTCTGATTATACACACAGCCACTCACAACAGCGCGGGCATAGCGCGGGAGCGCTGCCACACAGAGAAGCCCCTTAATTCAGGTATTGATACTTGTCTGATATCATAGGCTACTATGATGTACCTATAACACGGGGTCCTTGTAGCATTTCCTCTTTTCTGCAGCATTACCTATGTTCTGGCTCATTTAGCCTGCCCTTCCTCATTTTACAGGTAACATATGCTCTCAATTTGGACTCCTGTTGTTCATGTATGCCTTGTTACAAATTACATTTGTCTCTTTTCTACCCTAGTACCTGGCTACTCTATATATGGGGCTGCTTTATTTTGTCTTCATCTAAGTGTCATTCATCTAAGTGCCATTTCTGTGAAATACATATATCTAAGGTACCTTCTCATGCTCCCTTAAACTTAGCTTCAGTGGGATATATCCTATATAATTTCATAAATTTCTCTTCTTGGAACCTATACCAGGGGAACTTTTTCACCCATATTGTTGCTACTACTATTATATATTTCCTCTTACATTGTAATCTGTTATCTATTTACAACTATACCACTTTGTATATATTTATGTATATTTTTGTATATATGTATATTATTGTTTTACTTGATTTCACTGATTTTGATTTTCTGATCTCCCTACAGTTACCCATGAATAAGATCCAGGTTGGATCGAAACGTTGGGTATTGATGTGTATATATGGTATATGTATCTTTTTCTGCTACATGGCACTCTTCTTTATATGGTGAACTACAATAAATATTCTTTATTTGCATCTATTTGATTGACGTGTGCGGTGAATTGCTACTTTCCTATGATTTTGGTACCTTATAGGTCCATTTTCACCAGCACCAGTACAATCACGACCTGTGTGCACACCCTGTATCTATTACTATTACAACTCCAGAAATCTACGGGAGAAGAAATCCAGCAGGGGAAGTGCCATGCAGATGGCCACACAAAAGAGATCGAGGTCTTGGAAAACCATACTAACGCTCAGGATGAGGAGGTACAACAGTCTGTCCCAGAAGGTGACGGGTCCGTTTTCAAGTGTGTGATAGAGATACCCGAAGACAGGCGAGAAGTGTGTGCCATTGAGGAGGTGCATGAGGCCTTTAGGAAGGCAGTAGAAGCATGCAGTGTGAACTGGGTGCCAGAGATGAAACAGTTGGTCATACTGTCGACTAGGGAAGTCACGATGAAGCGAGTGGCTATCCTGAGGGACATGCACCTACATTGTCTCCGCACGAAACAGGTGATCCTGTTGAGAAATAAAGAAGCCGCTCGACGTCTGGAGCAAGCAAGACAGGCTCAAAATCAGATTGGCTTGATGGAAGACATCATTCAAGTGCCCAGAGGTCTGGTGAAGAAGGTCATCGGAAGACTCGGGAAAATAATGCAGGAGATGGTGAATAAGTCCGGTGTGACGAGAGTCAGGATTCCGGCTGATGACGAAGTCCAGGTAGTGGCTAAAGATGGGATGGTTCCGTTCCTCGTTGTCGGATCCAAGGAGAGCCTTGAGAATATCCGGATGCTCCTGGAGTATCGTGTGTCCTACCTGAGAGAAGTAGAGCAGTTACGACTTGAGAGGGACCAGGTCAACAGAGAGCTGCAGGAAATGGAAAGAAGATGGCCGCCACCTTCAACCCGTGGTATTGAGAGGCGAAGAGGTTCGCTGAAGACGAGAAGTCATCAAGCTGGAGATAATACAGGAAATAGGTCGCCTGATGGAAGAAGTAGAAATAGTGATGCCTCAGTTAGCTCAGTGATGAGTGACCTAAACAGGAGAACCTGTAGTGGACGAAATGAAAAGGACTCAGACCAGACAGGACGTATGGGTGCCAGTGAATTGTGACGCCGTACTGACCGCTGGGGATGCGGGTGGTCTGACAGGGGGGCCTCGTCAGCAACAGATGTGACAGAGTCGGAGGACAGACGCCTACCAAAGAGATTAGTAGTAGGGTCCGACTTAGAGAGATGGTTTGACTGGCAGAGACAACCGAGAAGGATCTCTGCTCGGGTAACAAGTGTTCAACCCCACAAGTTTGAACAGAGGGGGGAGGTATGTGGTGTAGTGACACCTGATGCAGCTAGGGGGCGCTGTGTATGGCCCTCGGGATATGCATGGAGACATGTCATGGATGGACGGTATGTATCGCAGAGATGGGTGGCTCTGTGATGGAAGCCTGGATATGTTTGTTCAGCAGAATCTACTGCTGAGAGTTGTGCTATGTATTGGGAGGCTTCCAGGTGACTAGGAGAGCTGGGTGGGTCCAGTCACCTACAAACCCACTCAAGGGGTATGTGTTTGAATACCTGGGATAAAACCTGTATATAATAGTGTGTTGTGGTAAAGGACCTGTGATGAGGTCATGACCAGGTGACCTAACCATGTGATCCTGACCTCATCTGTGGGTGGGGTTACACCTGTAAAAGCCAGTGCTGTGCACATGAGAGGAGAACGTGGTGGAGGCTGGGAAACGTCTCTGATGTCTGTCTCAAGGGAGTCTGGCTGAGACGAGTGAAGAGTGTGTCCTGCACAGGGCTGCCTGGAAGGTTCCTGGAAGGTCTGCCGTTGTTGGAAGATTCCTGAAAGCACGTGGTGAGACTTGGAGCTTGGTAGCCAGGGTGTTGGACTGGGGTCCTGAATAGCACCCGGACAGGACACATGTGTGTGAGTGAAGAGTGTGTCCTGCACAGGGCTGCCTGGAAGGGTCCTGGAAGGTCTGCCGTTGTTGGAAGATTCCTGAAAGCACGTGGTGAGACTTGGAGCTTGGTAGCCAGGGTGTTGGACTGGGGTCCTGAATAGCACCCGGACAGGACACATGTGTGTGCAGAGCCTGTGACGGTCTCACACTGAGAACCATGCGGTTCTATTGAGTTTGGCTGGAGTCAGCCTGGAAAGGACAGTTTTGTTACAGTGTGTCGGTGCAGCAGAAGCGAGTCCAGACCACCTGGGAATGGCACCTGGCGGTCCCTGCTAGCTTGCAGCCGCTTAGTTAAGCCTGTCCCAAGAAAGGGTGAGTCTGGAATCAGTGATTATCCAGAATGGAATGCATTTATGTTTGTTATGTTTTGTTACCGGATTTAAAGAGACAGTAAAAATAGCGATATTTGTACATAATGCCTGTGTGTTGCCTCGTTACTGCGTGCCCAGCCTCAGCCTACCAGAGCGAATCCCTACAGAGTGTATATTTCCTGAGTCACACACAGACGCTTTCTCAGTATGGATTTGACCGTAATACAAAGAGCAGATATACAGTACTGTATCAGAAATGGTCAGCTTTATACGGTGTAGGGCAAAATAGCAATCTCCGTATATATTTCCAGAGTCACACACAGACGTTCACTCAGTATGGATTTGCCAGTAATGCAAAGAGCAGATATACGGTACTGTCTCAGAAGCGTACAGCTGTATACGGTGTAGGGGAAAATTGCAATCTGTATATATAATAATAATAATAATCTTTATTTATATAGCGCCAACATATTCCCCAGCGCTTTACAGTTTAACAGTTTCGAAACACAAGTCATAAGTAACAATGTTAACAATACAATAATTAAAGCAAAATAAGCCGCCCCTGCTCATGAGAGCTTACAATCTACAATGAGGTGGGGAAGATACAAAGTACAGGTGTGTATATACAATGGTGCATTTACAATGATGGTCCAGCCATCTTGAGGGAGTGAGGGAAGGATGGAGATAGTGAATGGGCTACACACGCACACTTACACATAGAATGACTTTGATTAGTGAATGTGATAGGCCGCTCTGAACAAATGTGTTTTGAGGGAGTGCCTGAAACCATGCAAATTGTGGATAGTCCTAATTTCTTGGGGTAGAGCATTCCAAAGGATTGGCGCAGCGCGGGAGAAGTCTTGGAGTTGGAGTCGGGAGTGGGACGTACGGATTAGTGCAGAGGTTAGTCGAAAGTCGTTTGCAGAGCGCAGCAGTCGGTGAAGCCGATAGATAGAAATGAGGGAGGAGATGTAGGGGGGTGCTGCACTGTGGAGAGCTTTGTGGGTGAGAACAAGTACTTTGAATTGGATCCTATAATGAATGGGCAGCCAGTGTAAGGACTGGCGAAGAACGGACGCGTCCGAGTACCGATTAGCCAGATGGATGACCCTGGCTGCTGCATTAAGGATGGACTGGAGAGGGTATAGTCGAGTAATGGGGAGGCCAAGTAATAGAGTGTTGCAGTAGTCCAGGCGGGAGTGGATCAGGGCGACAGTCAGGGTTTTTGTTGTTTCCATGGTGAGAAAATATTTCCGGAGTCACACACAGATAGTCAGCATGTATTTGTCCGTGATGCCAGCCGGTACATGGCAGTGTGTGAGTAGAGTACAGCTCTATACGGTGTGGTAAAAAATGAACGGTCGGTAAGTGTGCAGAAAAAAAGAATCAAAGTATTAGTGCTGTGTAAAAAGCAGTCTGCACAGCGGTGTACACACAGCAATACAGCTAGCAGGCAGCCTAATAACCAGCGCTGCTGCACACAAGAAAATCCTCCCCTGTCACTGGCAGGCAGCCTAATAACCAGCGCTGCTGCACACAAGAAAATCCTCCCCTGTCACTGGCAGGCAGCCTAATAACCAGTGCTGCTGCACACAAGAAAATTCTCCCCTGTCACTGCACACTAACTGTACAGCTCAATTGCTATCAGCACAAGCACAGAAGAACTTCTCTTTCTTGCCTAACTCTCTCCCTACTGATAAACAGTGTCAGCAACCTCTCCCTACTGTTAATATCAGCAGAAGTAAAATGGAGGTCGGCGGTGAGGGCTTTTATAGACACTATGACGCCCCCAAACCAAGCCAATCACTGCAATGCCCTTCTCTAAGATGGTGGTGGACACTGCCCATGTCATCTTGTTGCCCACAGTGTGCGTCCTTCCTCATTGAATAAAAAAAAAGGCGCCAGCAAGCATTATGGAAAAACTGACTTGGGCGCTGGGGTTCGACGACCACATGGCCAACTGCACGCTATGGTCGGGTTTCGGTCAACGAAACTCGACTTTGACAAAAGTCGGTGACTTTTGAATCTGACCGACCTGTTTCGCTCATTTCTAGTGATTATGTCTTGCCAATCCTTAAAAGGGACCCCCGCATTGCCAAAATTATGAAGGATGATGACTACTGGTTGGCCAGCATCCTCGATCCACGCTATAAAGGCAAATTACAGAACATCATGCCATAGGAGAACCTAGAGCTAATATTGGCGAACAAAGAAGCAACTCTGGTAAACCGTTTGTTAGAGGCATTCCCAGCACAAAGCAGTGGTGCAGGTTCTACCACGAGCCGTACTGGGCAACATGGAAGAGGTGTTCGTGGTGCACACAGCTGAAGTGGCGTTGGAGACAGGGGTTTCATGACCATCTTGTGGACTGATTTCTCGAATAGCTCTCACACGACTGTTAATACTGAATCGATTGCAACAGACAGGAGACAGCAGTCGTCATCTATGGTTGAAAATTACCTCTCCTCCCTTATCGATGTTCTACTGGGCCTGTAAACTGGACACCTGGCCTGAATTGGCACAGTATGCCTTACAGAAGCTCGCTTGCCCTGCTGGTAGTGTGCTATCAGAAAGAGTCTTCAGTGCTGCTGGATGAATCCTGACAGAAAGGAGGACCCGGCTGTCGACCAAAAATGTTGGTGATCTCACCTTCATTAAAATGAATCATGAAAAACTAGGTCTGAGCTGAAAAAGTAAGTTGATGTGTATGCAAAATGTAAATGCATATTAACACATGACCATTACACAGAGAAACAAAAAACAAGAAACAAATATCCTAAAATAAAATAAAATAAATGTTGGTGATCTCACCTTCATTAAAATGAATCATGCCTGGGTTTCAAAGGATTTTGTACCACCTTCCCCTGATGACACATATTGTAGGTTGCCAGCAAAAGGGCTCGCTTTGTCCTCCTCTTCCTCCAACTTCTCCAATTCCTCCATTTGCAGCTGCTGAACGTCCAGCCTACACCACCCAACATATGCCAGTTTTTCCACCTCCCTAACTGTGCCCGGAGCAGGTGGGGGGGCACACTCGTCGTCAGAGACACCGGCATACTATGAGGGGCCCTGTGCCAGTGCCGACGCTGACGAGTGGGCGCCCCCCTGCTTGCTCAGGGCCCCAGCACTTGCAATACTTACCTCTCCCTGCTCCACCGCTGTGATGTCTTTCGCGTTTCCTGACAGTGACATTCAGGTCAGAGAGCGCGATGATGTCACGTCTGTGCGCCCTCTGCCTGAACAGACACAGTGCAGAGAGCTGGAAGATGGCGACGCTGAGCAGTCCAGAGTAGAGCAGTGCCCAGCGAGGAGAGGTATTTCTTTTTTTTAATGTTTGGAGCAATATATGGGGAGCATTATACACTGGAGAATTATATATGGGGCCCATCATACACTTGAGCATGATAGATAGAGCCCATTATACACTGGAGCATTACATATGGGGCACATCATACACTGGAGCATTATAAATGGGTTCCATCATATACTAGAGCATCATATTAGGTTCATTATTTATGGGGCATCACATGGAGCTCATTATATATAGAGCATTATATATGGGGACCATTACATTTGGAGCATTATATGGGGCTCATCATACACTGAAGCATTATAAATGGAGCCCATCATACACTGGATCATCATATATGGAGCCCATTATACACTGGAGCATCATATGGGGCCCATTATATATGGAGCATTATAGAGGCCCATCATACATTGGTCATCATCCATGGGGCATATCATAAACTGGAGCATCATATGGGGCCCATTATATATGGAGCATTATACAGGCCCATCATACACTGGAGCATCATCCATGGGGCACATCGTATACTGGAGCATCATGAGGGGCCCATCATATACTACAGCATCATATGAGGTTCATTATTTATGGGGCATCACATGGAGCTCATTATATATGGTGCATTAAATATGGGGACCATTATATTTGGAGAATTTTATGGGGCCCATCATATACTAGAGCATCATATGGTGTTCATTATTTATGGGGCATCATATAGGGCCCTTTATATATGGAGCATCATATGGAGCACATATGGGGCCTATTCTGTATGGAGCATTATATGGAGCCCATTCTGTATGGAGCAATATATGTGGCTCATTATTCTGTATGGCGCACTATGTGGTGCCCATAATACTGTATAGAGGAATATACTGTCCGGTTTTTGAGCTATTGCAGAATTTACAATAGATATCACTCATGTAATATAAGTAGTGAAGTATTTGGCATTGTGCTATACCTATAGTTCTCTGCCATATCGGAGCATCATGAATTGTGGTATGTGTTAAAGGGGCCCACTGAGACTCTTTGGCCCTGGGCCCACGAAAACCTGGAACCAGCCCTGACCCCCCCCACAACTTTAGCCAAATAACCCCCAGTTTTCAATGCGTTACTATTATTATAAAGTAAATTAAGGTTGACAAGCTTAAGTAATAAGAATTGATGTCGTTGGCATTGAAATGGGCACTGTAGGTGTGTTTACTGTCCTCCACTCCCTGCCGACTTTTCTTCCCCATTGACTTGCATTGGGGTCGGTTTGAGTTTCAGTCGGACCTTCGACTTTTGCCGATAGTCGGCCGATTTCGTTAGACTCGACTTTTGCGAAAGTCGGGTGGTCCGAAACCCGACTCGACCCTCCCGGAGACAAAGTCGCTCATCTCTAGTGAAGACATCAGCTTTTACTGTATAGGTTCCCATTGATATATATTAGTGAGGATATCAGAATGTGTGGGCTTCTGGTAGGTATATATTAGTGACGACAGAGTGTATGGGTTCCTGTTAGGTATATATTAGTGAAGACATCAGAATGTATGGGCTTCTGGTGGTATAAATTAGTGAAGAAATCAGAATGAATGTGCTCCTTGTGGGTATACATTAATGAAGACATCAGAATGTATGTGCTGTAGGTGAGTATATATTAGTGAAGACATGCGAATTTTGGGGCTACTGGTGGTATATATTAGTGATGACATCAGAATGTATGGGCTCCTGGTGGTTATATATGTGTCTGGATGTATGTGCACTATGCATGTATGTATCTGTATATATGTGTGTATACAGTGGTGCCCAAAAGTATTGGCACCCCTGCAATTCTGTCAGATAATACTCAGTTGCTTCCTGAAAATGATTGCAAACACAAATTCTTTGGTATTATTATCTTCATTTAATTTGCTTGCAAGGAAAAAAAACACAAAAGAGAATGAAGCAAAAATCAAATCCTTGATCATTTCACACAAAACTGCAAAAAAGGGCAAGACAAAAGTTTTGGCACCCTCAGCCTAATACTTGGTTGCACAACCTTTAGCCAAAATAACTGCGAACAACCTCTTCTGGTAACCATCAATGAGTTTCTTACAATGCTCTGCTGGAATTGTCGACCATTCTTCTTTGGCAAACTGCTCCAGGTCCCTGATATTTGAAGGGTGCCTTCTCCAAACTGCCATTTTGAGATCTCTCCACAGGTGTTCTATGGAATTCAGGTCTGGACTCATTGCTGGCCACCTTTGAAGTCTCCAGTGCTTTCTCTCAAACCATTTTATAGTGCTTTTGGAAGTGTGTTTTGGGTCATTGTCCTGCTGGAAGACCCATGACCTCTGAGGGAGACCCAGCTTTATATATATATGTGTGTGTATGTATGTGCTCGGTGTATACATGTGTGTGTCTGTATACATATGTGTAACATTCCGTTGTTTGTGTCACCTACTGTGTGTCTATATAGCATCCATTTATAAATCCCAACTGCACAGACAAGAGTTCCTAGGTGTAAACATGTTGGAAAACGACCAATGAACGAGAAAAATGCTGCTCATACATCGGGGATAATAGGATTGTTTATCCCCTTAACGACCGCCTATATGCCTTTTCATGGCGGTTATTAAGGGTACTTAAACCACAGTGCCGTTAATTGACGGCGCTGTGGAAAAAGTGAATAGCGCCCCCCCCAGAGGCGCATTTTCTCCGTGGTAGCCAAGAACCCAGAGAACATGAATCGGGTCGGTTTTTACCGACCCCGATGTTGCGATCGCCGTTATTAACCCTATAACGGCGATTGCAACAAAAAAAAAATGGTGTCCCATTTAATTTCTCTCTCCTCTGATGTTATCGGACATCAGAGGAGAGAGAAAAAGGGTCCCCGATCCCCCCCTTGTGGCCCTCGAATGTCACTTCTGGCCCCAGGGCCCTCCGGTGTCCCCCAGTGCCGCCGCCATGGCGCAAAGGGGAGAAAATGGCGGGCGCATGCTCAGTGCGCACGCCGCGATGTGCTGGGGGGCTTGGGCAAAATTCTCTGCGGTCTCGGCTCGGGTAGCCGAGACCCCATAGAACATGATCCGGGTCTGTATTTACCGAACCCGGCGTCGCGATCGCCGTTATACTGAGTATAACGACGACCGCAAAAAAAAAAAAAAAGATTTCTCTCCCCTCTGATGTGATCGCACATCAGAGGGGTGAGAATTAAGGTCCCCAGGACCCCCAATCCTCCCCTGTACCTCCCGGTGTCCCCCGTACTACGGCAGGTCCTGCAGCTCCATCCTCTTCATGCTGAAAAAAAAAATGGCGGGCGCATATGCAGATTGAAAAAAAAAAGAATGAATGAAAGTACATTTTGATCACTGTGATAAACTATCACAGTGATCAAAATAAAAAAACCAGTACATAAACCCCCCCTTTATCACCCCCTTAGTTAGGGACATATAATAAAATATAGAAATTATATTTATTTTCATTTTTCCGTTAGGGTTAGGATTATTATTAGGGTTAGGGTTATAATTAGGGTTAGGGTTAGGGATAGGGTTAGGGTTAGCATTAAGGTTAGGCTGGGTTCATACTGCATTATGGCAGTCCATTAGATGGAGTACGTTACACCGCGGTGTAACGCAGTCCTTTAACGCTGCCATTCACCCCCATTTGAGGGAGCATCGCGACGTATGCCGTAAAGCGGCATGCGTTCGCGACGTGCCATCATTCAGTGACGGAGCCTCGGACGCGGCCTGCAGCATCAGGGCTCCGTCACCGCTAGCGCAGATGAATCATCTGCTGATTCCTCTGCGATAGCGGGTATAGCATAACGCAATCACGTTATGCTATACCGTTACCAGCCCGTCAACGCTATGTGTTGAACGGGCTGGTAAAGCGCAAAATGAACCTAGCCTTAGGGTTAGGGTTATAATTAGGGTTAGGGCTGGAATTAGGGTTAGAGTTACAATTAGGGTTGGAAATAGGGTTGGGATTTAGGTTAGGATTAGGGTTAGGGTTTGGATTAGGGTTAGGGGTGTGTTGGGGTTAGGGTTGGAGCTAGAATTGAGGGGTTTCCACTATTTAGGCACATCAGGGGGTCTACAAACACGATGTAGCGTTCAAAAAGTCAAATGGCGCTCCCTCCCTTCCGAGTCCTGCCGAGCGCCCAAACAGTGGTTTACCTCAACATATAGGGTATCAGCGTACTCAGGACAAATTGCACAAAAACTTTTGGGGTCTTGTTACCCTTGGGAAAAAAAATTGGGGTGAAAAGATCGTTTTGGTGAAAAAAGTATGATTTTTTATTTTCACGGCTCTGCGTGTTAGGGGTCGAGTTCGCGCTTCTGCACAAGGGGAATCTCGAGCCATTCCGGCTGCGGTCTCCCATTCGTCTCCGGCCGCAGTGGACTCTGCTCAGCTTAGATGTCGGTCCCAGCATCTTGCCCAGTCTGGCAGTGTGCAGAGGATTACTGCTGCTCCTCCAGACTCTGCTATTGTGGCCAGTACTGGTTAGCGGCGAGCAGACGTCTTTAGGACAAAGTCCTTGTTTTTCCCTTCTGAGCATGCCCAGGGTGAGATCTATCATTGGAGATCAGGGGTCACATGCTCAGGTACTTCATCAGCTCCTATTGGTCTGCCAGGAAGGTCCTGTGACTACTGGTGTTCTGGAACAGGTTTCATTGGTCCTTGTTTCTGGCAGGTCCTGTAGCTCTTATTATAAAAGGGTGGCAATGCTGAGCCGCCATGCGCTAGTATCAACCATTTTATGCTTTGCGCCAGTGTGGTCATGCGTGTGTGTGGTTAGGGCCCGGCTGAAATAAGCCCCTAGAATACCGACTTAATCGGTGAGGAGTTTGGTATGCTAGCTAGTCAGGGTCGGTGTCCTAGATGCCCTAGATTACCGGCATAACCGGTGAGGAGTTTGATTGCCGTATTCAGGGCCTGGCGTTCAGACGCCATAGATTGACTCCCGCGAGGACATTAGCACATGATCACGTTCTATGTTCGCTTAGCACTTAACTGTGTACCTGGGTGCCTGACAGGACACAGAACTTTTTCTCAGCGGCTCTGTGACGTAACCGGGCACGCTTTCAACGCTAGACAGCGCCCTAGCGTGTTTACTTTGCGACTCAGTTGTGTTAAGTGAGTTCGCACACATTGCCATATTGCGCTGCGGCACTCCTTCTAGCGGCTCTGTGAAAAAACAGAGTTCGCACATATTGCCACAGCGCATTGCAGTGTTTATTTTGGAGACTCTGCGGGATAACAGAGATCGCGTCTTGCGCCATTTTACTAGCAGCAGGTTCCACCTGCACGGTGGACCCCGGGCTGCGAAGCACCTCTCTACCTCATATATTTGGTGCATTCCGCAGACCCTAACACTGCGTTTATAAATTTCTGTGAAGCTCTTGGGGGTTCAAAGTGCTCACCACACACCTAGATAAGCTCCTTGGGGGGTGTCTAGTTTCCAAAAGGGTGTCACTTGCAGGGGGTTTCTACTGTTTAGGCACATCAAGGGCTCTGCAAACACAACATGACGCCTGCAGAACATTCCATCAAAGTCTTCATTACAAAATGGTGCTCCTTCCCTTCCAAGCTCTCCCATGCGCCCAAACAGTGGTTCCATCCCACATATGGGGTATCAGCGTACTCAGGAAAAATTGGACAACAACTTTTGGGGTCCAATTTCTCCTTTTACCCTTGGGAAAATAAAAAAATAGCGGGCTAAAGAATCATTTTTGAGGAAAAAAATGATTTTTTATTTTCACGGCTCTACGTTATAAACTTCTGTGAAGCACTTGGGGGTTCAAAGTGCTCACCACACATCTAGATAAGTTCCTTAAGGGGTCTAGTTTCCAAAATGGTGTCATTTGTGGGGGGTTCCACTGTTTAAGCATATCAGGGGCTCTCCAAACGTGACATGGCGTCCAATTTCAATTCCAGCCAATTTGGGTTTGAAAAAGTCAAATGGCGTTCCTTCCCTTCCAAGCCCTGCCGTGTGCCCAAACAGTGGTCCCCCCTTACATATGGGGTATCAGCGTACTCAGGACAAATTGGACAACAACTATTGTGGTCTAATTTCTCCTGTTACCCTTGGGAAAATAAAAAATTGGGGACTAAACAATCAGGTTTGTGGAAAAAATGATTTTTTATTTTCACGCCCGGGCGTTATAAACTTCTGTGAAGCACTTGGGTGTTCAAAGTGCTCACCACTCATCTAGATAAGTTCCTTAGGGGGTCTAGTTTCCAAAATGGGGTCACTTGTGGGGGGTTTCAAACGGCGCTCCTTCCCTTCCAAGCTCTGCCATGCACCCAAACAGTAGTTTACCCCCACATATGAGGTATCAGCATTCTCAAGACAAATTGCACAAAAACTTTTGGGGTCTTGTTACCCTTGGGAAAATAAAAATTGGGGTGAAAAGATCATTTTTGTGGGAAAAATATGATTTTTTATTTTCACTGCTCTACGTTATAAACTTCTGTGAAGCACTTGGAGGTTCAAAGTGCTCACCACACATCTAGATAAGTTTCTTAGGGGGTCTAGTTTCCAAAATGGGGTTACTTGTGGGGGGGTTTCCACTGTTTAAACACATCAGGGCCTCTACAAACGCGACATGGCGTCCAGCCAATTCTGCGTTGAAAAAGTGAAACGGCGCTCCTTCCCTTGCGACCTCTGCCGTGCGCCAAAAAGTGGTTTACCCCCACGTATCGGCGAGTTCAGAAGAAATTGCAGAACAAATTTTGTGGTTCATTTTTTCTTTTAACACTTGTGAAAATAAAAAAATTTGGTTCCGAAGTAAAGTTTTTGCAAAAAAGTTGAATGTCAATTTTTTCCTTCCACATTGCTTCAGTTCCTGTGAAGCACATAAAGGGTTAATAAACTTCTTGAATGTGGTTTTGAGCACCTTGAGGGGTGCAGTTTTTAGAATGGTATCACTTTTGGGTATTTTCTATCATATAAACCCCCCAAAGTGACTAAAAAAAATGGTGCTGTAAAAATGAGAAATTGCTGGTCAATTTTTAACCCTTATAACTTCGTAACAAAAAAATTTTGTTCCCAAAATTGTGCTTATGTAAAGTAGACATGTGGTAAATGTTATTTATTAAGTAATTTGTGTGACATATCTCTCTGATTTAAGGGCATAAAAATTGAAAGTTTGAAAATTGCTAAATTTTCAAATTTTCGCCATATTTCCGTTTTTTTCATAAATAAAAGCAAGTCATATAAAAATTTTTTTACCACTAACGTGAAGTACAATATGTCACGAAAAAACAGTCTCAGAATCAGCTGGATTCGTTAAAGCGTTCCAGAGTTATACCCTCAAAAATTTACAGTGGTCAGAATTGTAAAAATTGGCCCGGTCATTAAGCTGCAAAATGGCTCTGTCATTAAGGGGTTATGGCGGAGTAAAGATCATTGCTTTTAGTGGCACATCGCTGGTGCAAACTGTATATGTGCTGTTTTTTAACATGATACTATATGAGGACAGATTGGTCTATTAGTGATCGTTCTGTGCCTATCATTCCTAATCAATCTGTGCAAAGAGGTTGGGAAATAAGCGCCGAACTACTTCAATATTGTTGATCGCGCTTGTTTTTATGGTCTGTATTCATCACATGTAAATGCAGCCTAAATGTTTGTGTGTGCAATATGTGAGCATTTAGGTCCCCACCTTAAACTTTTGCCCAGGGCACCACTTTCCTAAAACCGGCCCTTTCCCTACTCAAGGGTTGGACTGCTCCATCCAACGATCCTCCAACAACACAGGCCTGGGCACAATATTGAGCCCCATGGATCCTGAAAAAAGATAACTTTTTTTGGAGTTAGTCACGTTTTTCCATGACTGGTACCTCTGCACTCCGATATAACAATTCAGCTAGGTACAGCTTTTACACTAAGGTCTAAAAATTTCTAGCTGCACTCCTCATCTTCATACAAAAGTAAAAAGTTCCATAGATGAGAATCCTGGCCTGTGGAGTCCATATTGGGCTTTGTTGACTCCAGGACAATCCGTAGGTTGAGAAATAGTATTTTCTTTGTGTTTAACCTGAGAATCCATGCATTGTTCTTCCAAGCACCGTATGAGAGCGTACAGCACTTAAGCCAAAAAGCCTTTTTGGTTGAAGGCAGCAGATTGCTCGCTGATTTATTTTCATTTCCCTACAGTGCGTGCCGAGTAAAAATCATTTTGTCTTTTTCACTTTTTCTCTCAGGTAATAGAAAATTTTTTGACAAGGAGGAGACCCTTATGTTTTCAGCATGACATTCCCCATTTAACATTTTCCACTCGAGAGTGAGCAAAGCAGCTGGAAAAAAAAAGTCGGGAAATTGATGCAGAAATGATCTAGTGTGTCAAAAAGTGTTCTGCTTCCGAATAAGCATCTGTCTTTGTGATTCCACAGTAAGCTGCTAAACCTGGAGGGAAATGAAGGCTCTTACAATATTTCATTGTGGCTGAGAGACTAGTATCAGGCATGGAGGAAACAGTCAGGGCTTATGCAGAATTAACTGGATGCCATCAGAAATGCATCCGCTGCTCCAATCATGTTCCCTCTCGATGGCTCTGGATTCCATTTATATAATAATCCTATTTTACAATGCTGCAAATTATCAAGTTTCTGTGTTGATGCAACTACTCAGCATATGGATCAGAACTGAATTTGCTGTTACCTCTATGGCCGGGCTCAAACTTGCGAGAAACTCACACGAGTCTCGCACCTCAATACCCGGCAGTGCCACCGGCACTCCGATCAGAGCATTCAGCTGCATAGAAATACATGCAGCCACACACTCCGGTCCCGAGTGGCGGCAGCAGTGTCGGGTATTGAGGTGTGAGACTCGTGCGAGTTTCTAGCAAGTGTGACCCTGGCTTACGGAGCATTTCGGTATTGCATCAGTTGTGCCCAAAGGTGCATTCACATGGCCCAATTTCAGCTCATAAACGAGTGCAGATCGATGATATACAAGTTGATCTGCATTCGTTTATGGCCCCGTTCACAAGAGCTGACACAAACGGTATAGGGACAGAAAGAACATTAGTACTGTTGTTCTGTCCCGTAACACATTCACATTGTCGGCAAGACATCACCTATTTGATTTGATGTGCTGCTAAAAAAAAAACTATTTTAACCCCTTTCCGTGCAGCCAATTTCCATTTATTATTATTATTATTATACATTTATATAGCGCCATTTATTCCATGGCGCTTTACATGTGAAAAGGGGAAATATACAGTACAGACCAAAAGTTTGGACACACCTCATTCAACGATTTTTCTGTATTTTCATGACTATGAAAATTGTAGAATCACACTGAAGGCATCAAAACTATGAATTAACACATGTGGAATTATACATTTACACTTTACAAAAAGTGTGAAACAACTGAAAATATGTCTTATATTCTAGGTTCTTCAAAGTAGCCACCTTTTGCTTTGATTACTGCTTTGCTCACAGAAAAGGTGAACGGATGGACTCTACATGCCTGGTTCCCACCGTGAAGCATGGAGGAGGTGGTGTGATGGTGTGGGGGTGCTTTGCTGGTGACACTGTTGGGGATTTATTTAAAATTGAAGGCATACTGAACCAGCATGGCTACCACAGCATCTTGCAGCAGCATGCTTTTCCATCCGGTTTGCGTTTAGTTGGACCATCATTTATTTTTCAACAGGACAATGACATCAAACAGACCTCCAGGCTGTGTTAGGGCTATTTGACCAAGAAGGAGAGTGTTGGGGTGCTACGCCAGATGACCTGGCCTCCAAAGTCACCAGACCTGAACCCAATTGAGATGGTTTGGGGTGAGCTGGACCGCTCACCGCTTCAATTTTTAATAAATCCCCAACAGTGTCACCAGCAAAGCACCCCCACACATCACACCACCTCCTCCATGCTTCACAGTGGGAACCATTCATGTAGAGTCCATCCGTTCACCTTTTCTGCATGCAAAGCTGTAATCAAAGCAAAAGTTGGTTACTTTGAAGAACCTAGAATATAAGATATATTTTCAGTTGTTTCACACTTTTTTGTAAAGTGTAATGTATAATTCCACATGTGTTAATTCATAGTTTTGATGTCTTCAGTGTCATTCTACAATTTTCATAGTGATGAAAATACATAAAAATCTTTGAATGAGAAGGTGTGTCCAAACTTTTGGTCTGTACTGTAGATAAGTACAATAAACATGGGTAAGACAAGGGACACACAAGTACAGAAGGAGAAAGGACCCTGTCCGCGAGGGTTCACAGTCTACAGGGATGGGTGAGGATACACTAGGAGAGGGTAGAGCTGGTTGTGCGGTGGTTCAGTAGACTGAGGATCATTGCAGGCTGTAGGCTTGTCAGAAGAGGTGGGTCTTCAGGTTCTTCTTGAAGGTTTCCATTGTTGGTGAGAGTCTGATGTGTTGCGGAAGAGAGTTCCAGAGTACGGGGGAAGCATGGAGAAGTCTTGTATGCGGTTGTGGGAAGAAGAGATGAGGGGGCAGTAGAGAAGGAGATCTTGAGAGGATTGAAGGTTGTGTGTGGGTAGGTACCGGGAGACCATGTCACAGATGTATGGGGGAGACAGGTTGTACGGTAGTTGGCTTTGTATGTCATGGTTAGGGTTTTGAACTGGAGCCTCTGGGCAATAGGAAGCCAGTGAAGGGTCTGGCATATGGGGGAGGCTGAGGAATAGCGGCGTGACAGGTGGATTAGTCGGGCAGCAGAGTGTAGGATGGACAGAGTGCCAGAGTGCTAGAGGGGAGGAGAGAAAGTAGGAGGTTGCAGTAGCCGAGGCGGGAGATGATAAGGGGGCGTGCACTAGCATTTTGTGGTTTCATGGTTGAGGAATGCGTGGATCCGGGAAATATTTTTGATTTTGAGGCGGCAGAAGGAGGCAAGGGCTTGGATATGTGGTTTGAAAGAAAGGGCAGACTCGAGGATCACACCAAGGCACCGAACGTGCGGGATTGAGGAAAGCTAGCAGCCATTGACATTGATGGATAGGTCTGGTGGAGGGGTAGAGTGAGATGGGGGAAAGATGATGAATTCTGTTTTGTCCATGCTCAGTTTGAGAAAGCGAGCAGAAAAGAAGGCTGAGATAGCAGACACTGTGGGATTTTGGTCAGTAGGGAGGTGAGGTCAGGTCCAGATAGGTAGATCTGTGTGTCATCGGCGTAGAGGTGATGCTGCAAGCCATGGGATTCTATGAGCTGTCCCAGGCCAAAGGTATAGATGGAGAAGAGTAGGGGTCCTAGGACTGAGCCTTGAGGATCACTGATAGACAGGGGGTGAGGTGAGGAGGTGGTGTGTGAGAGGGAGATACTAAATGTTTGGTCTGTTAGGTATGATGAGATCCAGGATAGGGCCAAGTCTGCGATGCCAAGAGATGAGAGAATCTGTAGCAGGAGGAAATGGTCCACGGTTAGAGTTGAGCGAAAAAGGTCGGTCAGATTCAAAAGTCGCCGACTTTCGCCGAAGTCGGGTTTCGTTAGCCGAAACCCGACCATAGCGTGCAGTCGGCCATGCGGTTGTCGATCCAAGCGCCCAAGTCGGTTTTCCCATAATGCTTGCAGGCGCCTTTCTTCAGCCAATGAGCAAGGACGTACACTGACATTGGATCCTCCAAAATATCCAGACAGTTAACTTTGGGCCCTCCAAAAAATGGAAATTTTCCATGTTTGAATTGTGCATGCTGTGGCAATATGATCAAGGGTGACAGTTTTGGCCACTCACGCACGGGTCAACGCTTTCGGATCCAGGAACGGTACTCTTGTACATCTAGCTTTGTAATCTATATGCTCGTGTGTCCGTGTGGACTCATGTATATAGGCGAGACAACGATGGAAGTTAAGGCTAGGATAAGTAAACACAAAAGTACTATCAGGACGAAGATGATGGAACTGCCGGTATCTAAGCACTTTGTAGAATGTGGACACTTGGTCAGTCAGCTGAGATTTAGAGTTATTGACGGGGTTCCACCCCTCAGGAGAGGTGGTGACAGGACTAAGTTGCTTAAACAGAAAGAACTCCGGTGGATCTCCGTTTTGGAGACATTGCAACCAAAGGGGTTGAATATCGAATATAATTTGCATATTTGTGCTAGGTAATTTTTGCATCTATATTCTGTGTTTGTTTTTAGATATATATTTTACTTATGTTTGTTGTTTTCGTAGGATTATTATCTGGAGTGATCGGAGTGGTGACTTAATGGTTCCTGATGACATCATTTATTTTATAGATATTATATATATTTCTTTAGGTGTCTGCTATATTGTTAATCTTCCATTCTATATAGATCCGCATGTGCGGTCTCTTGCTTACATTATGCCAATACTGACGGTCATGTGACCTGCAGGTTTCCTGATGACATAGCTGGAGTAGTATAAATAATGATAGAGTTTATTGTGCATGCGTGTTCTTTTTTCAGGTGTCGGATGATGCCGGTGATCGCGCGCTATTTTAGTGTTTTCAGCTTAGAATAGAGGCTTATGATGGGACTATCATGTGATTAGACCTCGGATGATGCTTGCGATCATGTGACTGGGTGTCTGATGACATATCTGGAGTAATATAAATAATGATAGAGTTTATTGTGCATGCGTGTTCTTTTTTCAGGTGTCGGATGATGCCGGTGATCGCGCGCTATTTTAGTGTTTTCAGCCTGGAATAGAGGCTTATGATGGGACTATCATGTGATTAGACCTCGGATGATGCTTGCGGTCATGTGACTGGGTGTCTGATGACGCTGGTGTTCACATGATCCACTGGGCGTTTGCTATGATGACTTCTGAACATGTGCCTTTGTTTACCACACAGTGGGGAGTGAGTTAGGTGTGCCTCCCGATTTGTTATCCTGTGGGCTATTGGATAAGTGCTCTGACTAAGCGCTGCTGAACTGACACTGATTGGATATGGAGGACGCTGCTGCTAGTGAGTACATGATTGGTGCAGCACCAGAATGGGAGTGTGCAGTAACAGATTATCGATTGGCAGACTAAATGGTGATATTGTTAATATGGAGTAATCTATGGCATATTATATGCACAATTATAACATTGCTGTATTTTTCTATGATGTCACTATTCTGAGCTCTGATCACTGTTTTAAATTGATTATCGTTGTATATTCTGTATATATGTCTATTTGTATTATGGGCGGTTCCTGGATGGTGATTGGCTCCTCCACACCATTTAAGGACACCATTTTGCCTGTTTTTGTATACTTGATAAAGGCCTGAATATGGCCGAAACGTCGTATTTTATGGTGGCTGAATAAAGACTTGTTATACTTCACCTGGATTGGATGCTGTTCCTATTTTTTCGTTGGACTGTTGTTCATTTGGATCCTTGAACGCCTGAACGTGCATCCGTGCTAACTCCCGAGTGCTGTCAGCTGCTTGAATACAGGTAGATCTGTGTGTCATCGGCGTAGAGGTGATGCTGCAAGCCATGGGATTCTATGAGCTGTCCCAGGCCAAAGGTATAGATGGAGAAGAGTAGGGGTCCTAGGACTGAGCCTTGAGGATCACTGATAGACAGGGGGTGAGGTGAGGAGGTGGTGTGTGAGAGGGAGATACTAAATGTTTGGTCTGTTAGGTATGATGAGATCCAGGATAGGGCCAAGTCTGCGATGCCAAGAGATGAGAGAATCTGTAGCAGGAGGAAATGGTCCACGGTAGAGTTGAGCGAAAAAGGTCGGTCAGATTCAAAAGTCGCCGACTTTCGCCGAAGTCGGGTTTCGTTAGCCGAAACCCGACCATAGCGTGCAGTCGGCCATGCGGTTGTCGATCCAAGCGCCCAAGTCGGTTTTCCCATAATGCTTGCAGGCGCCTTTCTTCAGCCAATGAGCAAGGACGTACACTGTAGGCAACGAGATGACATGGGCAGCGTCCACCACCATCTTAGAGAAGGGCATTGCAGTGATTGGCTTGCTTTGGGGGGCGTCATATTGACTATAAATGCCCACACCGCCTACCTCCAATTTACTTCTGCCGATATTACCAGTAGGGAGAGGTTGCTGACACTGTTTATCAGTAGGGAAAGAGTTAGGCAGGAAAGCGAAATTCTTCTTTGCTTGTGCTGATAGCAATTGTGCTGTACAGTTAGTGTGCAGTGACAGGGGATGATTTTCTTGTGTGCAGCAGCGCTGGTTATTAGGCTGCCTGCTAGCTGTATTGCTGTGTGTACACTGCTATGCAGACTGCTTTTTACACAGCACTAATACTTTGATTATTTTTTTCTGCACACTTACTGACCGTTCATTTTTTCCCACACCGTATAGAGCTGTACGCTACTCACACACTGCCGTGTACCGTCTGTTTTTGAGTCGCCCGCCAGGGCCGTGGGGTACTCAGTACCGAGCCTGTTGACTTCTATGGGGTATGTCACGGTAGCCACGACCCGTTCCGTGGCCCTGGGCACTCACCAAAAAGGGGATTTATTTACAGGAGATAATGTTCGTGTAGTGATTCGTGACGCCACCTGTGGTGTCTGGTCAGGGTGACCAGCGCTGCAGCTCAGGTCCTCTGGAAGTGATGGTATTCTGCAGCTAGTTGGCAAACCTCCCACAGGTGAGGTTTTAGTCTTCCAGGGCAGGTAGATGTGGGATGCAGGACGGAGGGAACCCAGCCGGGTCAGAGCAAAAATGGGAGCACACACAAATCATTTCCGTACCTTTACTGGAATTAGTACAGGAACATCCCGGAGCACTGTAGGGTGAGGGGTGCATGTCGGGATTCTCCCCGGTGAGCAGGTGTAGGGCCTCCTGTTGCTTGCCTCTCGGTAGTAAGTTTCTGACCTGCCTGTAGCTAGGCCTAACTTTGTATCTGTCCTGCACCGGCTGACATTGTAGTAGGGCCTTCTTCTGGAGTACACACTCCCTGCTAGTAGGGCCTCCGTGACTCCTGGCTCTGTTACGTATCAGCTCTTGGGTGATCCTGGGACCTGTAGTACTCCAGCGATTCAGGTTGTGTCTTACTGGGTCATAGAGATCCCTATAGGCTCGAACCCGGTGTCCGGTATATGCTTTCTGGGGTGAGCTGGTAAAGCTCATCTGCCCCCCAATGCTACTCTCTCCTCTAGCCCTCGGCCTACTCGGGCCCTCACAAGGCTATACACACTGGCAGTTAGCCGGCTGCCTCTTCTGCCACTCTCTAGAGCGTCGGCACGCTCCTAGCTCGCTGGCCTGAGCAACTTGTGTCTAGCTTTCAGGAGACTATTGCCCCACTGCTGAGCTATTAGCTTTCTTCTCTGGACTCCTCTGCAGACCGACTTGTTTTCCTAAGTCTCCCACCGCAGGACTCTCTAGCTAGACTGCTCTTGACTCCCTCTGGTGGTCTGAGGTAGGGTAGGTCTGTGTGTATGCTCTAAGGACCTCCTGTGGAGAAATCCTTTAATGCACCCCTCTAGGATCTGAGGCAGCTGGGTGCCACATTATCACGGACAAATACATGCTGACTATCTGTGTGTGACTCTGGAAATATATACGGAGATTGCAATTTTCCCCTACACCGTATACAGCTATCCGCTTCTGATGCAGTACTGTATATCTGCTCTTTGTATTATGATCAAATCCATACTGAGTGAGCATCTGTGTGTGACTCCGGAAATATATACGGAGATTGCAATTTTCCCCTACAACATATACAGCTGTACGCTTCTGAGACAGTACCGTAAATATGCTCTTTGTATTACGGTCAAATCCATACTGAGTGAGCGTCTGTATGTGACTCCAGAAATATATACAGAGAATGCATTTTTCCCCTACACCGTATACAGCTGTACACTTCTGAGACAGTACCGTATATCTGTTCTTTGTATTACGGTCAAATCCATACTGAGTGAGCATCTGTGTGTGACTCCGGAAATATATATGGAGATTTAAATTTTCCCCTACACCATATACAGCTGTACGCTTCTCATACAGTACCATATATCTGCTGGTATTTTTGGTACATTTTCCCAAACATGAGGAAGTATGGTGGAAGACGTGGGCAGGGGGGCCAGTTGGGAATGATGGTGGTGGTGGTGGTGCATCTGCTGTTAGTGCCAAAAGGCCATTAGCACCCAAGGCAGGAGGTGTTGAGCCTGCGTCATCGTCTGGCTCCAGAAGGCCTGGGAGGCTCCCTTTTCTGGGAGTAGGTAAACTGCTTTTAAAGCTGGAGCATCAGGAACAGGTTTTGGCTTACATTGCCGAAACAGCCCCCAGCTCTATCGCCTCCTCTTCTGAACTTTCAAAAAATGCAAGCACTGAGTCATCAGTGCAGGCTCCTGGTCAGGAACTACACCTTTCCTTGTGTCCTTCACCCCCACCAAAAGTGAAGGATGCGGCAGGCCACACTTCAGATTACTCCATTGAGCTCTTTTCACATACCATGCCTGGGTTATCAAGTCAAATCCTGATTCCCCAGTCCAAGATGAATATGACGTGGAGTGCACTGATGCACAGCCACTGCTATCTGATTCTGCTGGTATATTCACCCAGAGCACTACATTGCCCTCGCAGTCTACTGAGCCAGAATTAGACCCTGATGAAACTCAGGTGCCCCTTCCCGCATACTCTAACACCTAACATGGTGACACAGAGGAAGGTGCAGATGAAATTGAAGAGGAGGTGATTGATGAGCCAGTTGTTGACCCGGATTGGCATCCATTGGGGGAAGAGGGTGCCGCTGGCAATAGCTCAGAAGAGGAGGAGGATCCGCGGCAGGCATCGACATCGCAGTTGCGGTTATCTGGCAGGCCCGTAGCAGTCCAAAAACATGTTAAAAAAACAAAACGAGTTGCAGGACAGCTTGGCCAGACGGTCAAATTAGCACTGCGTGCAAGCCCTGACAGTTTCTCCCATAGTAGGAAGAGTGCAGTGTGGCACTTTTTTTACCAAAATCCTATTGATAAGGCAAAGGTTATCTGTACGAAGTGCGGATGGACCTTTAGCCGAGGGAAAAATCTCCGAAAATTAAATACCAGTTGCATGCTTAGACATTTAAACGCCATGAACTTGCAAGCGTGGACGGACTACAAAACCTAACTGGCTTTGAATGCCTACATTGCCAAACTGATCTCATTAGAGATGATGCCCTTCCATTTGGTTGAAAGTGCAGCATTCCGAGAGCTCATGGCCTACGCTGTCCCACGCTATGACCTACCCAGTCTGCACATCTTTTCTAGAAAAGCCATCCCTGCCCTCCACCTGCATGTGAAAGACCGCATTGTCCATGCACTCAAACAATAAGTGAGTGGAAAAGTGCACCTCACAACAGATGCATGGGCCAGTAGGCATGGCCAGGGCCGTTGCATGTCCATCACTACGCACTGGGTTAATGTGGTGGATGCAGGGTCCACAGGGGACAGAAGCGGTGAGACAGTGCTGCCTAGCCCACGGTATAGGCAACAGTTGCATGTAGGCGTTTGACTCTCCTCCTCCTCCTGAAGCAAAAGCTCGTCGACAGAGCGCAGTCGCACGAGCACTCCATCCGCAACTGCCAGTGTTGCACACGAGGTGTCCCACTATCGATCAGCTAGTGGTAAGCGTCAGCAGGCTGTTTTAAAGATGATGTCTATGGTCGACAATAGACAAACCGCGGAGGTACTGGCCGACTACTTGCAGCGAGAAACTGAGTCATGGCTGGGCAGTCTGCATCTTGAGCCAGGCAAGGTAGTCAGTGATAATGGTGGTGGCGTAATTTTGTGGTGGCCATAGCCCTGGCAAAACTCAGAAACATACCTTGCGTGGCTCACACCTTGAACCTGGTGGTGCAGTGATTCATAAATAATTATCCGGAGCTACCAGCCCTGCTCCATAAGGTGCGAAGACTGTGCTCGCAGATCCGTTGCTCGCCCGCAGACTCCAGTCGTATGCAGAGGCTGCAGCGATCGCTCCACCTCCCCAAGCACCGCCTAATCATAGACGTTGCAACAAGGTGGAACTCCACCATGCTCATGGTTGAGAGGCTGTGCAAACAGAGGCAGGCTGTAATGCATTTGTGGGAGGATCCTCGGGCAGGCAGTGTGAGGGCAGACATGGAGTTTTCGGGTGTGCAGTGGTCAAAGCTGAAAGACCTCTGTAAATTCCTTCAGTGTTTTGAGGAATGCACATGGCTGGTAAGCGCAGACGACTCCATCATAAGTATGAGCATCCCACTTATGCGTCTGCGCATGCAAACTTTGATGCACATTAAGGATCAGGCGTCTGCAGCGGAGGAGGAGGAGGTAGTAAGCCTTCATGACAGTCAGGCATTGTCTGCTCAGAGAACTGTCCTGGACGAGGTGAAGGAAGAAGAGGAAGAGGAGGAGGATGAGGATGAAGGAGATGATTATTTTGGGGAGGATGATGCTTCTCAGGTGGCAAGAGAAAATGTTGGCTTGCCAAGGTCAGGTACACGGTTTGTGCATGAATTGAGGGATGTGGATTTGGCAGAAAGTGCTCCTCCATCCACCACTGGCAGTGCATCATTGACACCTGGAACATTGGCCCACGTTGATTATGTCTTGCGGATCCTAAAAAGGGACCCCCGCATTGCCAAAATTATGAAGAATGACGACTACTGGTTTATCAGCATCTTCGATCCACGCTATAAAGGCAAATTACAGAACATCATGCCACAGGATAACCTTGAGTTTATATTGGCGAACAAACAAGCAACTCTGGTAAACCATTTGTTAGAGGCATTCCCAGCACACAGCAGCGGTGCAGGTTCTACCATAAGCCGTACTGGGCAACATGGAAGAGGTGTTTGTGGTGCACACAGCCAATGTGGCGTTGGAGACAGGTGTTTCATGACCATGTTGTGGTCTGATTTCTCGAGTAACGCTCACACGACTTATAATACTGAATCGATTGCAACAGACAGGAGACAACAGATGTCAACTATGGTTTAAAATTACCTCTCCTCCCCTATCGATGTTCTCCCTCACAGTTCATTCCCCTTTGACTACTGAGCCTGTAAACTGGACACCTGGCCTGAATTGGCACAATATGCTTACAGGAGCTCGCTTGCCCTGCTGGTAGTGTGCTATCAGAAAGAGTCTTCAGTGCTGCTGGATCAATCCTGACAGAAAGAAGGACCCGGCTGTCGACCCAAAATGTAGGTGATCTCACCTTCATTAAAATGAACCATACCTGGGTTTCAAAGGATTTTGTACCACCTTCCCCTGATGACACATAGGTTGCCAGCAAAATAACTCGCGTTGTCCTCCTCTTCTTCCCACTTCTCTAATTCCTCCATTTCCAGCTGCTGAGCATCCAGCCTATACCTCAACATATGCCACTTTTTCCACCTCCCTAACTGGGCTGTCACCCCACAGGGCAGGCGTCAGCACGTGGCGCACCCGAGCAAGTGCCGGGGCCCTGAGCAGGTGGGGGGCCCACTCGCAGTCAGAGACACCGGCGTACTATGAGGGGCCCTGTGCCAGTATCCGACGCCCATGGGTGTGCCCCCCTGCTAGTTCTGGGCCCCAGCACTTGCAATACTTACCTCTCCCTTCTCCACCGCTGTGATGTCTTCCACGTTTCCTGACAGTGACATTCAGGACAGAGAGCGCGATGATGTCACGGCTGTGCGCCCTCTGCCTGAACAGGCATTGCAGAGAGCTGGAAGATGGCGATGCTGAGGAGTCCAGAGTAGAGCAGTGCCCAGCGAGGAGAGATATTTTATTTTTTTTAATGGTTGGAGCAATATATGGGGAGCATTATTCACTGGAGAATTATATATGGGGCCCATAATACACTAGAGCATCATAGATTGGGCCCATTATACACTGGAGCATCATCCATGGGGCACATCATATACAGGAGCATCATATGGGGCCCATTATATATGGCGCATCACATGGAACACATTATATATGGAACATTATATATGGGGACCATTATATTTGGAGCATTATATGGGGTTCATCATACACTGGAGCATCATATATGGGGTCCATCATATACTAGAGCATCATATGGGGTTCATTATTTATGGGGCATCATATAGGGCCCTTTATATATGGAGCATCATATGGAGCACATATGGGGCATATTCTGTTTGGAGCATTATATGGAGCCCATTCTGTTTGAAGCAATATATGGGGCTCATTATTCTGTATAGAGGAATATATGGGGCTCATTCTGTATGGCGCACTATGTGGTGTCCATAATACTGTATGGAGGACTATACTGTTCGTTTTTTGTGATATTGTAGAATTTAAAATAGATATCACTCATGTAATGTAAGAAGTGAAGTATTTGGCATTGTACTATACCTATATTTCTCTATCGTATCGGAGCATCATGAATTGTGGTATGTGTTAAAGGGGCCAACTGAGACTCTTTGGCCCGGGGCCCACGAAGACCTGGAGCTGCCCCCCCTCACAACTTTAGCCAAATAACCCCCAGTTTTCAATGTGTTACTATTATTATAAAGTTAATTAAGGTTGACAAGCTTAAGTAATAAGAATTGATGTCATTGGCATTGAAATGGGCACTGTAGGTGTGTTTACTGTCCTCCACTCCCTGCCGACTTTTATTCCCCATTGACTTGCATTGGGGTCGGATTTTCGACTCCGACCCGACCATTTCCGTTAGTCGGCCGACCTCGTTCGACACGACTTTTGAGAAAGTCGGATTTCACGAAACACGACTCGACCCTAAAAAAGGCAAAGTCGCTTATCTCTAGCCCACGGTGTCGAAGGCAGAAGACAGGTCCAGGAGAAGGAGGACAGAGTAGTGCCGCTTGCTCTTGGCTGTTAGCAGGTCGTTAGTGACTTTAGTTACGGCAGTTTCAGTTGAGTGATGTGGTCGGAAGTCAGATTGTAACCGGTTACAATGCTGCAAATTATCAAGTTTCTGTGTTGATGCAACTACTCAGCATATGGATCAGAACTGAATTTGCTATTACATCTATGGCCGGGCTCAAACTTGCGAGAAACTCACACGAGTCTCGCACCTCAATACCCGGCAGTGCCACCGGCACTCCGATCAGAGCATTCAGCTGCATAGAAATACATGCAGCCACACACTCCGGTCCCGAGTGGCGGCAGCAGTGTCGGGTATTGAGGTGTGAGACTCGTGCGAGTTTCTAGCAAGTGTGACCCTGGCTTACGGAGCATTTCGGTATTGCATCAGTTGTGCCCAAAGGTGCATTCACATGGCCCAATTTCAGCTCATAAACGAGTGCAGATCGATGATATACAAGTTGATCTGCACTCGTTTATGGCCCCGTTCACAAGAGCTGACACAAACGGTATAGGGACAGAAAGAACATTAGTACTGTTGTTCTGTCCCCGTAACACATTCACATTGTCGGCAAGACATCACCTATTTGATTTGATGTGCTGCTAAAAAAAAAACTATTTTAACCCCTTTCCGTGCAGCCAATTTCCATTTATTATTATTATTATTATTATTATACATTTATATAGCGCCATTTATTCCATGGCGCTTTACATGTGAAAAGGGGAAATATACAGTACAGACCAAAAGTTTGGACACACCTCATTCAACGATTTTTCTGTATTTTCATGACTATGAAAATTGTAGAATCACATTGAAGGCATCAAAACTATGAATTAACACATGTGGAATTATACATTTACACTTTACAAAAAAGTGTGAAACAACTGAAAATATGTCTTATATTCTAGGTTCTTCAAAGTAGCCACCTTTTGCTTTGATTACTGCTTTGCTCACAGAAAAGGTGAACGGATGGACTCTACATGCCTGGTTCCCACCGTGAAGCATGGAGGAGGTGGTGTGATGGTGTGGGGGTGCTTTGCTGGTGACACTGTTGGGGATTTATTTAAAATTGAAGGCATACTGAACCAGCATGGCTACCACAGCATCTTGCAGCAGCATGCTTTTCCATCCGGTTTGCGTTTAGTTGGACCATCATTTATTTTTCAACAGGACAATGACATCAAACAGACCTCCAGGCTGTGTTAGGGCTATTTGACCAAGAAGGAGAGTGTTGGGGTGCTACGCCAGATGACCTGGCCTCCAAAGTCACCAGACCTGAACCCAATTGAGATGGTTTGGGGTGAGCTGGACCGCTCACCGCTTCAATTTTTAATAAATCCCCAACAGTGTCACCAGCAAAGCACTCCCACACATCACACCACCTCCTCCATGCTTCACAGTGGGAACCATTCATGTAGAGTCCATCCGTTCACCTTTTCTGCATGCAAAGCTGTAATCAAAGCAAAAGTTGGTTACTTTGAAGAACCTAGAATATAAGATATATTTTCAGTTGTTTCACACTTTTTTGTAAAGTGTAATGTATAATTCCACATGTGTTAATTCATAGTTTTGATGTCTTCAGTGTCATTCTACAATTTTCATAGTGATGAAAATACATAAAAATCTTTGAATGAGAAGGTGTGTCCAAACTTTTGGTCTGTACTGTAGATAAGTACAATAAACATGGGTAAGACAAGGGACACACAAGTACAGAAGGAGAAAGGACCCTGTCCGCGAGGGTTCACAGTCTACAGGGATGGGTGAGGATACACTAGGAGAGGGTAGAGCTGGTTGTGCGGTGGTTCAGTAGACTGAGGATCATTGCAGGCTGTAGGCTTGTCAGAAGAGGTGGGTCTTCAGGTTCTTCTTGAAGGTTTCCATTGTTGGTGAGAGTCTGATGTGTTGCGGAAGAGAGTTCCAGAGTACGGGGGAAGCATGGGAGAAGTCTTGTATGCGGTTGTGGGAAGAAGAGATGAGGGGGCAGTAGAGAAGGAGATCTTGAGAGGATTGAAGGTTGTGTGTGGGTAGGTACCGGGACACCATGTCACAGATGTATGGGGGAGACAGGTTGTACGGTAGTTGGCTTTGTATGTCATGTTAGGGTTTTGAACTGGAGCCTCTGGGCAATAGGAAGCCAGTGAAGGGTCTGGCATATGGGGGAGGCTGAGGAATAGCGGCGTGACAGGTGGATTAGTCGGGCAGCAGAGTGTAGGATGGACAGAGTGCCAGAGTGCTAGAGGGGAGGAGAGAAAGTAGGAGGTTGCAGTTGCCGAGGCGGGAGATGATAAGGGGGCGTGCACTAGTGTTTTTGTGGTTTCATGGTTGAGGAATGCGTGGATCCGGGAAATATTTTTGATTTTGAGGCGGCAGAAGGAGGCAAGGGCTTGGATATGTGGTTTGAAAGAAAGGGCAGACTCGAGGATCACACCAAGGCACCGAACGTACGGGATTGAGGAAAGCTAGCAGCCATTGACATTGATGGATAGGTCTGGTGGAGGGGTAGAGTGAGATGGGGGAAAGATGATGAATTCTGTTTTGTCCATGCTCAGTTTGAGAAAGCGAGCAGAAAAGAAGGCTGAGATTGCAGACAGACATTGTGGTATTTCGGTCAGTAAGGAGGTGAGGTCAGGTCCAGATAGGTAGATCTGTGTGTCATCGGCGTAGAGGTGATGCTGCAAGCCATGGGATTCTATGAGCTGTCCTAGGCCAAAGGTATAGATGGAGAAGAGTAGGGGTCCTAGGACTGAGCCTTCAGGATCACTGATAGACAGGGGGTGAGGTGAGGAGGTGGTGTGTGAGAGGGAGATACTAAATGTTTGGTCTGTTAGGTATGATAAGATCCAGGATAGGGCCAAGTCTGCGATGCCAAGAGATGAGAGAATCTGTAGCAGGAGGAAATGGTCCACGGTAGAGTTGAGCGAAAAAGGTCGGTCAGATTCAAAAGTCGCCGACTTTCGCCGAAGTCGGGTTTCGTTAGCCGAAACCCGACCATAGCGTGCAGTCGGCCATGCGGTTGTCGATCCAAGCGCCCAAGTAGGTTTTCCCATAATGCTTGCAGGCGCCTTTCTTCAGCCAATGAGCAAGGACGTACACTGTAGGCAACGAGATGACATGGGCAGCGTCCACCACCATCTTAGAGAAGGGCATTGCAGTGATTGGCTTGCTTTGGGGGGCGTCATATTGACTATAAATGCCCACACCGCCTACCTCCAATTTACTTCTGCCGATATTACCAGTAGGGAGAGGTTGCTGACACTGTTTATCAGTAGGGAAAGAGTTAGGCAGGAAAGCGAAATTCTTCTTTGCTTGTGCTGATAGCAATTGTGCTGTACAGTTAGTGTGCAGTGACAGGGGATGATTTTCTTGTGTGCAGCAGCGCTGGTTATTAGGCTGCCTGCTAGCTGTATTGCTGTGTGTACACTGCTATGCAGACTGCTTTTTACACAGCACTAATACTTTGATTCTTTTTTTCTGCACACTTACTGACCGTTCATTTTTCCCCACACCGTATAGAGCTGTACGCTACTCACACACTGCCGTGTACCGTCTGTTTTTGAGTCGCCCGCCAGGGCCGTGGGGTACTCAGTACCGAGCCTGTTGACTTCTATGGGGGATGTCACGGTAGCCACGACCCGTTCCGTGGCCCTGGGCACTCACCAAAAAGGGGATTTATTTACAGGAGATAATGTTCGTGTAGTGATTCGTGACGCCACCTGTGGTGTCTGGTCAGGGTGACCAGCGCTGCAGCTCAGGTCCTCTGGAAGTGATGGTATTCTGCAGCTAGTTGGCAAACCTCCCACAGGTGAGGTTTTAGTCTTCCAGGGCAGGTAGATGTGGGATGCAGGACGGAGGGAACCCAGCCGGGTCAGAGCAAGAATGGGAGCACACACAAGTCACTTCCGTACCTTTACTGGAATTAGTGCAGGAACATCCCGGAGCACTGTAGGGTGAGTGGTGCATGTCGGGATTCTCCCCGGTGAGCAGGTGTAGGGCCTCCTGTTGCTTGCCTCTCGGTAGTAAGTTTCTGACCTGCCTGTAGCTAGGCCTAACTTTGTATCTGTCCTGCACCGGCTGACATTGTAGTAGGGCCTTCTTCTGGAGTACACACTCCCTGCTAGTAGGGCCTCCGTGACTCCTGGCTCTGTTACGTATCAGCTCTTGGGTGATCCTGGGACCTGTAGTACTCCAGGATTCCGGTTGTGTCTTACTGGGTCATAGAGATCCCTATAGGCTCGAACCCGGTGTCCGGTATATGCTTTCTGGGGTGAGCTGGTAAAGCTCCTCTGCCCCCAATGCTACTCTCTCCTCTAGCACTCGGCCTACTCGGGCCCTCACAAGGCTATACACACTGGCAGTTAGCCGGCTGCCTCTTCTGCCACTCTCTAGAGCGTCGGCACGCTCCTAGCTCGCTGGCCTGAGCAACTTGTGTCTAGCTTTCAGGAGATTATTGCCCCACTGAGCTATTAGCTTTCTTCTCTGGACTCCTCTGCAGACCGACTTGTTTTCCTAAGTCTCCCATCGCAGGACTCTCTAGCTATACTGCTCTTGACTCCCTCTGGTGGTCTGAGGTAGGGTTGGTCTGTGTGTATGCTCTAAGGGCCTCCTGTGGAGAAATCCTTTAATGCACCCCTCTAGGATCTGAGGCAGCTGGGTGCCACATTATCACAGACAAATACATGCTGACTATCTGTGTGTGACTCTGGAAATATATATGGAGATTGCAATTTTCCCCTACACCGTATACAGCTATCCGCTTCTGATGCAGTACTGTATATCTGCTCTTTGTATTACGGTCAAATCCATACTGAGTGAGCATCTGTGTGTGACTCCGGAAATATAAATGGAGATTTAAATTTTCCCCTACACCATATACAGCTGTACGCTTCTCATACAGTACCATATATCTGCTGGTATTTTTGGTACATTTTCCCAAACATGAGGAAGTATGGTGGAAGACGTGGGCAGGGGGGCCAGTTGGGAATGATGGTGGTGGTGGTGGTGCATCTGCTGTTAGTGCCAAAAGGCCATTAGCACCCAAGGCAGGAGGTGTTGAGCCTGCGTCATCGTCTGGCTCCAGAAGGCCTGGGAGGCTCCCTTTTCTGGGAGTAGGTAAACTGCTTTTAAAGCCGGAGCATCAGGAACAGGTTTTGGCTTACATTGCCGAAACAGCCCCCAGCTCTATCGCCTCCTCTTCTGAACTTTCAAAAAATGCAAGCACTGAGTCATCAGTGCAGGCTCCTGGTCAGGAACTACACCTTTCCTTGTGTCCTTCACCCCCACCAAAAGTGAAGGATGCGGCAGGCCACACTTCAGATTACTCCATTGAGCTCTTTTCACATACCATGCCTGGGTTATCAAGTCAAATCCTGATTCCCCAGTCCAAGATGAATATGACGTGGAGTGCACTGATGCACAGCCACTGCTGTCTGATTCTGCTGATATATTCACCCAGAGCACTACATTGCCCTCGCAGTCTACTGAGCCAGAATCAGACCCTGATGAAACTCAGGTGCCCCTTCCCGCATACTCTAACACCTAACATGGTGACACAGAGGAAGGTGCAGATGAAATTGAAGAGGAGGTGATTGATGAGCCAGTTGTTGACCCGGATTGGCATCCATTGGGGGAAGAGGGTGCCGCTGGCAATTGCTCAGAGGAGGAGGAGGATCCGCGGCAGGCATCGACATCGCAGTTGCAGTTATCTGGCAGGCCCGTAGCAGACCAAAAACATGTTAAAAAAACAAAACGAGTTGCAGGACAGCTTGGCCAGACGGTCAAATTAGCACTGCGTGCAAGCCCTGACAGTTTCTCCCATAGTAGGAAGAGTGCAGTGTGGCACTTTTTTGACCAAAATCCTATTGATAAGGCAAAGGTTATCTGTACGAAGTGCGGATGGACCTTTAGCCGAGGGAAAAATCTCCGAAAATTAAATGCCAGTTGCATGCTTAGACATTTAAACACCATGCACTTGCAAGCGTGGACGGACTACAAAACCTAACTGGCTTTGAATGCCTACATTGCCAAACTGATCTCATTAGAGATGATGCCCTTCCATTTGGTTGAAAGTGCAGCATTCCGAGAGCTCATGGCCTACGCTGTCCCACGCTATGACCTACCCAGTCTGCACATCTTTTCTAGAAAAGCCATCCCTGCCCTCCACCTGCATGTGAAAGACCACATTGTCCATGCACTCAAACAATAAGTGAGTGGAAAAGTGCACCTCACAACAGATGCATGGGCCAGTAGACATGGCCAGGGCCGTTGCGTGTCCATCACTACGCACTGGGTTAATGTGGTGGATGCAGGGTCCACAGGGGACAGCAGCGGTGAGACAGTGCTGCCTAGCCCACGGTATAAGCAACAGTTGCATGTAGGCGTTTGACTCTCCTCCTCCTCCTGAAGCAAAAGCTCGTCGACAGAGCGCAGTCGCACGAGCACTCCATCCGCAACTGCCAGTGTTGCACACGAGGTGTCCCACTATCGATCAGCTAGTGGTAAGCGTCAGCAGGCTGTTTTAAAGATGATGTCTATGGTCGACAATAGACAAACCGCGGAGGTACTGGCCGACTACTTGCAGCGAGAAACTGAGTCATGGCTGGGCAGTCTACATCTTGAGCCAGGAAAGGTAGTCAGTGATAATGGTGGTGGTGTAATTTTGTGGTGGCCATAGCCCTGGCAAAACTCAGAAACATACCTTGCGTGGCTCACACCTTGAACCTGGTGGTGCAGTGATTCATAAATAATTATCCGGAGCTACCAGCCCTGCTCCATAAGGTGCGAAGACTGTGCTCGCAGATCCGTCGCTCGCCCGCAGACTCCAGTCGTATGCAGAGGCTGCAGCGATCGCTCCACCTCCCCAAGCACCGCCTAATCATAGACGTTGCAACAAGGTGGAAATCCACCATGCTCATGGTTGAGAGGCTGTGCAAACAGAGGCAGGCTGTAATGCATTTGTGGGAGGATTCTCGGGCAGGCAGTGTGAGGGCAGACATGGAGTTTTCGGGTGTGCAGTGGTCAAAGCTGAAAGACCTCTGTAATTTCCTTCAGTGTTTTGAGGAATGCACATGGCTGGTAAGCGCAGACGACTCCATCATAAGTATGAGCATCCCACTTATGCGTCTGCGCATGCAAACTTTGATGCACATTAAGGATCAGGCGTCTGCAGCGGAGGAGGAGGAGGTAGCAAGCCTTCATGACAGTCAGGCATTGTCTGCTCAGAGAACTGTCCTGGACGAGGTGAAGGAAGAAGAGGAAGAGGAGGAGGATGAGGATGAAGGAGATGATTATTTTGGGGAGGATGATGCTTCTCAGGTGGCAAGAGAAAATGTTGGCTTGCCAAGGTCAGGTACACGGTTTGTGCATGAATTGAGGGATGTGGATTTGGCAGAAAGTGCTCCTCCATCCACCACTGGCAGTGCATCATTGACACCTGGAACATTGGCCCACGTGTGATTATGTCTTGCGGATCCTAAAAAGGGACCCCCGCATTGCCAAAATTATGAAGAATGACGACTACTGGTTTATCAGCATCTTCGATCCACGCTATAAAGGCAAATTACAGAACATCATGCCACAGGATAACCTTGAGTTTATATTGGCGAACAAACAAGCAACTCTGGTAAACCATTTGTTAGAGGCATTCCAGCACACAGCAGCGGTGCAGGTTCTACCATAAGCCGTACTGGGCAACATGGAAGAGGTGTTTGTGGTGCACACAGCCAATGTGGCGTTGGAGACAGGTGTTTCATGACCATGTTGTGGTCTGATTTCTCGAGTAACGCTCACACGACTTATAATACTGAATCGATTGCAACAGACAGGAGACAACAGATGTCAACTATGGTTTAAAATTACCTCTCCTCCCCTATCGATGTTCTCCCTCACAGTTCATTCCCCTTTGACTACTGAGCCTGTAAACTGGACACCTGGCCTGAATTGGCACAATATGCTTTACAGGAGCTCGCTTGCCCTGCTGGTAGTGTGCTATCAGAAAGAGTCTTCAGTGCTGCTGGATCAATCCTGACAGAAAGAAGGACCCGGCTGTCGACCCAAAATGTAGGTGATCTCACCTTCATTAAAATGAACCATACCTGGGTTTCAAAGGATTTTGTACCACCTTCCCCTGATGACACATAGGTTGCCAGCAAAATGACTCGCGTTGTCCTCCTCTTCTTCCCACTTCTCTAATTCCTCCATTTCCAGCTGCTGAGCGTCCAGCCTATACCTCAACATATGCCACTTTTTCCACCTCCCTAACTGGGCTGTCACCCCCACAGGGCAGGCGTCAGCACGTGGCGCACCCGAGCAAGTGACGGGGCCCTGAGCAGGTGGGGGTGTAACGCTGGTATTGTCTGTACTTTGTTTTCCAGCGTTACTTTGCATGTTTTTTGCATTAACCCTTTTGCTCCTTTCCCCCTAACCAGCTGGGATACTGTTGTCTGTTACCTATATGGATGCTGCTCAGTTCCCGGCTCTGCTGCGTACCCGTACTTGCGTGAGTGGCTCCGCTGCTTTGCATGACCGCCCGCATGTGCGGTTCCTGACTTGCTGTGAAAGCCGTCCGTAGCTTGCAAAGTCCTCTGCAGCGGTGCATGACTTACTGCGTGGTTGGCAGCAGCCATTGTTGGGTTCCCTCTGTGTTGTGCTGTCTGGCTCTGCATAGGGGGCGCGGCCCACACCTGTCCTGCTTTTATGTGGATTGGGTGTTTACTAGAATTACTGCTCCAGCCTATCGCTGTGAAGCAGCTCATATATAAAGTTCCCCAGCCCTAGTGGGCGTTGCCAGAGCTTCACATTGAATCCACACTGAATCCCTGAACCTAGCCGTATATGGTTGTGTGTTCAGCTCCTGCTCTGAAGTTGATCAGCTCAGGAGAGCTGATTCCCTGTTCCTGCTGTGTCTTGTTCCCTGATCCTGGATCAAACCCGGTACCTGAATGTCTGAATTGTGTCTTGTGTTTTGCCTATGCTGGGGGCTGATTACCCAGATCGCCGTTCCTGGAGGCTGTATATCCAGGCCTGTTCCTGCTGTGTCTAATTACCTGAACCCCTGATCTTGGATCGCATCCTGTACCTGACTGTCTGAACTGTGTCCTTTGTGTTATGTTCCTGAAATCCTGCTGTGTCCAGAACCCTGTGCCAGTGACTGTGAATCCTTGCTATATAATCTGAGTTCATCTTGGAAGAAGGAGTCCGGTGTGTGCTGAGTTTCTGTTACTCTGTGCTCAGCCTCTGTGCAATCCCCGGCCAGCTCCCGTTGAGCCTGGCGGGGCTTGCACCAGACCGCTGGGGTTCCTTTTCAGGTCGCTGCCAGATGTCCGGATCCTATGCCTGATGACCATGGCCTGATGTCCGATGTCCGACGACCACTTCCCGATGTCCGGATCCTATCCTTCCTGCCTGATGTCGGATCCTGCCGATCATTGCCAGATGTCCGGAGCCTGCTAATCGGTGCCAGATGTCCGGAGTCCGAGGCCTGTGTTCCAGTCCGTGTTCCTGTGATTCAATCCATGTTCCTGTCCGTGTTCCTGACTTCCTGAGACCCAATCCGTGTTCCTGATGTTCTTGTCCATGTTCCTGACTCCCTGAGACCCAATCCGTGTTCCTGATGTTCTTGTCCGTGTTCCTGACTCCCTGTGATCCAATCCATGTTCCTGTCTGTGTTCCTGACTCCCTGAGATCCAATCCGTGTCCCGGTTGTTCCTGTGCAGTCTAACTCTGTTTCAGCCATCAGCTCTGATTCCAGTTACCTGTCTGTTACCTGTCGGCTTGCCTGTCTGCCATCCGTCTGCAGTTCCTTCCAGAGGTTCGGACGTCATCTGCAGAGATCCCGGCTCTTGCCTGCTCACCTAGGAGCGATCATCTGCCATCCGACTGCAGCTCCATCCGGAAGTTCGGACATCATCTGCAGAGATCCCCGGCTCTTGCCTGCTCACCTGGGAGCGATCATCTGCCATCCGACTGCAGCCTACCTGGAGGCTCCACCATATCAGGTCGTATATACCTGCCTGTCTAGAGACTGCCTGGTCACTTACTGTGACAACCTGCCTGTCTAGAGACTGCCTGGTCACTTGCCGTGACAACCTGCCTGTCC
>JARQOD010000003.1:368135228-368296173 GCA_033576555.1 Oophaga sylvatica
GGTAGCCATGCTGGTTCAGTATGCCTTCAATTTGAATAAATCCCCAATAGTGTCACCAGCAAAGCACCCCCACACCATCACACCACCTCCTCCTTGCTTCACGGTGGGAACCAGGCATGTAGAGTCCATCCGTTCACCTTTTCTGCAAGCAAAGCAGTAATCAAAGCAAAAGGTGGCTACTTTGAAGAACCTAGAATGTAAGACATATTTTCAGTTGTTTCACACTTTTTTGTAAAGTGTAATGTATAATTCCACATGTGTTAATTCATAGTTTTGATGCCTTCAGTGTGATTCTGCAATTTTCATAGTCATGAAAATACAGAAAAATCGTTGAATGAGAAGGTGTATATATATATGAGGTGTAAATTCGTAGAAAAAAAGCGTGGGCTCCCGCACTACTTTCTGAACCAGACAGACAAAGCCAGCGAGTGGGGGCAGATAATATTAGCCTAGGGAGGGTGCATTTATTTAGTGCCCCCCCCGGCTACTAACATCTGCCCCCAGCCACCCCAGAAAAGGCTAATCTATAATTAGATTCGCCCTTTCTGGCACTTTTCCCGTCTATTCCCATTGCCCTGTAGCGGTGGCAAATAGGTTAATAATCGGTTAAAGCCACCTTGCTATTAGATGGTGACTTTAAGCCAGGTTAATAATTGAGAGTTGTCAATTCGACAACTCTCAATTATTAATCCTATAAAATAATAAAGCAACATTATTCTTACCTATCCGGTGTTCAGTCAGGTCCCCCAATGTAATCCTTCTGAAAGGGTTAACGTTTACTGCAGGGACCGCAGCTAATGCTGCCTGCCTTGCAGTAAACCCCTGAATGAATCATCTCTTTTCCTTTCTGACAGGAGATGAAGTGTTTAGTGGGGAAGCTTAATTGATTGCCTCCCACTTTCACTTCAGGTCAGCCGGGGACACCGCACAGCATCAGTGACGTCAGAGGGAATCCCGGCTGACCTGAAGTGAACTGATTAGCAAAAATAGGGGATCCCCTCGAAAAAAAAATGACGTGGGGTCCCCCTATTTTTGTTAACTAAACAAGTAAAAAGCAGACTGCTGCGGACTGGTATTAAAAGACTGTCAAGGCCCATGAAAATACATGGGCCGTGAGAAATACAGATGACGTCACCGCCGTGGAATCTCCACCGGTAAGCAGCTCTGCTACATCTGGATGCCAGGCTCAGCCTGGCATCCAGATGTAGCAGAGCTGGACTTGTCGTGGGACACTCGTTATCTTGGACTACAGGGCGCTACAGGGCAATGGGAATAGACGGGCTAAGTGCCAGAAAGGGCGAATCCAATTATAGATTTGCCTTTTCTGGGGTGTCTGGGGGCATATGTTAGTAGCCAGGGGAGGGCCAAAAATAATGGTCCCTCTCTGGGCTATTATTATCTGCCCCCACTCGCTTGCTTTGTCTATCTGGTTGAGAAAATAGTGCAGGAGCCCACGCATTTTTTTTCACCGAATTTACACCTTTAATTAACCCCTACATGTGTGAAATTTTGCACACTTACACTCATATAATTGTTAGTGAAAACCATATAACAAACTACATGAAATGACATGGTTAACTGTATGTAAACCATGTGTCATTTCATGTCGGGTGGTTCTGTAATTTCACAAAAGCCGGCAATTGAATTAGCAGCTATTTTAATATGTAGAAGTGTATGAACTATATATATAAATATATATATATATATATATATATATATGTCACAATGACATGTATATATATATGTATGTATTCTGTGTGTATATATCTAGTCAGCAATTCTTCAGCTCCTGATTGGCTCTATGGAGCGCTCAGAGGCTGAAGGATTATTATGGGATTTCCGATGTGAAAAAAATATCGGAATCGGAAATCGGAATTCCGATATAGCGAATATCGGGCCGATTTCCGATATTGCAATATTGGAAAGCTCATCCCTAGTGATCAGTGTCACTTATCAAAGTTTCACGGCTGCTGGATGTGCGCACGGGAGTGATGGAAAGAGGAGTGAAAAAAAAAACAGCAGGCACGAGCTCTGATAAGTGACCGGTGTCACTTATCAAAGTTCCACGGCTGCTGGATGTGTGCACGGGAGTGGCGGAAAGGGAGTGAAAAAAAAAACGGCAGGCCCAAGCTCTGATAAGTGATCGGTGTCACTTATCAAATTTCCGCAACTGCTGGATGTGCGCACGGGAGTGGCAGAAAGAGGAGTGAAAAAAAATGGCAGGCACGAGCTCTGATAAGTGACCGGCGTCACTTATCAAAGTTCCACGGCTGCTGGATGTGTGCACGGGAGTGGCGGAAAGGGGAGTGAAAAAAAAAAACGGCAGGCCCAAGCTCTGATAAGTGATCGGTGTCACTTATCAAAGTTCCGCGGCTGCTGGATGTGCGCACGGGAGTGGCGGAAAGAGGAGTAGAAAAAAAAAACCGGCATGCATGAGCTCTGATAAGTGACCAGTGTCACTTATCAAGGTTCCGCGGCTGCTGGATGTGCGTATGGGAGTGGCGGAAAGGGGAGCGAAAAAAAAACAAAAACGGCAGGCACGAGCTCTGATAAGTGACCGGTGTCACTTATCAAAGTTCGGTGGCTGCTGGAAGTGCGCACGGTGGGGGGTGCAAAAGAAAAGCAAGCAGGAGTGTTGATCGGTGAACTGCGTCACCAATAAACGCTCGGAGGCAGCTAAATGTGCTCAGAGGCGGCACAAAGGGGGGTGTTATGTTTTGGTAGCTGAGGAGGCAGGAGCAGATAACCGCATAGGCAGCAAAACACCAGAGAGGTTGGAAACCAATAGGTTGCAGACCCCTAAACTAACGGCACAACTAGAAGCAGCCGTGGGACGATCCTACAGTGCCCCAGACGCCTCGTCACAGCCGGAGAGACTAGCCATCCCTGAAGATGGAAAGAGGAAAGCCAACTGCCCCAGAGTAGAACCCCAAAAGAACTGGAAGCCATCAAACATATAATTGCGGTTAGACAAGATGAAAACACGAGCACAGATAGAAAATAGATTGAGCTAACGCTGGGGCCCAAAACTGTCTAGACAGGACAGCACAGGAGAGAATACTGTCTACAACCCAGAAAAACCCCAGGAAAAACTCCAACACTTCTGAATCCAAAAATACCGAGACCACCTATATCAGATCTCTGGTGTGGACACGCAGCTACCCAGCAGTAAAATATCACAAGAACTGAGCAAATGAAAAATACAAAAAGCGAACGGACACCAGCCCAAGCCCCCCAAAAGGGACCCGGCTGAAGACAAAAAGCAATGCAGCAAAAAAGCAAGTAAAATCAAACCACAGTAAAAAAAACCTGAAAGTGACTTATCTGAATGCAAGCAGGAGACAGCAGAAAAGCAAGCTGAATTCCAACCTAGACCAGGAAGAACAATTGATCACCGGCAAGACCCATGGGAGGTCAGCTCACTTATATCAGGCCAGTCCGTATCACCTGATAACCAATCGTCAGTTGCAGGTGGTGGATTTTTGCTGTTCAAAATAGGTTCAATACCTTCAGCAAACATCAGAGGGAGCTTCAGCTCCGAAGTCGTCTCCAACATGTTCACAACAGGGGGGGGTAAAAAGAGGGGGAAAGGGAAGGGGGATAGGGAATGGGGGATTGGGGTGGATGAAGATAGATTGGGCAGGGATCTTACTTATGTTTGTAGTCTCTTCTTTCTTCTCCCTTCTTTCTTCTGTCTTCTTTCTTCTTTCTTCACCAGGTATTGTGGTGTCACAGGCTACTGTGGCACCACAAGGCCCAGCACAGGAGGAGATCTGGCCTGTGACCGCTCTCTCCCGGAAGCCTCAGCAAGTGTGAGGACCCCTGCAGAGCAGTCACACAGGTCACAGACAGTTTGCAGACAGGTCACAGAGCAGTCACAGAGCGGTCATATCGCTGCTGTGACCTGTCATTGGTGGGATCGATGATCACATCAATCCCACCAATCAAAGGACACCCTTGTTATGCCGGTGTTGCTAGGCACCGCGGCTGTGCCCTGTGATTGGCGCGATCGACTATGACATCAGCAGCTGCTGGCCCTGCTAGGCCTGTCCTAGGCTCCGGCCTAGGATCGGTGCTATTACTGCACCGATCCAGGCAGGTACCGGCAGGGCACAGCGCAGTTATACCGCGGCTGTGCGCTGCGATTGGCGCGATCGATGTGATCGTCGATCACGCCAATCCGGGGGTTCTGGACCAGTACTCAATCCTAGCCTGGGATCTCACTGTTTCAGCCAATCTGATTGGCTGAAACAATGATAAAGACTGCAATTGGCTTTTCAGAATTGAACAGCCAATCACAGTGATCGGAAGGCCGGGTGGCCGGGAGGCCGACATCATCTTCCTCCAGGTAAGATGGCGTCAGAATTTTAATGTGATCACCGCGACTTAAGTTGCGATGTCGCATTAAAGGCATGACGTACTATCCCGTCCATGTCATACGGGCCCAGGTACCATGGACGGGATAGTATGTCAGATGGCAGAAAGGGGTTAAAAGACTTTATTTTTCTTGTGTGTATGCTTACTTATCCCTTTATTTACTATAGGAGTAGTAATGAAGAGGTGTCTTATAGACACCTCTTCATTACCAAGCCTGGCTTAATGTCACCTTACAATAGAAAGGTGACATTAACCCCTTATTAACCCCACTTGTCACCACTACAGGGCAAGTGGGAAAAACCCGACAAAGCTCCAGAATAGGCGCATCTAAAAGATGCTCCTTTTCTGGGCAGCTGCGGGCTGCTGTTTTTAGGCTGGGGGGCCATATTCATGGCCCCTTACCAGCATGAGAATAGCAGCCCGCAGCTGTATAGTTTTTCCGGGTTGGTTCAAAACCTAAGGGGGAACCCACATCGAGTTTTTCATTTATTCTCCCTGCTCGCTGTTGCCGGCAGAGCAGGGAGAATAATGACAGGGAGCTTCAGCACCACAGGCAGGGGACAGCACTTGCTGTAGCCGTCCATGCGTCTGTGTGGTCCTGATGCGGCACACGTGTGCCACACATGTGCCACACGGATATACCACGTATTTATACTGACACACATACACGGATATCTCTGGTACTGTGTTTACCGATACCGGAAATATCTGGACGTGGTAAACTGGCCTAACACACAGCCATCACCTGCCAGGTATGGAGGGAGGTCACCCGATGAGCCCGCTCCATACACCCGCTACCAACTTGTACATGTACTACGAATGTCTGTAAGGGGTTAATGCCAGTGTCAATGTAATGACCGTATTTCTGTTTATTGGGCTGATCAATGTCATAGTTACTGTATGAGGAGTATGATCTAGAATCAGCGTGTCAATTGGTTTTCCCGTAAAATCATTTTAAAAAATTTACAAAATCAGGTGCCGATTCATCAAGACTGGTATTTTTTGCACCATTTCTGATAATGGGCACGCTGGAGTAAAATACAGTTGTTCACATGTCCACCAAAAAAAAACAAGATATGTCTGATTATGGTCCGAGTCATGAATCCAACTCACCCATTCAAATTAATGGGACCATGAAAAACTCGAATGTCACACTGACGGCATCTTGACTGCATCCTGGTGCTCTCTGTTGTACACAGACTGTTTGCTAGGAGTCTTGAGGAACCTCCATCAGTTTGGGTTTTTTTTTGCGTATTAGAAAAACTGATGAAACTCGAATGGTAAAAAGGGACACAGGCAGCAAACACCGATGAAATCCAGTGCAAAACACTGATGGAAATCTGACTGTATTTTCACAAACTAGAATAAATTGGACGTCAAAATGATGCCAAAAACAGCCAAGGTTGGAGAGCATTTTCTCATGGGCTGAATGGCATCAGAAGTGCGCTGCATGGTGCAATGAAAGATCTGAACATCATGCTGCTACTAACAATAAACGCGTTACCTCCAAACCACTATTAATAGGCCATGTTTACATGTTCAGTTCTTGGTCAGTATTTACATCAGTGTTTTTAAGCCAAAATCAGAGGTGGGTGAAAAATGCAGAAGTGGTGACGAGTTTCTATTCTATTTTTTCTTCAGAAAACCCCTCTCTCCAGGCGCAGTTTGTTTTAAAAACAAAAAAAAATGTGCTTCTTCACCGCTCCTCCCAGCATCTCTTATTGTCTGCAGCACTGACGTCAAGTCGACAGTGCGTCAGCCAATCAGTCAGCTCAGTGACTCCACCCGAATAAGGGCTCATTTACATGTCATTTTTGTCACATTTTTCCCTGATAGAACTCGTACCTGTGATAGTCTATGGGGCTGTTCACATGTCCATGATTTTTTGCTACCCCAGTGGTCAGTGCAAGATTGAAGAGAGATGTCCGATATAGATCTGAGTGTAGGGTCAAACCTGGCAATGAAATCAAGGGGTTCTTAAAAAAAAAATCAGACAGCACTTAGATGCCATCCGAATGTTGTCTGTTTTTCTTTGACTGATGGATAGAAGGGGGAGAAACATTTTTTTCTCTCATCAGTGAAAATGATGAAGCATGGACGTTATAATCGTACGTCAAAAATATTGATGCCTGAATGAGGCCCAAGGGCGACTGTAGACAAGTTTATAAATAATTGTGCGAGTTACATCCAGAAACTAGAATTTTTTTTCTAATTTCCATCTGATTTTCATCCATGTGTCATCTGTGTGTCCGGTTTTTTACATCCATGTGACATCTATGTGCAATCCATGTGTCCATTTTTTACATCCGAGTGACGTCTGTGTGTCCGTTTTTTAAATCCTTGTGATATCCATGTGCAATCCATGTGTCCGTTTTTTACCTCTCTTTGATGTCAATGTGCCATCTGTGTATCCGTTTTTTACATCCGTGTGACATCCATGTGCAACCGTGTGCCTGTGTTTTACAGTCGTGTGACATCCATGTGCCATCCATGAGTACATTTTTTACATCCGAGTGATGTCCATGTTCCATCCGTGTGTCCGTTTTTATTACATCTGTGTGACGTCCATGTGCAATCCGTGTGTCCATTTTTTACATCTGTGTGACGTCCAAGTGCCACCCGTGTGTCCGTTTTTCACATCCATTTGATGTCGATGTGCCATCCGTGTGTCCATTTTTTACATATGTGTGACGTCCATGTGCTACCTGTGTGTCCATTTTTTACATCCGTGTGACGTCGATATGCCATTCGTGTGTCTGTTTTTTACATCCGTGTGACATCCATGTGCGATCCATGTGCCTTTTGTTTGCATCTGTGTGACATCATGTCCCACCCAAGTTTCTATGTTTTACATCCATGTGATGTCAATGTGCCATCCGTGTGTCCGTTTTTTACATCCATGTGACATCCATGTGCGATCCACGTGTCCGTTGTTTACATCCATGTGACGTCCATGTGTGATCCGTGTGTCCGTTTTTTACATCCGTGTGATGTCCATATGTGATCCGTGCGTCCATTTTTTATATCCGCGTGACTTCCATGTATGATCCGTGTGTCCGCCTTTTACATCTATGTGACATCATGTACCACCCATGTTTCTATTTTTTACATCCGTGTGACATCCATATGCCACCCGTGTGTCCGGTTTTCACATCCATGAGACTTCTACGTGCGATCCGTGTGTCTGCTTTTTACATCCGAATGACGTCCATGTTTCCGTTTTTTAAATCCGTGTGACGTCCATGTGCAATCCATGTGTCTGTTTTTTACATCTGTGTGATGTCAATGTGCTATCCGTGTATCCGTTTTTTACATTCGTGTTATGTCCATGTGCATCCATGTGCCTGTTTTTTACATCCGAGTGATGTCCATGTTCCATCCGTGTGTCCGTTGTTTACATCCATGTGACGTCCATGTGCGATCCGTGTGTCCATTTTTTACATCTGTGTGACGTCCAAGTGCCACCCGTGTGTCCGTTTTTTACATCTGTGTGATGTCCATGTGCTACCTGTGTGTCCGTTTTTTACATCCGTGTGACATCGATGTGCCATTCATATGTCCGTTTTTAACATCCGTGTGACATCCATGTGCGATCCGTGTGTCCGTTGTTTACATCTGTGTGACATCATGTGCCACCCATGTTTCTATTTTTTACATCCGTGACGTCCATATGCCATCCGTGTGTCCGGTTTTTACATCCAGGTGATGTCCAGGTGCGATCCATGTGTCCATTTTTTATATATCTCTGTGATGTTAATGTGCCATCCGTGTGTCAGTTTTTTACATCCAAGTGACGTGCATGTGCGATCCGTGTGTCCGGTTCTTACATTCATGTGACATCCATGTGCGATCCATGTTTCCGTTTTTTTACATCTGTGTGATGTCAATGTACCATCCGTGTGTCCATTTTTACATCCATTTGACATCCATTTAACTTCCGTGTGTCCATTTTTAAATCTGTGTGACGCCATGTGCCACTCGTATGTATGTTTTTTACATCCGTGTGAAGTCCTTGTGCGATCCATGTGTCTGTTTTTTACATCTGTGTGACGTCCATGTGCCATCCGTGTCCATTTTTTACATTCATGTGACATCCATGTGTCCGTTGATAAACATCCAAGTGACATCCATGTGTGATCCGTGTGTCCATTATTTACATCCGTGTGACGTCCAAGTGCCACTCGTGTGTCCGTTTTTTACATTCGTGTGATGTCCTTGTGCTACCTGTGTGTCCGTTGTTTACATCTGTGTGACGTCTATGTGTGATCCATGTGTCCATTTTTTACATCCGTGTGACATCATGTGCCACCCATGTTTCTATTTTTTACATCCGTGTGACATCCATATGCCATTCCGTGTGTCCGCTTTTTACATCAATGTGACGTCTATGTGCGATCCGATCCGTGTGTCCATTTTTTACATTCGAGTGACATCCGTGTATCCATTTTTTAAATCCGTATGATGTCCATGTGCGATACATGTGTCAGTATTTTACATCTGCGTAATGTCAAAGTGCCATCCGTGTATCCGTTTTTTACATCCGTGTGACGTCCATGTGCATCCTTGTGTCTGTTTTTTACATCCATGTAACATTCATGTGACATCTGTGTGTCCGTTTTTTACATCCAAGTGACTTCCACGTTCCATCCATGTGTCCGTTGTTTACATCCATGTGACGTCCATGTGTGATCAGTGTGTTCATTTTTTACATCTGTGTGACGTCCATGTTCCATCCATGTTTTTACATCCATTTGACGTTCATGTGAGATCCGTGTGTCCATTGTTTACATCGGTTTGACATCTATGTGTCATCCGTGTGTCTGTTTTTTACATCCGTGTGACATCCATGTGCCACCCATGATTTCATTTTTTACATCCGTGTGACGTCCATGTGCCATCTTTTTGTTCGTTTTCACATCCGTGTCACGTCCATGTGCGATCCATGTGTCTGTTTTTTACATCTGTGTGATGTCAATGTGCCATCCGTGTGACATCCATGTGCCACCCATGATTTCATTTTTTACATCCGTGTGACGTCCATGTGCCATCTTTTTGTCCGTTTTCACATCCGTGTCACATCCATGTGCGATCCATGTGTCTGTTTTTTACATCTGCGTGACGTACATGTGAGATCTATGTGTCCATTGTTTACATCTGTGTGACGTCTATGTGTAATCCGTGTGTCCGTTTTTTACATCCGTGTGACGTCCATGTGCGATCCGTTTTCATAAAACTACATTTAGGTATGTACATGATCAAATAGGGTTTCCTAGGTTTATAATAGACATAGTATATCCCTAAAACTGTCGCTCTGATGGTCCATGTGGGATTTTATATTTTTGCGCACCCATAGAACTGAATATGGGAGAGTTTGATGAAAGTAGTACATGCTGTGATTATTATTATTTTTCACTTGGAACGAGACAAAAGTCATTCATCTGAACAGCGCTATTGAATAACATGACATGGGTCAGTGCCGTGTCAGTGTGCTATGCAACTAAAGATCTGATAGCGCTCGTCTGCACAAGCCGTAAGTGTGATTTCACCTAATCTCATCTATGCTTAAAATTAACATCGGGTGTGAACTTTAAAATTTGGAGTTTTTCAGTTCTTTTGCAGAATTCCGACCTTTGCAATGGAAAGTGTATGCGACTTTTCACTAGTCGCTAATGTGCTAATCATTAGAATATGTGAGATGCCTCCCTTAATGGATTACTTGATTGTAAATTAGCGGGAGGCAGCGGGCAGCGAGCTGAAGTGCTGGTAGGAGACATCGCTCTCCTGCATCAATATCCCTATAATTCCCGTGTTCCACATTAGCCGCAGCTGATCTCTAATTATGGTCTACAGCACATTTCTACCATTTCACTATTGACCACCTGTAAGTACACAACAGACTTCTGACATCCGTATATTAACAGCTATTCTGTTACATGTACCAATGTCAGCGTCCATCATGTGTAAATCCATTTAGCAGGATTTCTTGCAGAGCTGCAGTTCTGATATTGAATCCTAATGGATACATGAATGATGTGTTCTCAGTCATTAAGATCATAGTCTATGACTCTAGACCTGGATGGATGGTGTCAATGGGAGGCCATTATCACCAACATGGATAACTGGCTACAGAAGGACGCGGATACAATCATCATGCTATTAATAAGTTCAGATGCTGGGGCTGATGTTAATAATCTGGGACAAGGGACAATATCCCATAAGGTTCCGAGTTCATTAAAGGGAACTTGTTACCTCTTTTTGCCACTATAAGATGTGGCCACTGCCTTTCATGGCTTATCTACAGCATTCTGTAATGCTGTAGATAAGCCCCCGGTCCGACCTGAAAGATAAGAAAAAGAGGTTTTATTATACTCATCTGGGGGGCGGTCTGATGCGGTCCGGTCTGATGGGTGTCGCAGGTCTGGGTTCGGCGCCTCCCATCTTCTAGTCCTCCTGCTTGCTTTGAGTCGCGCTCCTGTGCAGACGTACTGACCTGCCCTGTTGAGGGCAGAGCAAAGTACTGCAGTGCGCAGGCGCTGGGCCTCTCTGACCTTTCCTGGCACCTGCGCACTGCAGTACTTTGTTCTGCCCGCAACAGGGCAGGTCAGTATGCCTGCGTAGGAGCACGACACGAAGCAAGCAGGAGGACGGCATTGCATGAAGATGGGAGGCACCGGACCCGGACCTGCGACACCCATCGGACTGGACCGCATCAGACCACCCCCGTGTGAGTATAATAAAACCTTTATCTTATCTTTCAGGTTGGAGCGGGGGCTTATCTACAGAATTACAGATTGCTGTAGATAAGCCCTGAAAGGCAGTGGCCACATCTTATAGTGGCAAAAAGAGGTGACGGGTTCACTTTAATCACAGCTCACAGCTGTTTGCTTAGCCTATACTGGTGAATTTACAGGAGACCCCAGAAAAAAAACTACGTAGGGTCACCGTATAAATTGAAACCAGCAAAGGTTAAACGGACAGCTGTGGGTTGATATTAAAACCTAGCCTGTCTCTCATCTCTGCTACCAAGCAGCTCCGCTCCAGTCTTCAATTTTTCTTCTGGCCCCCTTTGCTCTAGCTAATTCTCATGACACCATGTTGTGTTGTGCATGACGATGTCATAGCATTGTGAAGCCTAGTCAACCCTGGAGGTGCCGAAGATGTCAGAAGCTAAACCTATGAGTCAGACTAAAGACCAGACTGTAACAGCATATCTTGGTGGGCAGTTGAGAGTTGGAGCTAATAGAGAATCATTTTTCTTTTATTTTTTTTGTATATTTAGTATGCAGGGTTATCATAGCACATTCAATTAACATTGAATTTCCTGGTCAAGTTTGGTCAAATCTGCCGAATTCAAATTTTGCCAAATTCACTTATTACTACTTGCAAACTATCAACTACTGAGGACTCTCAACTCTAAATATTTTTCTACTTGCAAACTAGAAATTTGTAAAACCATTCTGAAGCATTTCTACATTTTGCTTGATACCCAGGTAAAATAAAAAGGGACTTACTAGAATCACAGAGACTCCGTGTATTTAATGATCTTATATAAACGGCGGATTCTGATTTGCAGTGTCAGGATCTTTCTATTGGTATTAATGACAGTGAAGTATAGAGTCTCCTGGAGATAAAACTGAATTTTTGTGAACCGATGTAATTAAGGGCAGAAGTTGAGTCCTGGCCTCAAAAATACTCGGTATTAAACCAGTGAGAGAGCTCGGTCTCCGTGCAGTTTATTAACCTCATTAAACGCAGTACTTGGATTTTACTATGTTTCACATGTTGAGTAAAGCGTTGTAAATATCATACAGAGGATATTCTGAATGCTAAAAACGCATTGGAAAACCAAAGCTCTGCAATTTTTCCTTGTTTGTTTGCTATAATGTACTGATCAGTGAATCTGATGAAATTTGATTTGTTTTTAACCCCTTAAACCCCAAGGGTGGTTTGCAAGTTAATGACTGGGCCAATTTTTACAATTCTGACCACTGTCCCTTTATGAGGTTATAACTCTGGAACGCTTCAACGGATCTTGGCGATTCTGAGAAAGTTTTCTCATGACATATTGTACTTCATGATAGTGGTAAAATTTCTTCAATATAACTTGCATTTATTTATGAAAAAAATGGAAATATGGCGAAAATTTTGAAAATTTTGAAATTTTTAAAATTTTAATTTTTATGCCCTTAAAACAGAGAAATATGTCACACAAAATAGTTACTAAATAACATTTCCCACATGTCTACTTAACATCAGCACAATTTTGGAAACAAATTTTTTTGTTAGGAAGTTATAAGGGTTAAAAGTTCACCAGCGATTTCTCATTTTTGCAACACCATTTTTTTTCTAGGGACCTCATCACATTTGAAGTCACTTTAAAGGGTCTATATGATAGAAAAAACCCAAAAGTAACACCATTCTAAAAACTGCACCCCCTGAAGGTGCTCAAAACCACATTCAAGAAGTTTATTAACCCTTCAGGTGATTTTGCATTTTTGGAATGTTTAAAACAAATGAACATGTAACTTTTTTTCACAAAATATTTACTTCAGATCCAATTTTTTTTATTTTACCAAGTTTATAGGAGAAATTGGACAGCAAAAGTTGTGCAATTTGTCCTGAGTATGCTGATACCCCATATGTGGGGGAACCACTGATTGGGTGCACTGCAGAGATCGGAAGGGAAGGAGAACCGTTTAAACTTTTCAATGCAAAATTGGCTGGAATTGAGATCGGATGCCATGTTGCGTTTGAAGAGCCCCTGATGCACATAAACAGTGGAAACCCCCCACAATTGACACTATTTTGGAAAGTAGATATAATTGTAGAGCTATAAAAATAAAAAATCATAATTTTTCCACAAAAATGATCTTCTCGCCCCAAATTTTTTATTTTACCAAGGGTAACAGGAGAAATTGGACACAAAAAGCTGTTGTACAATTTGTTGTGAGTACGCTGATACCCTATATGTGGGGGTAAACCACTATTTGGATGCATGGCAGAGCTCGGAAGGGAAGGAGCGCCGTTTGACTTTTTCAATGCAGAATTGGCTGCATGCCATGTTGAGTTTGGAGAGCCCCTGATGTGCCTAAACAGTAGAAACCCCCATGACACCATTTTGGAAACTAGACCATTGAAGGAACTTATATAGATGTGCACTTTGAACCCCCAAAAGCTTCACAGAAATTTATAATGTCGAGCAATAAAATTCAAAAATCATACTTTTTCCACAAAAATGATCTTTTCACCGCTAATTTTACTTTCCCGAGGGTAACAAGACCACAAAATTTATTGTGCAATTTTTCCTGAGTACGCTCATACCCCATATGTGGGGGTAAACCACTGTTTGGGTGCATGGCAGAGCTCGGAAGGGAAGGAGCACCGTTTGACGTTTTAAATGCAGAATTGGCTGGAATTGAGATCATACGCCATGTCACATTTGGAGAGCCCCTGATGTGCCTAAACAGTGGAACCCCCCCAATTTTAACTCCAATCCCAACCCCAACACACCCTTAATCCTAATCCCAACCATAACCATAACCCTAACCACAAACCTAACCCTAACACACCCCATAACCATAATCCCAACCCTAACCCTAATCTTAAACCTAACCCTAACCCTAACAGGAAAATGGAAATAAATACATTTTTTATTTTATTATTTTTCCATAACTAAGGGGGTGATAAAGGGGGGGGTTGATTTGCTATTTATAGCGTGCTTTTATATTGGATTTTTATGATTGGCAGCTGTCACATGCTATGAGGCGCTTTTTATTGCAAAAAATAGTTTTTGCATCACCACATTTTGAGAGCTATAATTTTTCCACATTTTGGCCCACAGAGTCATGTGAGGTCTTATTTTTTTGCGAGACAAATTTATGTTTTTATTGGTACCAATTTTGGGCACATGACATTTTTTGATCGCTTTTTATTACGATTTTTGGGAGGCAGAATGAACAAAAACCAGCAGTTCATGAATTTCTTTTGGGGGGGGCGTTTATACCATTCTGCATGTGGTAAAATTGATAAAGCAGTTTTATTCTTCGGGTTAGTATGATTACAGTAATACCTCATTTGTATCTTTTTTATGTTTTGGCGCTTTTATACAATAAAAACTATTTTATATAAAAAAAATATATTTTTAGATCGCTTTATTCTGCGAGCTATAACTTTTTAATTTTTTCGCTGATGATGCAGTATGGCAGCTCTATATTTGTGGGACAAGATGCCGTTTTCAGCGGTACCATGTTTATTTATATATGTCTTTTTGATCACATGTTCTTCCACTTTATGTTCAGTGTTATGAATTTAAAGCATTGTTTTTTGTCCTTGTTTTTTTTAAGGGGTTCAATAAAGGGGTTAACTAGTGGGACAGATTGATAGGGTGGGTCGCTACCGATGCGACGATACTAAATATTTCTACTTTTGTTATATTTTTTATTTACATGATAATAATGAGTTTATTGGTGAAATATTTTTTTATTTATTTATTTATTTATTTAGGGATTTTTAAAAAAATATGTTTACACATGTTTATTTTATTTTTTTTAGGGGGGGCGTGGCTGGCCTATGGAGGGATAGGAAGCAGACCTTCTGAGCTCCTGCAATCCCTGCTATAAATCTGCATTCTTGAGCGTCCCTATGCATCGTCTACCGACCATGGGCAGAAAGAAAGGCTCTCTGAGATCAGCTGTGACTGCTGCTGCCGCTGACGGCACTTTACACAAATACCTCCGGGAATCCGGGGATTCAGGCCTACGGGCCTCACAGAAGCCTGTGGAGAATCCAGACTGCCCTGAAGCAGAGAGCCCGAAGCTTCCTACAACGGGGGAGAAGGTGGGGGCTGAGAACAGACTCTCCATCTCAGTGATCCCAGCGGGGGAGGCCCTGCAGAAGTCTCCTGTGATGGAGCATTCCCACAGCGACAGCGACGAGCTCACGGGTGACTCCAGGCAGGATAGGAGTGTGGAGGCCCTGTCTGGACAGACCCCCCTGGAGTTTTTACTGCAGACCCCCTCCTCTCTTGAGCTACCGAAGCAGAGGGTCAAAGAGAATGCTTCTCAGTCCTGCTCATCGGCTGGCTCTGCTTCCCCTGACTCTGAGGGAGGTGAGGGATCAAGCTGGGACTGGCAGGCACACCTAAAAGCCCTACCTACCAATGCAGATCTGGACCGGCGCTTCCAGAAGTTGGAGCAATTATATACCCGCAATATGGCGGAGTTACAGAAGGAGTTACATCATGTGGGCCAGAGGGTCTCGGAGGTGGAGGATGCGCATTCTTCATTGAGCTCCACTGTTGATACTCATGGCGGGGTGCTGCAGGCTCACGCTTTACAGATCTCTAACTTATGGTTCCATCTGGACGACGTGGAGAATCGTCATCGTCGTAACAATATCCGCATTAGGGGCCTGACAGAGGACATTGGCGCGGCTCAGCTGGACGGTTGGGCGCAATCGTTTTTTGGCTCTCTTCTTAACCAGGACCCTGCGACCGCCATTGAAATTGATCGCATCCATCGATCCCTGGGAACTAAACCCACTGACCCGACTCGGCCCCGCGATGTCATCTGCAGGATCCATTTCTTCAAAATCAAGGACCGGATCCTTAATAAAGCCAGAGAGCAAGCCCAGTTACAGTTTCGTGATCGACCCATCCAGCTGCTTCCAGACCTGGCGAGACGCACGCTTCTTCAGCGCAAGGCGCTTCGGCCGTTGTTGGAGGCTCTCCGTTCAAAAGAGATCGTTTATCGCTGGGGCTATCCCTTTCAGCTCTTGGCCCGTAAGGATGGATGGTCGGCCACCTTTCGCTCTTTGGGCGATTTACCGAATTTCCTGAGCACATTTGAACTGCCGATGATCTCTCTTCCGGATTGGCCTAAGGTGGAGTCTCCCCCGATTATGGCTCCGGGTGGCGACTGGTTGGTGGTTCGTCCGTGGGAGCACCGTGAGAGAAGAAATCGCAGGGATCCGGCTATATGATATGCATTACTGCTTATTTTCTTGAGTACTTTGTTTCCTCATGTTCAGCTTTGGAAGCCTTTGGTTGGTGGATGTACATTGGGGGGGGCAGGCTGCTGGGCTCACACGGCCTTCTCCCTTGTTGATCTTTCGCTTTATTGCGGATTAATGTAAAACGCCTGAGGACATGCTCGGGTGTGGGGGTCGTGGGGGCTTGGGGCCGGTTCTCCGGTAAATTTACAGTGTTACTGTTTGCGGGATTGCTTGGGAATGCGGGTTATGGGGGACTACGCTACGCAGTGCCTCACAGTTATAAAGTTATATTTTTACATTGCGGGGAGGGGGTTTGGGGCAGGTTCTGTCTGTTCTGGGTAGGTTATCATGCTTGCTCTTAGGGCGATCCGGCGGGGTTGGGGGCCTCGGTGGGACACCGCTTTCCTAGTGGCGCTCCGGGGTCCTGAATTTCGTGGGGTCATTGTCTCCCGATTGGGATTCAGCTTTAGTTTGAGGAATTTCGGTTCCTGCGTACATTCGGGGGGGTATGGGTTTTGTTCATGTTCTGTTTTTCTGCTAGGTTCTTTTCTTCTTCTTCTTTCTGCTCTTTTTCTACTCTTTGTGTCCGGCCTTCCTCTCGTTGGTCCTCCCGCCCGGCTCCTAATTTGTTCCTCCTCTACGTGGTCCCATGGCTGATCTCACTTTTTGTTCTTATAATGTCCGTGGCCTTAATAGTCCTGGAAAACGGGGACAGATCTTGAACCATTTGCATAAAAAGAGGATAATGGTGGCCATGCTGCAGGAGACACATTTTAAGGCAGATCAGCTTCCCAGATGCTCAACCCGCTTCTATTCTTCATGGCACCACGCTCCGAATCGGAGGCTAAAGTAGGTGGAGTGTCCATAGCCCTTCATAAAAGCTTCCAGCATTCGGTGGTGGAGGTAGAGGCGGGTTCAGATGGTCGCTACCTTTTTCTGAAATTGTTGATTGGAATGCATCGGTATACCTTCGCTAATCTGTATTTTCCTAACTCAGCTCAGGTGTCTTTTGGACTGGAGGTGATAGACAAGCTGACCAGGTTTGCCGAGGGTTCTACTGTTATCTTGGGGGGTGACTTTAACCTATTCTTCAATGCGGAGATGGATTCATCAACAGGTAGGTCCTCTGTCTCTCTTGCAGCCTTGAGGCGTTTGAAGAAGGGTCTCATTGCCTTACGGGTGGTGGACTTATGGCGTACACTTCACCCTACTACAATGGATTATAGTTACCACTCATTGGCACATAATTCATATAGTAGACTGGACCACGTTTTTGTATCACACTCACTATTGGATGACAATCCCACGTGTTCCATGGGGGCGTTCTTGTGGTCTGATCATGCACCTGTTTATGGCTCATGTAGGCAGTCCTCGGCGTGTGAACGGGAGTTTTCCTGGCGCCTAAATGACAATTTATTGCAGGATGCTATGTGTGTTGCGGATGTGCGCAGGGCTGTTGAGGACTTTGTCAAGGTGCATGAGTCGGATGACACGGGCGCCCCTATACAATGGGAGTCCCTTAAGTGCGTATTGCGGGGCATATTTATCTCCCATGGTTCGCGTCTGAAAAGGGATAGGGTTAGTACGTTACGAGCTCTGCTGGCAGATCTGGGTGCTCTGGAGATGGCCAATAAAAGGAGACCCTCGGACGCACGACTGGCGGAACTCTCAAATGTTCGTCATAAGATCTTGAAAATTCTAGACCAAAAGTCGCTGTGTTACTGCGATAAATGGCGCAAGAATTATTATGAGTATGGCAACAAGGCAGGCACTTTGCTCGCCAGAGCCTTGCGTCTGAGGGCTCCCAACTCTTATTTATTTTCCATTAATGATCAGCGTGGCCGAACAGTTCATTCCAATGGAGAAATCTTGGAGGCCTTCCGGTCATATTATGAGACCTTGTACAATATTGACCCCTCTCCGACTGGGGACCCGTTTCTGCCATCACAGCGTATTTTGGACTACCTGGAGACCTTTGCCCCGCGATGCTTAGACCCCGGGACGATTAATGCTTTGGAGGGTGACATGACGTTGGAGGAGGTGGCCCTAGTCATCAAGGACTTAAAGGTGGGCAAAAGCCCGGGACCTGACGGGTTCACGCCCAGATTCTATCGCACATTTGGGGACATTTTGGGGCCGGTAATGCTTCAGGCTTTTAATGCTGTGGCCAGGGGAGATCAGTTTCCTTCACAGACCCTGCAAGCTGTCATAACGGTGTTGCCGAAGCCTGGGAAGGATCTTTCAAGTTTGTGGTAACTTTCGCCCTATCTCGCTCATTAATGTAGACATGAAGGTCTACGCTAAGGTCATGGCGTGGCGGCTTCGCCCACACTTGCCTGGCCTCATACACAGGGATCAGGTGGGCTTTGTTCAGGGCAGGGAGGCGGGAGATAATACCCTAAAGACATTGGCTCTTATGGATCATGCACGAGCTTTGGGGTCACCTCTCTGCCTCCTTTCCATTGACGCTGAGAAGGCGTGTGACAGGGTGCATTGGGGCTTTTTGGCAGCAACTCTCTCACGGATTGGTCTGGGTCCCTGTATGCGCTCTTGGATTTTGGCTCTATATAGATCGCCTACGGCTAGGGTGAGAGTCAATGGGTCGCTTTCCATGCCTTTTCGTATCGGGAATGGAACGCGCCAGGGGTGCCCCCTGTCACCGACTTTATATGTGCTGGTCATGGAGGCGTTGGCTAATGCCTTACGCAAGGATGCCACTCTCCAGGGGTTCTGTAGGGGTGGTTTTCAACAGAAAGTGTCCTTGTTTGCTGATGATCTCCTCATATATATGTCCTCGCCACATATAGGGATTCCTACGGTGATGAAACATTTCCAAACCTTTGGCGAGCTTAGCAATTTTAAAGTTAACCATAAGAAATCGGAGCTGCTCAATGTGTCCCTGTCGGGAGAGGAGGCAGAGAGGATAAGGCTCAGTGGGGTTTTTGCGTGGCAGCCTTTAGCCAAAACGTATCTGGGGGTGAAAATAGCATCGGACGCTTCCAAATTATTTGACCTTAATTATGGCGCTCTGTTGCGTCAGATTGAGGAGGATCTCAAGAAGTGGAAAGTACTGCAATTGTCTTGGTTCGGCAGAGTCAATGCTTTGAAAATGAATATCCTTCCCAGGCTTCTCTACCTGTTTCAGACCATACCTTTGGTTGTGCCTAGACCCTTTTTTGATAGATTACGGCGCGCAGCTTCGAGGTTCGTGTGGGGGTCCTCCCGTCCGCGCATACGGCATTCTATTTTGATCCGCCCAAAACTGAATGGGGGGGTCGGATTACCGGACTTTCTGTTGTATTATTGAGCCACTGTTTGCAAGAAAGTCCTAGACCTGACTTACCGAGGGAAGGAAAAACTATGGGTAGAAATAGAAAGACATAACGGCCCAGTAGCGGCACAGGGCATATTTTGGCTGCCAAAATTGGCACGCTATCGCGATGGGGACTTGTCCCTGATCTTGAGGACACTGCTGACTATATGGGACGGCTTCGTGCCCGGGGTCGGTTTAGTGTCGGTTCCTGGTCCCCTGACGCCCCTTGTTGGTAATGCTGCCTGCCCATCTTTAACGAGGGGGCTCCCTGCTCTGCCGGTTTTTGACACCTGGGTTTTTTCCCTGCGCAATTTTTACACGCAATCAGGCTACGTTGGCCTTGGCGACATTCTAGGGACGGGAGCTGGTATAGCAGGCGCGTGGTTGATATACTTTCAGATGCGTAGTTATGCCTCCTCATTGGAGGCACTGGTCCACCCACGTTTGCGACTTACAGACTTTGAACAGCTATGTACAGGTGGGACTGCTCCTGTCCATGATATCTCTTTGGTGTATCGCCTCTTGGTTGCGGGAGAGACAGGTGACTCTTTGCCCCCATTTGTGAGTGGTTGGGAACGGGAGTTGGGTAGAACATTCTCGCCAGACTTATGGTTTAAAGCTTTCCACATGACTCACAAGGGCACGATAGCTGGCCGTGCTCAGGAGGCGAATTACAAACTGTTGTCTCGCTGGTACAGAACCCCTTCTAGACTGGCGAAGATGTACTCCACTTGTACTGATGAGTGCTGGCGCTGCGGCAGTGGCTATGGCTCCTTCGTCCACATTTGGTGGGAATGCCCCAAGATAGTCCCAATTTGGAGGGAGGTGGGGTTATTGTTTTCCAAATTTAGTGGGAGATCCGTCTCAATCACATTAGAAATGGCCCTTCTATCAATGATCCCGGGAAGGGTGCAGCTCATTAAAAAAGGGCTCCTGCATTTCTTTCTGCAGGCGGTCCGTCAATTAATCCCCAGGTGTTGGAGATCTATCCATCCACCCTCGAGAATCCAATGGGTGGAACTCATGGACGACATACGTTACATGGAGGAGCTTAGGGCAGCCGATGCAGGGAGGTCTGAGTCCTATCTGCGAATGTGGAGTGAGTGGGTGACATTTAGGGGCTCTCCGGAGTTCCGGGATTGGCTTTCTTGGGGCTGTTGAGGCTTCCAGGGGTAGAAGTGGGTGGCGGTGAATAGACTTTCTGATGGATATGGGCAATGTGTGGCTGGGTGGACAGGCGAGAGTCGGACCTTTCTCTATCTTTGTTCTTCTATTGTCTTTTCTTCCTCTTCTCTTCTTTTTCCTTTTCTTTGGCTTTTGCTTTTCTTTACTCTTTTCAGTTTCTTCTTATATTTTCCTTTTATGGTGGATGCTGCCTCTTTCATTCTGTACTTGAAGTTTATTAAAGCAAAGTGCCTGGGTATTGTGAACAATGTTCCTATGAGTTTACCAGAGCCCGGAATACTACTGAATGCTATGTTTCTAAACATTACTGTATAATTCGGGTGCTGGAGGTTGTATTGTGTTCTAGATGTACTTGCTCTGTTTCATTGCCGAGAGAGGCGCTGCACTATAACTGTTTACGCAACTTGTTTGTTGCCTTTTGTATTACATAAATGCTATAATAAAAACTATTTGAACCATATTTTATTTTTTTACATTTTTACATTGTCCCATGGTGGGACATCACTATATAGTGTCAGATCGCTGATCTGACAGTTTGCAGAGGACTGTGTCAGATCAGCGATATGACAGTCAGTGTAGGAGGCTTGCCGGCGCCTGCTCTCAACAGGCACTGACAAACCACCTCCCTCGGAACAACGTCATAACATTGCGTTGCTCTCAGGGTCTCAGGGAAGCACGTGGGGAACCCCCTCCCTGTGCGATGCTTTCCTATGATACCGGAACACTGCGATCATATTTGATCGCAGTGTGCCGGGGTTAAAGTGCCGGGAGCAATCTGTGACCGCGCCTGACACTTAGTGCCGGGTGTCAGCTGTGAGAACCAACTGACACCCGTCTGCGATCAGCTACTCTCCCCCTGTGAGCGCGGCTGATCGCATATGACGTACTATTCCGTTCATGGGAATTAAGTCCCAGGGCACATGGACGGAATAGTACATCTGATGGCAGAAAGTGTTTAATCAAATGTGCTGGGAAGGGTTAAAAAGAGTGTTAGTATCACCTCGCCCACCACCCAATCCTTTAATCAGTTCTGTTCTTCTTTCCAGTTATATGACAAGGTCCTTATTACAGAAGAAAAGGATTTGAATTGCAGCGCCACCTATTGGAAGTAGCAATTCTATAAGTCAATATTGACACTTTAACAAGCCTTGCCACATGATTTAGGATGAAAAGACAAATCAGACGCTCCATTTGTTGACAAGTGCTTGGGGAGTTTGCGCCTCTTCAGTAAAAAGCAACAGATGTGATTTCACTGTATGAGAAGTCTATGTCAGGTAGTCTAAGGGGTAACGTTTCTATAGGCCAACCAATGCTCCTGTATCCTAAGTCAAAGGTTAGTTAAAGATCAATGTTACCCCCAATAAAGGGTATGCCACACTAAACAATATCGCTAACGGGATCGCTAAAAAACGTCACTATTTAGCGATCCTGTTAGCGATGTTGTTCAGTGCGGCAGCTTCCAGCGACGAGCTTCCTGCTGTGATCTCGCTCGTCGCTGGAATCGTTCCGGACCCTATTTCATCGCTGGCGCTCCCGCTGGGTAAGTATATATCGCTGTGTGGCACCTTTTCTTAGCGATTTAGCGGTACTTTTGTACCGCTAAAGTCGTTAAGAAGATCGCTAACGGCGATAGCGTCGTTAACTATATCGCTAAATGTGGCCGCACTTAGCGATATAGAAACAACCCCGCTAGCGATCGCATTAGTATGCGTCATTATTGTGATCGCTAGCGGGATTGTTTAGTGTGGCAGTACCTTTAGTAGCACTAAAGTTCTAGTTCTCTTCCGCTTTGAAGAAGATATTAGCATGATTGTGTAAGGGGTTGATCGGGTACGTCATGATGCTGTTCTCATGTGTCTAACATGGCACCTTGATGGTTATTCTTGTACTGTAATGCAAATGTATTGTGTGTTGCTGTAATGTGTACTGTAATGTGTTTGCCATACTTTGTAATGTACTGTGTATTGTGCCTTAGCTTAGGGAAAGATTAGTAGGTAGTGCAGGATTTTAGGGGACTAGAATAAAGGGAGAACATTAGAGATAGAGCATAGGATAGATAAGAGTATTAATTTTTTTCAGGTAGCAAAGGAGTTAAGCAGATGGGAGAGGCACAGAGCAGAGCAGCATGCAGCAGGGGAGATATAGAAAGAGATACTTCCTGATTAAGTTCAGTTGCAGCCGGGGGCATCCTGCCCTGAGGGCAAGGGGCATATTGCTTATATGGAGTCCCAGGATAGGGACCAGTATGAACGGCCACCAGTGAACAGAGGTCAATTGAAGGAGGACTCAGGGTTTCTGACTGGGGCAGGTGAAGCTGAGAGAGCGTACCTAGCACCTCTTCCTAAGGAAGCCGGAAGTGGGACTGAGGGGGAACTGGCGAGCCTGGAGCACGTGTGGAACAAAGTAAGTGCAGGAGATGGAAGAAGTTGTCAGGAAGAATCAGGACTGTTTTAAGGACTGGGAAAGTGAGGAGATGCCACTCTGTGTGAACTGTGCTGCTAATTTGATGGATGCCTTATTGTTTATTAAAGTTCAACTGTTGGAAAAAGACCTCTACTTTGGAGTGATTTGCAGAGCCTGCATGGTAGCAGCTGAAAAGAAAATGACAGAGCCTGTGAGTGTGCTGTGGAGCATGTTATACATGCTCTACAAGGAACTGTATATAACTTTTCATGAGCAAGGTGTCGGGGTGCTCACTGACTGTCGCTTAGTGAACTCGCCCATGGCTACCACCCCGGGCCACCTTGTTACATTTGAATACACAGATGAGCATTACATAGCCTATAAGTCACGTTACACAGCATGACACTCTCTACAAGCAGAAACATTCCTCCCTAAACCACTTTTCAGGCTTTTGACGCTGCTGCTCCAAATCATTCAGACTTCGCACCATCACTTGCAGCATTATGAATGTTCTTGATATCTGCATCCATCTGATTAACATTAGAGTTGAGCGAAACAGGTCGGTCAGATTCAAAAGTCGCCGACTTTCGCCAAAGTCGGGTTTCGTTGGCCGAAACCCGACCATAGCGTGCAGTCGGCCATGCGGTCGTCGACCCGAGAGCCCAAGTCGGTTTTCCCATAATGCTTGCAGGCGCCTTTTTTCAGCCAATGAGCAAGGACGTACACTGTGGGCAACGAGATGACATGGGCAGCGCCCACCACCATCTTAGAGAAGGGCATTGCAGTGATTGGCTTGCTTTGGGGGACATCATAGTGTCTATAAAAGCCCTCATCACCGACCTCCATTTTACTTCTGCCGATATTAACAGTAGGGAGAGGTTGCTGATGCTGTTTATCAGTAGGGAGAGAGTTAGGCAGGAAAGAGAAGTTCTTCTGTGCTTGTGCTGATAGCAATTGTGCTGTACAGTTAGTGTTCAGTGACAGGGGAGGATTTTCTTGTGTGCAGCAGCGCTGGTTAATAGGCTGCCTGATAGCTGCATTGCTGTGTTTACACTGCTGTGCAGACTGCTCTTTACACAGCATTAATACTTTTATTCTTTTTTTCTGCACAGTTACCGAGCATTCATTTTTCTCACACCGTATACAGCTGTACGCTCCTCACACACTACTGTGTACCAGCTGGTATCACGGACAAATACATGCTGACTATCTGTGTGTGGCTCCGGAAATATATATACGGAGATTGCAATTTTCCCCTACACTGTATACAGCTGTACTCTTCTGAGACAGTACCGTATATCTGCTCTTTGCATTACGGTGAAATTCATACTGAGTGAGCGTCTGTGTGTGACTCCGAAAATGTATACGGAGATTGCAATTTTCCCCTATGCCATATACAGCTGTACGCTCCTCATACAGTACCATATATCTGCTGGTATTTTTGGTACATTTTCCCAAACATGAGGAAGTATGGTGGAAGGGGCCGCGGACGTGGGCGGGGGAGGCCAGCTAGGAATGATGGTGGTGGTGGTGCATCTGCTGGTAGTGCCAAAAGCACAATAGCACCTAAGGCAGGAGGTGTTGAGCTCCCTTTTCTGGGAGTAGGTAAACACTTTTAACCCCTTCATGACCCAGCCTATTTTGACCTTAAAGACCTTGCCATTTTTTGCAATTCTGACCAGTGTCCCTTTATGAGATAATAACTCAGGAACGCTTCAACGGATCCTAGCGATTCTGAGATTGTTTATTTGTGATATATTGGGCTTCATGTTAGTGGTAAATTTAGGTCGATTATTTTTGCGTTTATTTGTGAAAAAAATGGAAATTTGGCGAAAATTTTGAAAATTTTGTAATTTTAAAATTTTGAATTTTTATTCTGTTAAACCAGAGAGTTATGTGGCACAAAATAGTTAATAAATAACATTTCCCACATGTCTACTTTACATCAGCACAATTTTGGGAACAACATTTTCTTTTGTTAGGAAGTTATAAAGGTTAAAATTTGACCAGCGATTTCTCATTTTTACAGCAAAATTTACAAAACCATTTTTTTTAGGGACCACCTCACATTTGAAGTCACTTTGAGGGGTCTACATGGCAGAAAATACCCAAAAGTGACACCTTTATAAAAACTGCACCCCTCAAGCTACTCAAAACTACATTCAAGAAGATTATTAACCCTTCAGGTGCTTCACAGGAACTAAAGCAACGTGGAAGGAAAAAATTGACATTTTAATTTTTCCAACAAAAATTTTCTTTTAGCATCAATTTTTTCATTTTTACATGGGCAACAGGATAAAATGGATCCTAACATTTGTTGGGCAATTTCTCCTGAGTACACAGATACCTCATATGTGGTCATAAACCACTGTTTGGGCGCACGGCAGTGCTCAGAATGGAAGGAGCGCCATTTGACTTTTTGAATGGAAAATATGCTGGAATATTTAGCGGTTGCCATGTCGCATTTGGAGAGTCCCTGTGTGCCTAAACATTGGAGCTCCCCACAAGTGACCCCATTTTTGGAAACTAGACCCCCTAAGGAAGTTATCTAGATGCATAGTGATAACTTTGAACCCCCAGGTGCTTCACAAATTGATCCGTAAAAAAAAGAAAGTACTTTTTTTTCACAAAAATTTTCTTTTAGCCTCAGTTTTTATCATTTTCACATGGGTAACAGTTTAAATTAGATCCTAAAATTTGTTGGGCAATTTCTCCTGAGTACACAGATACCTCATATGTGGTCATAAACCACTGTTTGGGCGCACGGCAGGGCTCAGAAGGAAAGGAGCGCCATTTGACTTTTTGAATAGAAAATATGCTGGAATATTTAGCGGTTGCCATGTCGCATTTGGAGAGTCCCTGTGTGCCTAAACATTGGAGCTCCCCCACAAGTGACCCCATTTTGGAAACTAGACCCCCTAAGGAACTTATCTAGATGCATAGTGATCACTTTGAACCCCAGGTGCTTCACAAATTGATCTGTAAAAAAAGAAAGTACTTTTTTTTCACAAAAAATTTCTTTTAGCCTCAGTTTTTTTCATTTTCACATGGGCAACAATATAAATTGGATCCTAAAATTAGTTGGGCAATTTCTCCTGAGTACATAGATACCTCATATGTGGTCATAAACCACTGTTTGGGCACACGGCAGGGCTCAGAAGGGAAGGAGCGCCATTTGACTTTTTGAATGGAAAATATGCTGGAATATTTAGCGGTTGCCATGTCACATTTGGAGAGTTCCTGTGTGCCTAAACATTGGAGCTCCCCCACAAGTGACCCCATTTTGGAAACTAGACGCCCTAAGGAACTTATCTAGATGCATAGTGAACACTTTGAACCCCCAGGTGCTTCACAGAAGTTTATAACGCAGAGCCGTGAAAATAAAAAAATCATTTTTTTTTCTCAAAAAATGATTTTTTAGTCCCCTATTTTTTATTTTCACAATGGTTACAGGAGAAATTTGACCCCAAAAGTTGTTGTCCAGTTTGTCCTGAGTACGCTGGTACCCCATATGTGGGTGGAACTACTGTTTGGGCACACGTCAGGGCTCGGAAGGGATGTAGTGACGCTTTGAAATTCCGACTTGATGGAATGGTCTGCGGGAATCTTGTTACGTTTGCAGAGCCCCTGATGTGCCTAAACAGTAGAAACTACCCACAAGTGACCGCATTTTTGAAACTAGACCCCGAAAAGAAGTTATCTAGATGTGTGGTGAGCACTTTGAACCCCCATGGGCTACACAGAAGTTTATAACGCCCGGGCATGAAAATAAAAAAATCATATTTTTTCCACAATCAGGATCTTTTAGTCCCAATATTTTTATTTTCCCAAGGGTAACATGAGAAATTAGACCCCAAAAGTTGTTGTCCAATTTGTCCTGAGTATGTTGATATCCCATATGTGGGAGAAAACTACTGTATGGGCACACGTCGGGGCTCGGATGGGAAGTAGTGACGTTTTGAAATGCCCACTTGATGGAATGGTCTTCGGGCGTCATGTTACGTTTGCAGAGTCCCTGATGTGCCTAAACAGTAGAAACTCCCCACAAGTGACCCCATTTTGGAAACTAGATCCCCCAAGGAACTCCTATAGATGTGTGATAAGCACTTTGAATCTCCAAGTCCTTCACAGAAGTTTATAACGCAGAGCCGTGAAAATTTAAAATCATTTTTTTTCCACAAAAATAATTTTTTAGTCCCCATTTTTTTCCCAATATTAACAGGAGAAATTAGAACCCCAAAGTTGTTGTGCAATTTTTCCAGAGTACGCTGATACCCCTTATGTGGGGATAAACCACTGTTTGGGCATACGTCGGGGCTTGGAATAAAGGGAGCACTGTTTGACTTTTTGAACGCAAAATTTGCAGGAATCAATGGTGGCGCCATGTCGCGTATGGAGACCCCCTGATGTGCCTAAATAGTGGAAACCCCTCAATTCTAACTCCAACCCTAACCCCAACACACCCCTAACCCCAACACACACCTAACCCTAATACAAACCCTAACTATAACCCTAACCCCAACACACCCCTAACCCTAATCCCAACTCTAACCATAAACCTAACCACAAGCCTAACCCTAATTCCAACCCTAAACCTAATTCCAACCCTAACCCAAATTCCAACCCTAACCCTAATTCTAACCTTAACCCTAATGCTAACCCTAACCCTAGTTCTAACCCTAAGCCTGGGTTCATATTGCGTTTTACCAGCCCGTTCAACACGTAGCGTTGACCGGCTGGTAACGGTATAGCATAATGCGATCCCGTTATGCTATACCCGCTAGCGCAGATGAATCAGCAGATGATTCATCTGTGCTAGCGGTGACAGAGCCCAGACGCTGCAGCCCGTGTCTGAGGCTCCGTCACTGAATGACGGCACGTCGCGAACGCATGCCGCTTTACGGCATGCGTTGCGATGCGCACACAAATGGGTTGAATGGCAGCGTTAACGGACTGCTTTACACTACGTTATACCGCGGTGAAACGCAGTCCATCTAACGGACTGCCATAATGCAATATGTACCCAGCCTAACCCTAACCCTGAGGCCCTGTGCACACGTTGCGGATTCACTTGCAGATTTTTCTTAAATCCGCAGGTAAAATGACCTGCGTTTTACCTGCGAATTTAGCGCGGATTTGTTGCGGTTTTTCCCTGCGGTTTTACACCTATAATCAAATAGGTGTAAAACCTCTGCGGAATCCGCACAAAGTGTTGACATGCTGCGGATTTAAAACCGCAGCAGATCCGCATGTGCACAGCGTTTTTTTTAACCATTTATTTGCATTGTACTGTACATGGTTTCTGGATCTGCTGTGGATCCGCAGCGCCAAATTCGCTGTGGATCCGCAGCGCCAAATCCGCTGCGGATCCGCAGCAAAATCCCCGGCGGATCAGAAGCAAAATCCGTCGCGGATCCCCAGCAAAATCCGCCGTGGATCCCCAGCAAAATCCGCCGTGGGTCAGCAGCAAAATCAGCCGCGGATCAGCAGCAAAATCCGCCGCGAATCCCCAGCAAAATCCGCCGCGGATCCGCAGCAAAATCAGCTGCGGAACAGCAGCAAAATCCGCTAGGAAAAAAAAAAAGTTCTTTATTTTATTATTTGTCCCTACCTATGACAGGGGGGGTTCATTTACTTTTTTTTATTTTGATCACTGTGACAGTTTATCACAGTGATCAAAATAAATTTTTGTACAATGGAGGGCGCACTGCGCATGTGCCGCCGGCGGGCGCACTGCGCATGCGCCCACCATTTTCCAAGATGGCGGAGCCCATGAAGAATCCCGGGCAGCCGCCGGGACGGATCCAGGGACATCGGTGGACTGGGAGAGGTGAGTAGGGGGGGTCAGAAGGTGAGGGGGGGGATCGGTAGGTGGGGGCAGCGGATCTCAGGAGCAGGGAAGCAGACAGTGACGGCGGTGACCGATCGCTGCCAAATTTCGGTGGCGGCGGCCGATCACCGCCGTGACTTGGTGTGGGGGGGTCAGAGCTCGGTGTCCAGCCATGGCAGATGCTATTGCAGCATCGGCCATGGCTGGAGTGTAATATTTCACCAGTTTCATTGGTGAAATATTACAAATCGCTCTGATTGGCTGTTTCACTTTTAACAGCCAATCAAAGCGATCGTGGCCACGTGGGGGTTAAGCCAACCCCCCTGTGGTGATGAACTAAGGGTCCTGTACCTGCGGGTCGGGTGACCTTTCAGTGACCCCGGTCACCCGGCCCGCAGGAATGGGATTTATAGCATGACGCCGACCCCGGCGTCATGGGTCGGGATGGCACAGGTTTTCATGACGCCGACGTCGGCGTCATGGGTCGGGAATTGGTTAAACCCGGAGCATCAGGAACAGGTTTTGGCTTACATTGCTGAAACAGCCTCCAGCTCTATCGCCTCCTTTTCTGAAGTTTCAAAAAATGCAAGCACTGAGTCGTCAGTGCAGGCTCCTGGTCAGGAACGACACCTTTCCTTGTGTCCTTCACCCCCACCAAAAGTGAAGGATGCGGCAGGCCACACTTCAGGGGACAGCGGCGGTGGGACAGTGCTGCCTAGCCCACGGTATAGGCAACAGTTGGCTGTAGGCGTTCAACCCTCCTCCTCCTCCAGAAGCAAAAGCTAGTCGACAGAGCGCAGTCGCACAAGGCCTCCATCTGCAGCTGCCAGTGTTGCACACGAGGTGTCCCACTATCGATCAGCTAGTGGTAAGCGTCAGCAGGCTGTTTTAAAGATGATGTCTTTGGGCGACAACAGACACACCGCGGAGGTACTGGCCGACTACTTGCAGTGAGAAACTGAGTCATTGCTGGGCAGTCTACATCTTGAGCCAGGCAATGTAGTCAGTGATAAAAGCCGTAATTTTGTGGCGGCCACAGCCCTGGCAAAACTCAGACACATACCTTGACTGGCTCACACCTTGAACCTGGTGGTGCAGTGCTTCATAAATAATTATCCGGAGTTACCAGCCCTGCTCCATAAGATGCGAAGACTGTGCTTGCACATCCGTCGCTCGCCCATAGACTCCAGTTGTATGCGGAGGCTGCAGCGATTGCTCCACCTCCCCAAGCACCGCCTAATCATAGACGTTGCAGCAAGGTGGAACTCCACCATGCACATGGTTGAAAGGCTGTGCGAACAGAGGCAGGCTGTAATGCATTTGTGGGAGGATCCACGGGCAGGCAGTTTGAGGGCGAAAAGGGTGTGCAGTGGTCAAAGCTGAAAGACCTCTGTAAAGTCCTTCAGTGTTTTGAGGAATGCACACGGCTGGTAAGCGCAGACGACGCCATCATAAGCATGAGCATCCCACTTATGTGTGTGCTCATGCAAACTTTGACGCACATTAAGGATCAGGCATCTGCAGTGGAGGAGGAGGAGGGGAGCCTACATGACAGTCAGGCATTGTCTGCTCAGGGAACTGTCCTGGACGAGGTGGAGTAAAAGAGGAAGAGGAGGAGGATGAGGATGACACATAGGTTGCCAGCAAAATGGCTTGCTTTATCCTCCTCTTCCTCCGGCTTCTCCAATTCCTCCATTTGCAGCTGCTGAACATCCAGCCTACACCTCAACATATGCCATTTTTTCCACCTCCCTAACTGGGCTGTCCCCCCCCTAGGGCCGGCGTCAGCACACGGCGCACCTGGGCAAGTGCCGGGGCCCTGAGCGGGTGGGGGGCCCACTCGCCATCAGAGACACCGGCGTACTATGAGGGGCCCTGTGCCAGTTCCCGGCACCCACGAGTGTGCACCCCTGCTTGCTCAGGGCCCCAGCACTTGCAATACTTACCTCTCCCTGCCCCACCGCTGTGATGTCTTCTGCATTTCCTGACAGTGACATTCAGGTCAGAGAGCGAGATGATGTCACGTCTGTGCGCCCTCTGCCTGAACAGTCAGAGTGCAGAGAGCTGGAAGATGGCGACGCTGAGGAGTCCAGAGTAGAGCAGTGCCAGCGGGGAGAGCAATATATGGGGAGCATTATACACTGGATAATTATATATGGGGCCCATCATACACTTGAGCATCATAGATAGGACCCATTATACACTGGAGCATCATCCATGGGGCACATCATATACTGGTATGGGGCCCATTATATATGGACCATCATATGGGGCACATTATATATGGAGTATCACATGGAGACCATTATATATGTAGCATTATATATGGGGACAATTATATTTGGAGCATTTTATGGGGTTCATCATACACTGGAGCATCATATATGGGGCCCATCATATACTAGAGAATCATATGGGGTTCATTATTTATGGGGCATCACATAGGGCCCTTTATATATGGAGCATCATTTGGAGCACATATGGGGCCTATTCTGTATGGAGCATTATATGGAGCCCATTCTGTATGGAGCAATATATGGGGCTCATTATTCTGTATGGCGCACTATGTGGTGCCCATAGTACTGTATGGAGGACTATACTGTCCGTTTTTTGAGCTATTGTAGAATTTAAAATAGATATCACTCATGTAATGTAAGAAGTGAAGTATTTGGCATTGTACTATACCTATATTTCTCTGCCCTATCGGAGCATCATGAATTGTGGCATGTGTTAAAGGGGCCCACTGAGACTCTTTGGCCCGGGGCCCACAAAAATCGGGAGCCAGCCCTGCCCCCACCCACAACTTTAGCCAAATAACCCCCAGTTTTCAATGCGTTACAATTATTATAAAGTTAATTAAGGTTGACAAGCTTAAGTAATAAGAATTGATGTCATTAGCATTGAAATGGGCACTGTAGGTGTGTTTACTTTCCTCCACTCCCTGCCGACTTTTATTCCCCATTGACTTGCATTGGGGTCGGATTTTCGACTCCGACCCGACCATTTCCGTTAGTCGGCCGACTTCGTTCGACTCGACTTTTGAGAAAGTCGGGTTTCACAAAACCTGACTCGACCCTAAAAAGGCAAAGTCACTCATCTCTAATTAACATCAATGATGTGTGTTGTACCAAATGTGATGTCATATATTCAAATGGCATAAATGTGATCTCACACACACACTTCCTGATGCCGCCACACAGAATCCTTGCCGCGCTCAGGGTGTGTGAGGATTCACAAGTCTGCAGTCACATAAAGCAAGAGCAGACTTGTAGCCTGAGGTTGGTCAAGGTTTTTCCATTAAATGCATTTATTACCATTCCACCAGATAGATTTTAAATGTATTATTGCCGAGGGTAAGTATGCTGAGAACAGTGGCCTCTAAATCCCAAACATGAATATAACTTTTGTGCTCATGCTATTCCATCAGTCTAAGTGAATTGAATGGTGCTTGAGCATACATACCACCACTGCTCATTCCCAAGGAGTTTGAGACCTCAAATTTCAGTATCATTGAGTATCCCAACAATTGGAACCCCAGTAATTATGTTAACCCCTTTAGTGGGTCAACAATGTGATGCAGCAGCAAAAAAGAAGAACACAGTTTTGAAATGCATTAAGAGAAGCATAGAGTCTAGATCGCGTGAAGTAATCATCCCCCTCTATTCCTCCTTGGTCAGGCCTCATCTGAAATACTGTGTCCAGTTCTGGGAAACATATATTTTTTAAAAAAAAAGCATAGAAAAATGGGAGCAAGTTCAGAGAAGAGCAACCAGGATGGTAAGCTGACTGCAAAGTATGTCCTATGAGGAGCGGTTAAAGTATCTGGGAAAGAAAAGGCTAAAAGGAGACTTAATTTCTGTCTGCAAATATATGAAGGTATGCCACAGTTAGAGGGATCATCATTGCTCTCATTTGCCCTTGGAAACATGAGAATCAATGGAATGAAACTGAAAGGGAGATGATACAGATTTGATATTAGAAAAAAAAAATTGACAGTGAGGGAGATCAAGTGACTGGAAAAGGCTGCTACAAGAGGTGGTGGGTGTGGAGACAAGAGGGGTCAGTGGGTGCTCTTGTCCTCTGGCCCAGCTGTCTTTAGAAAGACTGCATGGACAAGGGCTCATACCACTGAATGCCTGCTCTCTCTTCCTCTGGGCAGAACACTGCTCAGACAACACAGGGTGAGGGTAAAATAGTGTGGCAATAATTTATTGAACCACAACTCACAATAGCATACAGAACAGTCCCAGCAAATTCCAGAGTCTCACCCTTCAGTTGACTCACCAGGATTAGAGCTGCGTCCGGTGCCGATTTACCCCATCAGTGGCTCCCCGCTTTTGGCGGGCCCCCATAGCGATGAGGCAACGACAAGCTTAGGAAGCTGACAGTCTATTGATGTACTAGGCCAGGTGACTTGATTGACCCAACCTGGATTCTCTAAATGTCTTTGAGGGTTCAGTGATGGTCAATGAGGCAGCTCGGTATTTTTTCAGTTGAAGTGATGATGCCATGACTTCTATAATGTAGACTCCCTGAGCACAGGCAGATCTTCCTTTTTATAGGTCACAACTTCTCATTAACTCGTTCCACCAGAGGCTTGGGGGGAGGTGGAAGGAGGCCATCCCTCACTGCTGGATTGTTTAAACAACATGCATAGATTGTCCTTCATATTGCAGAGCACCAAAAGGTCAACATATTAACAAACATTCAAACATTTGCCTTTGCTTCCCAAAAATAGTAGAACAATACCAGGACAGATGCAATAGCTAATCAGAAGCCAGTCAACAATAAGTCAATGACAATAAGGGTCACCGGTCATTTTCACATGAACTTTAACTCATATCCCTGGACTTACTTAAATAATATGTCTGGATAATTCAGATTAAATGCGATGTCACCACATACCTCCCCCATTTTAATTAGCCAGGCATGATAGGCTTCCAATCTTCCTTCTTCATTTATTGGGACAATCCGTTAGCATGTCTTTAAGCAGAGACATGAATGTAAGAGGTCTCACTTACATGAGAATGAAACTTTGTATCACCAAGTTTCTTCAAAGCATGTTCCATGTCGTTCTTGCGAACAAACTCCACAATATAATAATAATAATTTTATTTCTATAGCGCCAACATATTCCGCAGCACTTTACATTATAGAGGGGACTTCTACAGACAATAGACATTACAGCATAGCAATAAACACATAGATCAAAACAGATACCAAGAGGAATGAGGGCCCTGCTCGCAAGCTTACAATCTATAAGGAAAAAGAGGAGACACGAAAAGTGGATGGTAACAATTGCTTTTATTGTTTGGACCAGCCATAGTGTAAGAATCGGGTGTTCCTGTTGCTGCATGAACCAGTTAACAGTCTAAATATGTAACAGTACAGACACAGAGGGCTATTAAATGCATAAAGCATGTGAGAACGTGATGTGAGGAACCTGATTATGGTAAAAGATTTTGAATGAGCCACACAGGGATAAAATTTTTAATAAGTCAAACGGGTATATTTAGGTTAATACGTTGAGGCAATAGGTCAGTCTGAACAATTGCGTTTTTAGGGTACACTTAAAACTGTGGGGATTGGGGATTAATCGTGTTAACCTGGGTAGTGCATTCCAAAGAATCGGCGCAGCACGTGAAAAGTCTTGGAGACGGGAGTGGGATTTTCTAATTAATGAGGATGTTAACCTCAGGTCATTAGCAGAACAGAGGGCATGGGTAGGGTGGTAGGCTGAAAAGAGGGAGGAGATGTAGGGTGGTGCTGAGCCATGGAGTGCTTTGTGGGTGAGGGTAATAAGTTTATACTGAATTCTGGAGTGGATGGGTAACCAGTATAAGGACTGGCACAAGATAGAGGCATCGGTATCACAATTGTTGAGGAATCTGATCCTAACTGCAGCATTCAGGACGGATTGGAGAGGGTAGAGTTTGGAAATAGGGAGACCGATTAGTAGAGAGTTACAATAGTCTAGATGAGAATGAATAAGAGAAACAGTAAGTGTTTTTGTAGAGTCGAAAGTTAGAAAGGGTCGAATTCTAGAAATGTTTTTGAGGTGCAGATAACAAGAGCGAGCCAATGATCTTATGTGGGGGGTGAATGAAAGCTCAGAATCAAGTATGACCCCAAGACAGCGGGCATGTTGCTGGTGAGTAATGGTGGAACCACACACGGAAATGGCAATGTCGGGCATAGGTAGGTTAGTAGAGGGAGGAAACACAGGGAGTTCAGTTTTTGACAGGTTCAGTTTCAGATAGAGGGAGGACATGATGTTAGAGACAGCGGTAAGACAATTACTGGTGTTTTCCAAAAAGGCAGGCGTGATATCAGGAGAAGAAGTGTATAATTGGGTGTCATCAGCATAGAGATGGTACTGGAACCCAAATCTACTGATTGCTTGATCAATAGGGGCAGTATACAAAGAGAAGAGGAGGGGGCCTAGAACCAATCTTGAGGAACCCCAACAGTAAGAGGAAGATGAGAGGAGGAGCCAGCAAAAGATACAGTGAAGGAGCGATCAGAGAGATAGGAGGAGAACCAAGATAGAATGGTGTCCTTGTGGCCAGTATAATGGAGCATAGTGAGGAGGAGCTGATGGTCCACAGTGTCGAATGCTACAGAGACATCCTAGAGAATTAGCATGGAGTAGTGACCATTACATTTAGCCATTAGAAGATCATTAGAGACTTTAGTGAGGGCAGTTTCAGTAGCGTGTAGAGAGTGGAATCCGGATTGTAGAGGGTCGAGGAGAGAGTTATCTGAGAGATAGCGGATAAGTCGGGCATGAACCAGGCATTCCAGGAGTTTAGAGATGAAGGGAAGATTTGAGACAGGTCTATAGTTAGCGGTACAGTTTTGGTCGAGGGATGGTTTCTTAAGTAATGGCTGTATGATGGCATGCTTAAATGATTAAGGAAAGATACCGGAAGAAAGAGAGGAGGAAAGGGACTGGAGGAGATGTGATGGAATGTGGTCACTGGTGCAAGTGGTAGAGCGAGAAGATGCAAGGAGTACACTTCCCGTACTATCCTTGTGCACATCAGCATAAAAGACATCTCCAGCTTCTCTCATGTGATATTTTAGATCCTGCCAACTTCCCGAGGGGGGAAGCTCTGAGACAAGGACTCTTTATTCAGTTTGCCGAGAAGGTGATTTGTTCCTCCAGCGGAGTACTCCTTAACCTCCCCCTGGTCTCCTGCTTGACCTGGAAAACTCCACACATAATCGATGAGAACCAAACTCATATCCATTGCTTCCACTCACAGCGTTCTCTGCATCCTACTGATCCTGGAAGCTGATGAAGGCAAATGGTGTGGCACCGCCTCTCTCATGATTCGTCAGCTCAATGGTACAGATCCACCCACACTGATGAAACAACTTCTCCAGCTCCCTCTCTCATACATTGACCAGTAAATTGCCAACAAAAATGAGCACATTCCTCAAGCGCTGACCCATAGACTTGGAGAAGGCCACTTGGCTGCCTGGTAAATGGTGGTGGTACAATACCTGGGCTATCTAGGTTGATGAAGAACCAGTGTTCTGAGGTCCCTGGGCCTTGATATCACTGACTTTGTCAGGCTGGAGGTGGCTGTGGAGGTTGTCTGCTGTAAGGTGGTCAATCTGGCATATAGTGTGAACAGAGTAAAGTGGGTACGGAAAGTATTCAGACCCCTTTAAATTTTTCACTCTTTCATTGCAGCCAATTGGAAAATTCAAAAAAGTTCATTTTTTTCTCATTAATGTACACTCTGCATCCCATCTTGACTGAAAAAAAACAGAAATGTAGAAAATTTTGCAAATTTATTAAAAAAGAAAAATTGAAATATAACATAGTCATAAGTATTCAGAACCTTTGCTCAGACACTCATAATTAAGTCACAAGCTGTCCATTTTCTTGTGATCCTCTGTTATGATTCGGTAGCTGAGGAGTGCAGGTAAAAAAGGCAATACACCAGAGCAGTTGGAATCTATGAGATTGCAGTACCCTGACTAACCACCACAACTAGAGGCAGCCGTGGAGCGTTCCTACGTTGGTCCTAGACGCCTCGTCACAGCCTGAGAAACTAACTACACCTAAAGATAGAAATAGGAAAGCTATCTGCCCCGGAGCAGAACCCCAAAGATAATAGAAAGCCCCCAAACAAGTAATGGCGGTTAGACAAGAAGAAATACTGACACAGAAAGAAAATAGTATGAGCAAACGCTGGGGCCCAAACTAACTAAATAGAAAAGGATAGGAAGGGTAATTACTGCAATCCCAGAAAACCCTGAAAAGCACCAACTCTACTAATTTCAAAATCACCTGAGATCACACGACCTCTACCACCTAAATTAGTTCTCTGGTGTAACAAAATCAAAACAGCAGCCACTGAAAAAAACTGGAAAAAGCAAAAGTACAAACATCAGTGGTTGAACTAAACTGAGAGGGCAAAAGCCCCCGGAGGGGACCCAGAAGGCCCCCACAGAAGTGCAGGACAAAATGCAAAAATATAGTACAAAAACAAAAAGAAGAAAATGTCTTATCTGTTAGCAGGAGATGCAGACACGACACAGCAGGCTACAAGGGAAACAGGAATGAAGGATTCAGACCAGAACAATTGATCACCGGCAACCCTGATGGGAAGGTGACTCCCTTATATAAGACCAGTCAGTAACACCTGATTCCCAGTCCTCACAATCTTCACTGAACAGACCAGTACCGCTTGTAACCACCAGAGGGAGTCTCTGCTCAGAACTCATCTCAAACCATTCACAACACTACCCCCCCCTTGAGGAGGGGTCACCGAACCCTCATTTGAGCAACCAGGTCGGTCAGGATGAGTTCTATGATACGCACGGATGAGTCTCCTAGCATGGATGTCCGAAGCAAACACCCAAGAATTGTCTTCCTGACCATAACCTCTCCACTTAACCAAATACTGGAGTTTCCGTCTAGAAAAACGAGAATCTAATATTTTCTCAACCACATACTCCAGATTGCCCTCAACCAAAACAGGGTCAGGAGGCACAGCAGCAGGAACCACTGGCTCAACAAACCTCTTCAACAAGGACTTGTGGAACACGTTATGGATCTTAAATGTCCCTGGAAGAAGCAAACGAAAAGAAACAGGATTAAGAATCTCAATGATCTTATAAGGTCCAAAGAACCTAGGCTTAAATTTAGGAGATGCTACTCTCATAGGAATATTCTTTGAGGACAACCAGACCAAGTCCCCCACTTTAAACCGAGGACCATCAGTCCTATGCCGGTTAGCAAACCACTGGGCCTTCTCTTGAGAGAGGGACAACCTCTCCACTACCTGGTCCCAAATCTGTTGCATACGCTCCACAACAGAGTCAACACCTGGACAGACAGAAGCCTCCGTCTGTCCTGAAGAAAATCGAGGGTGAAACCCAGAATTACAGAAAAACGGAGACATCAAAGTGGCAGAGCTAGCCCTATTATTAAGAGCAAACTCAGCCAAAGGTAAAAAAGAGACCCAGTCATCCTGATCAGCAGACACAAAGCATCTAAGATAAGTCTCCAATGTCTGGTTTGTTCTCTCAGTTTGACCATTGGTCTGAGGATGAAATGCCGAGGAGAAAGACAATTGAACACCCAGTTTAGAACAAAAAGTCCTCCAAAATCTGGAAACAAACTGGACTCCTCTGTCAGACACAATGTTCTCAGGAATGCCGTGTAAACGAACCACGTGCTGAAGGAACAACGGCACCAATTCAGAGGAGGAAGGCAACTTAGGTAATGGCACAAGATGTATCATTTTGGAAAACCTATCACAAATTACCCAGATGGTGGTCATTCTCTGAGAAACAGGAAGGTCGGAAATGAAATCCATAGAGATATGGGTCCATGGTCTCTTGGGCACAGGCAATGACATCAACAAACCACTAGAGTGAGAGCAAGGCTTGGAGCGAGAGCAAGTCCCGCAGGACTGCACAAATTCCCTGACATCACGAGACAAGGTAGGCCACCAAAAGGACCGACTAACCAAGTCTCTGGTACCAAAAATTCCGGGATGCCCAGCCAATGCGGAACAATGAATCTCAGACATCACACTCTTTTTCCACTGGTCCGGGACAAACAATTTTCCAACAGGGCAGCACTCGGGCCTATCCTCCTGACACCCCTCCAGAGCAAGTCTCAAATTGGGCGAGATGGCGGAAAGAACTACACCCTCTTTCAAAATGACAGAAGGATCAGATAACTCAGGAGAGTCCGCCAGGAAACTCCTCGAGAGGGCATCCGCCTTAACATTCTTAGTGCCAGGAAGAAAGGAAACCACAAAATTAAAACGTGTGAAAAACAAGGCCCACCTGGCATGTCTAGGATTGAGTCGCTTGGCAGATTCCAGATAGACAAGATTCTTATGGTCCGTAAGGACCACCACCTGATGTTTGGCTCCCTCCAGTCAATGTCTCCACTCTTCAAAAGCCCACTTCATGGCCAATAACTCCCGATTACCCACGTCATAATTACGTTCAGTAGGAGAAAATTTTCGAGAGAAAAAGGCACAAGGGTTTCTTTTAGAGGTCTCTGGATCTTTTTGGGACAAAACGGCACCTGCCCCAATTTCAGAGGCATCAACCTCCACCTGAAATGGCAGAGAAACATCAGGCTGCCGTAGAACAGGAGCAGAAGTGAATCTCTGCTTAAGTTCCTGAAACGCAGAGACTGCCTCAGGAGGCCAATTCACCACATCAGAACCCTTTCTGGTCAAATTAGTTAATGGTTTAACAATAACCGAGAAATTACCAATAAATTTACGATAAAAATTGGCAAAACCCAAAAATCTCTGAAGAGCCTTTAATGAAGTAGGTTGGACCCAATCACAGATGGCCTGAACCTTGACCGGGTCCATTTCAATAACAGATGGGGACAAAATGAATCCCAGAAATGAGATCCTCTGTACGCCAAAAAGACACTTTGATCCCTTCACATACAGAGCATTCTCTCTCAAAATCTGGAATACAGTTCGAACATGTTTCACATGAGAGTCCCAGTCATTAGAAAAAATCAAGATATCATCCAAATAAACAATCAGAAATTTGTCCACAAAATCCCTGAAAATGTCATTCATGAAGGACTGGAAGACGGAAGGAGCATTAGTGAGCCCAAAGGGCATCACTAGGTACTCAAAATGCCCTTCAGGGGTATTGAATGCCGTCTTCCATTCATCCCCGTGCTTAATGCGAATAAGGTTATACGCCCCCCTGAGGTCAAGCTTGGTAAACCAAGTAGCGTTTTTCACCCTGGAAAACAGGTCAGAAATCAAGGGTAACGGGTATTGATATTTCACAGTAATATTGTTCAAGAGACGATAATCAATACACGGCCTTAATGAACCATCTTTTTTGGCCACAAAGAAAAAACCGGCACCTAAGGGTGAAGAGGATGGTCTGATATGACCCTTCTCCAATGATTCCTTGATATAAGACCGCATAGCGTCATGTTCAGGTAAAGACAAGTTAAAAAGGCGACCTTTAGGGAATTTACTACCCGGCACTAATTCAATAGCGCAGTCATAGCTCCTATGGGGAGGCAAGGATGCAGATTTACTTTCGCTAAACACATCAGAAAAATCAATCAAAAAGTCAGGAACATCCTGAGCCTGGGGGGGGGCAGAAAAAACAGGAGTGTTGGTATTAACACATTGGCAGCCCCAACTGGTTACAGACACAGATTTCCAATCCAAAACAGGATTATGAGACTGTAACCAAGGGAAACCCAGCACGATAATGTCATGCAGATTATACAGAACCAAAAATTTGCAGCACTCCTGGTGATCAGGTTCAACCCTCATTATCACCTGAGTAGAAAACTGGGGTTTATTCTCAGCCAAAGGGGTAGAATCGATCCCCAGTAGGGGAATAGACTTCTGTAGGGATATCAAGGGAAACCCACAACGTTTAGCAAAATCATAATCCATCAGGTTAATAGCTGCTCCAGAATCAACGAAAGCCTGAGCAGAAAATGAGGACAGAGAGCATATCAGAGTGACAGTTAATAAAAACTTAGTCTGAACACTACCCAACAATTGAGTCACCTCAAAAAACACGACTAAAGAGCCCAAGTATAAAAAAGAGTGCAAAACTTTATTAAACAAAATGTATAAAGCACAAGAATTCATACAATAAATGAACAGGAGAAATCAAGAACAGGAGGAGAAAATGAGAGTGCAGCCATGGCACATCAACGGCATGTCATAAACCCGACCCAGAAATTGTCCGATAGAGTCCACCATAGGAGAAAGTGAAGGTATATAAAGATAAATATACCTAGTAGCATGAATTAAGTATTGCCACTAAATCAGTTACCGACCAGGATAATAACAAGTTAGAAAGCCAATGCACTAGGTAATGACCGCACATAGATATAGAGGATAGGATCAAGTGTGGCACAATATAATATATGATGGCCCACAGATATATCCTAGCGCATAGTAGCGCACACCTGATGAAAATGAAAACCATAGCGGCCATATTACCTGGAAGGGGAGGACAAGTCGGAGCAATATCGGGTCGGGAAGGCAGCCCGACGCGCGTTTCGGATACAAGATCCTTCTTCGGGGGCGTACAGAAGCATAGTGTGCACAGATATAAATACCGTCAAACCGGAAATGATGCAGCGGTCCACCCGGAAGTGACGCATCCGTCACCATAGAGACCACAGCACAGAATGGCGGCGGCGTCAGAGACCAGAGGATTGCCTGGCAACCCAGAGGTATCTAGAGACGCCGCCACACCATGGGGTGCTGCAGTGTGTGGCGCGCATGCGTGCAAGGTGGCCGCTCAACCATAACTGTGTCTATAAACCAGCACAGTTCATATGTGTACACAGGATGTAATACCATACAGATATGTTCATAACGAAAAACATTGATACAGTGCATAGAATATACATATATTGCCACGATTAAGTTAAATCAAACAATAAAGCACACAAAAAATGTCAAAATGTCAATACAAAAATTCATAAATACATGGACAAAATTATAATGAGATAAGGAGAAAATATGTATATATACAAGAATATAGAATGTAACCCATATAGCAATAACATGGCATGTATGATAACCGAATGTACAGACGAATGACAAACATAAACACAAACAGAATAAAACAAAACCAAAACAAAAATATATAATAAGAAATATAAATGATAAACAACAAGAATAATGACAAAAAATGCATAGAAAAATAATGAAAAATAAAAAATAATAACTACATTAAGGACACATAAGAATAGTGATTAAAGTGACGACGGATGTGCATCAGCTTCTTCCTCCATACAATACGATAGGAAAGGTAAAACAAGGAAACAGTTAGATCTAAGAATATAAAAACAAGATAAAATTAGTGACATGCAAGAGAAGCACCATGAGGAGCACAAATGCAGAGAAACTGGCAATCACAGAAAGGGCACGAAACTCAAATTTTCATTGAGGCCCTTAGGCTGGACAGTGTCAAGTGTCCAAATCCAACGACTCTCAATCTGAGCTAAGATTTGTGATGTCTTACCACCTCTAATACCCAAATCAAGAGCATCGATGCCCCTAACTCTTAGTCCCGTGCTATCGCATTGGTGGTATAATTTAAAGTGGCGCGGCATTGTCTTAAGTGACGCCACATCCTCTTGCGTGGCTGCTGCTTGAATACCAAGCACATGCTCTCTAACCCTTACTTTAAACTGCCGCGTTGTAAGGCCAACATAAATTAGAGAACACGGGCACCTAGCAAAATAAATAACGTTTCTAGTGTCACAAGAAATGAACTTGCAAATCTGAAATGTTCGAGTGCCCGAGGAATTGGAGAAAGTAGTCGTAGTATCAATATTTGTGCATGCCACACAATGGCCACATGGACTACATCCCCGTCTATTAGAGCGAGAGTTAGAGAAAATGGGGCAAGGATCAGGGGCATGATGACTCCGAACAAGATGATCGCGAAGATTGCGGCTCCTACGGTATGTTATTAATGGCCTTTTTGGTAGAATCTTATTCAAGATGGGGTCCGTCATGAGAATTGGCCAGGCTTTGGTCAAGGCAGATCTTATACGGTTGGTCTGGGAGTGGAAACTAGTGATAAAGCGCACAGGTTGGATGTTATCAATAGTGTTGTTTGCCTTGTACAGCAAATCACTCCTGCTGCTGTATTTGGCTTTATGATAGGCTCTCTTGATAGCTCTATTGCTATAACCACGAGCACGCAGACGACCTTTTAAATCACTAGCCTGTTTTTCAAAATCTGAATTGGAAGAGCAAATCCGGCGAATACGGGTAAATTGGCCCACTGCTACAGCACGAAACATATGGTTGGGATGGGATGAAGATGCATGTAAAAGCATATTCGAGGACGTAGGTTTCCTAAATACGTCGGTATGTACAACACCAGAGGAATCCTTCTTCAGTAGCACATCAAGGAATTCAATTTGAAAACTATCAGATTAGAAAGTCAAATGAATATTGTAAGTATTATTGTTTAAATCATGAAAAAAAATCATCAAGGGATAATTTGGTGCCCTGCCAGATCAGCAAAATGTCGTCGATGTAGCGTGTCCAAAAGGGGACACGCTCCATCGACTCATGCCGATCTGACAGGAAAAGGTCCCTCTCCCACAGCCCCAGGAACATATTTGCATAAGCGGGCGCATAGGCCGCGCCCATGGCTGTTCCCTGGAGCTGCAGGTAGAAGGACCCTTTAAAAACAAAAAAATTATGGGTAAGTGAAAATTCCAACAGATCAAGAACAAGCGACCTCATAACAGGGCTCAAATTAGAAGAATTCAAAAAGAATTGTATCGCCCTAAGACCGTCACTGTGCCGAATACTAGTGTAAAGTGACTCGACGTCGGCAGTGACAAAAAGATTGTCTGTATCAAGGGATAACCCATCCATTTTCCGTAGTAGTTGATTAGTATCCTTTAGGAAGGAGGGCAGAGTCTCCACCATAGGTTGCAATATCGAATCAATCCATCGGCCCACACACTCCAAATAGTTCCCCCCACCAGAGATAATGGGGCGCCCAGGAGGTTTTTCAGCATTCTTATGAATTTTAGGTAATAGATATAATGTAGGTATCCTTGGTTCATCTACAATAAGGGCACTGGCTAATTCCTTAGTGATAATAGCATCAGCAGACGCTTTGTTAATCATTTTCTTAAGTTCTAAGGAAAAGGCGGATAAGGGATTGTAGGTAAGCTTTTTGTAGCATATCCTATCATTCAATTGGTGGAAGGCCTCTTGTTCATACATAGATCTTGGCCAGAGGACAATATTGCCCCCCTTATCCGCTGGCTTAAAGATGACATCAGGAAGACAGTGCAATTGATCTAATCTATTACGTTCCTCTGGGGTGAGGTTATCATGATGTATGTGTTTCTCAATATGACAAAAATCCTGTGATACCACTTTAACAAATGTATCGATACTATTACAACTAGTAAGTGGGGGGAACCGCTTGGAATGCGGGCGGATGGACGATGGTATCTTACCTCCTTCCAAAGCAACATGCTCATTAGATAGTTCCTCAAGAACCCTTAATGCCGCCTGTTCTTGATCTGTAGGAAATAATTTGGTTAATTGATCATCAAAATAAATCCGTTTATACAGAAGGGAACGTGCAAAAATGTGTAAGTCCTTGATGGCAGTGAAGGTATCAAGAGTGGAAGCAGGTGAGAAAGACAGACCCCTCTGGAGTAGAGATAGGTCGAACTGTGTGAGGGATATCCACTCAGATTAATTACCTTATTATCGTTCTGGCCAGATGTAGGTGATTTATTACGACTGCGATAAGGGTGATACCCATGGTTCCTAAGTCTTCGATCAACATCAGAATGGGCAGGGTTGGCCAAAGAGGAATTAGAATTATCAGATTGGGTGCTCAATGAAGAAATTGAGACATTGGAGTTGGCTCGCTGAAAATGGCGACCTCTAGTATTTGCTTTGCGCCAATGATATACATTTTTAATTTCAAAATCACGAACATCTCTGGAAATTTTAGCAGCCTGGGAATCATGAATCTTTTTAACAGTGGAATCAAGTATTTTATCTAATTGGGCCTCAAATTTAAGCATAGTATCAGCTGGGCAACTACCTTTTAACTCAGCCTGTATACTATCAATCGATTTGTCCAAATCGGTAATAGATCGAGTGTTGAGTCCAATCAAAAGTTCCAAAAATTTAGCAGAGCAATTATTACATGTATCTTCCCAACTGGCAACAAAATCAGCATCCTCAACTGGGAAAGCAGGGATTACACGGACCCTTAATCCCCTAGGAATAATCTTACGGAGGACATATTTTTCTAGTAGGGCACGATTCCACCATAATTTGGTGCGTTTAATTAGTAATCCCTGCATAGAATCAAAGAGGTCGTCCCATCTGTGATCGCCAGTTAATCGTGCATTGGACACATCTCCCCCATAGATCGGATCCACCTGTCCAAGCCAGGTTTTTTCTCTGGCTTTATAGTCCATATTGTCTGGAGCAGGGCCTGTGCAAACACAGAGAAAGTATAGTAACAAAAACAGCTACTAGACACAATCAGCAACAGATATATAGTACCATTAGAATGCATTGCTGAAATGAATAGACATGGAACTATAGGAAAGGGCAGTCGCACAGAACATGCACAGAACAATTGAGTCACCTCAAAAAACACGACTAAAGAGCCCAAGTATAAAAAAGAGTGCAAAACTTTATTAAACAAAATGTATAAAGCACAAGAATTCACACAATAAATGAACAGGAGAAATCAAGAACAGGAGGAGAAAATGAGAGTGCAGCCATGGCACATCAACGGCATGTCATAAACCCGACCCAGAAATTGTCCGATAGAGTCCACCATAGGAGAAAGTGAAGGTATATAAAGATAAATATACCTAGTAGCATGAATTAAGTATTGCCACTAAATCAGTTACCGACCAGGATAATAACAAGTTAGAAAGCCAATGCACTAGGTAATGACCGCACATAGATATAGAGGATAGGATCAAGTGTGGCACAATATAATATATGATGGCCCACAGATATATCCTAGCGCATAGTAGCGCACACCTGATGAAAATGAAACAAAACCATAGCGGCCATATTACCTGGAAGGGGAGGACAAGTCGGAGCAATATCAGGTCGGGAAGGCAGCCCGACGCGCGTTTCGGATACAAGATCCTTCTTCGGGGGCGTACAGAAGCATAGTGTGCACAGATATAAATACTGTCAAACCGGAAATGATGCAGCGGTCCACCCGGAAGTGACGCATCCGTCACCATAGAGACCACAGCACAGAATGGCGGCGGCGTCAGAGACCAGAGGATTGCCTGGCAACCCAGAGGTATCTAGAGTCGCCGCCACACCATGGGGTGCTGCAGTGTGTGGCGCGCATGCGTGCAAGGTGGCCGCTCAACCATAACTGTGTCTATAAACCAGCACAGTGCATATGTGTACACAGGATATAATACCATACAGATATGTTCATAACGAAAAACATTGATACAGTGCATAGAATATACATATATTGCCACGATTAAGTTAAATCAAACAATAAGAGCACACAAAAAATGTCAAAATGTCAATACAAAAATTCATAAATACATGGACAAAATTATAATGAGATAAGGAGAAAATATGTATATATACAAGAATATAGAATGTAACCCATATAGCAATAACATGGCATGTATGATAACCGAATGTACAGACCAATGGCAAACATAAACACAAACAGAATAAAACAAAACCAAAACAAAAATATATAATAAGAAATATAAATGATAAACAACAAGAATAATGACAAAAAATGCATAGAAAAATAATGAAAATAAAAAAATAATAACTACATTAAGGACACATAAGAATAGTGATTAAAGTGACGACGGATGTGCATCAGCTTCTTCCTCCATACAATACGATAGGAAAGGTAAAACAAGGAAACAGTTAGATCTAAGAATATAAAAACAAGATAAAATTAGTGACATGCAAGAGAAGCACTATGAGGAGCACAAATGCAGAGAAACTGGCAATCACAGAAAGGGCACGAAACTCAAATTTTCATTGAGGCCCTTAGGCTGGACAGTGTCAAGTGTCCAAATCCAACGACTCTCAATCTGAGCTAAGATTTGTGATGTCTTACCACCTCTAATACCCAAATCAAGAGCATCGATGCCCCTAACTCTTAGTCCCGTGCTATCGCATTGGTGGTATAATTTAAAGTGGCGCGGGATTGTCTTAAGTGACGCCACATCCTCTTGTACATCTGTACATTCGGTTATCATACATGCCATGTTATTGCTATATGGGTTACATTCTATATTCTTGTATATATACATATTTTCTCCTTATCTCATTATAATTTTGTCCATGTATTTATGAATTTTTGTATTGACATTTTGACATTTTTTGTGTGCTCTTATTGTTTGATTTAACTTAATCGTGGCAATATATGTATATTCTATGCACTGTATCAATGTTTTTCGTTATGAACATATCTGTATGGTATTATATCCTGTGTACACATATGCACTGTGCTGGTTTATAGACACAGTTATGGTTGAGCGGCCACCTTGCACGCATGCGCGCCACACACTGCAGCACCCCATGGTGTGGCGGCGTCTCTAGATACCTCTGGGTTGCCAGGCAATCCTCTGGTCTCTGACGCCGCCGCCATTCTGTGCTGTGGTCTCTATGGTGACGGATGCGTCACTTCCGGGTGGACCGCTGCATCATTTCCGGTTTGACGGTATTTATATCTGTGCACACTATGCTTCTGTACGCCCCGAAGAAGGATCTTGTATCCGAAACGCGCGTCGGGCTGCCTTCCCGACCCGATATTGCTCCGACTTGTCCTCCCCTTCCAGGTAATATGGCCGCTATGGTTTTGTTTCATTTTCATCAGGTGTGCGCTACTATGCGCTAGGATATATCTGTGGGCCATCATATATTATATTGTGCCACACTTGATCCTATCCTCTATATCTATGTGCGGTCATTACCTAGTGCATTGGCTTTCTAACTTGTTATTATCCTGGTCGGTAACTGATTTAGTGGCAATACTTAATTCATGCTACTAGGTATATTTATCTTTATATACCTTCACTTTCTCCTATGGTGGACTCTATCGGACAATTTCTGGGTCGGGTTTATGACATGCCGTTGATGTGCCATGGCTGCACTCTCATTTTCTCCTCCTGTTCTTGATTTCTCCTGTTCATTTATTGTATGAATTATTGTGCTTTATACATTTTGTTTAATAAAGTTTTGCACTCTTTTTTATACTTGGGCTCTTTAGTCGTGTTTTTTGAGGTGACTCAATTGTTCTGTGCATGTTCTGTGCGACTGCCCTTTCCTATAGTTCCATGTCTATTCATTTCAGCAATGCATTCTAATGGTACTATATATCTGTTGCTGATTGTGTCTAGTAGCTGTTTTTGTTGAACACTACCCAAGACAACTGAGCGTGCAAAACGTCTTCCCCGCTTAGGGCAGACTGAAATAGCATGAGAGGCATCACCACAGTAGAAACATAACCCATTGCGCTTTCGAAACTCATGACGCTGTGCCCCAGACACCACTCTATCACACTGCATGGGTTCAGAAGCTGGTTCACAAGGCAACACCATTCCACGCATACTTCTCCGCTCACGCAAACGTCTGTCAATTTGAATCGCTAATGACATAGAATCATTGAGACCAGAGGGGCCAGGGAATCCCACCATAACATCCTTTACATTATCTGACAGACCCTTCCGGAAAAGGGCTGCCAAAGCGTCGTCATTCCATTTGGTCAGGACTGCCCACCTACGGAATCTCTGACAGTATAACTCAGCGTCATAAGGCCCCTGATTTAATGCCAACAAGGCTTTTTCAGCTTGATCAGTGACATTAGGCTCATCGTACAATAACCCCAAAGCCTGAAAAAATGCATCAACATCACTCAAAACAGGATCCCCAGGTGTCAGGGAAAAAGCCCAAACCTGAGGATCGCCGCGCAGGAGAGAGATGATAATTTGAACCTGTTGCGCTGCGTTCCCTGAGGACTTAGATTTTAAGGCAAAAAACAATTTACAATTATTTTTGAAATTCTGAAACTTAGCTCGATTCCCCAAAAACAAATCTGGCATGGGGATCCTAGGTTCCACAACAGGCAATCTAGCAAGATATGCAGCAATGCTCTGAACCTCAGTGGCAAGCTGATCCACACGGCCAGACAACGTGCAAACTCCATTGAGAGAAAAGATCCTCCCCAGCACCCAGAGATACAGAGGGAAAAAAAAAATGTAACAAACAGAAAAATATCTCTGACAACTCTGACAACCTTTTTTCTTTCACAATATTTTTTCCCTTCTGTGAGTGCCATACAATTTTCAATTTTTAGGCCGGTGATACTGTTATGTTTCGGTAGCTGAGGAGTGCAGGTAAAAAAGGCAATACAGTCATGGCCAAAAGTTTTGAGAATGACACAAATATTATATTTTCACATGATCTGCTGCCCTTTTGTTTTTATGTGTGTTTTACAGATGTTTTTATCACAGACAGAAATATAATAATTGCAAACATATGAGTAACAAAAGCTTATATTGACAGTTAGAATGAATTAATGCAGCAAGTCAGTTTTTGCAGTGTTGACCCTTCTTCTTCAAGACCTCTGCAATTCTCCCTGGCATGCTCTCAATCAACTTCTGGACCAAATCCTGACTGATAGCAGTCCATTCTTGCACAATCAATGCTTTCATTTTGTCAGAATTTTTAGGTTTTTGTTTGTCCACCCGTCTCTTGATGATTGACCACAAGTTCTCAATGGGATTAAGATCTGGGGAGTTTCCAGGCCATGGACCCAAAATCTCTATGTTTTGCTCCCTGAGCCATTTAGTTATCACCTTTTCTTTATGGCAAGGTGCTCCATCATGCTGGAAAAGGCATTGTTGATCACCAAACTGCTCTTGGAGGGTTGGGAGAAGTTGCTCTTGGAGGACATTCTGGTACCATTCTTTATTCATGGCTGTGTTTTTAGGCAAGACTGTGAGAGAGCCGATTCACTTGGCTGAGAAGCAACCCCACACATGAATGGTTTCAGGATGCTTAACAGTTGGCATGAGACAAGACTGGTGGTAGCGCTCACCTTGTCTTCTCCGAATGAGGCGTTTTCCTGATGTCCCAAACAATCAAAAAGGGGATTCATCAGAGAAAATAACTTTACCCCAGTCCTCAGCAGTCCACTGCCTGTACCTTTTGCAGAATATCAGTCTGTCCATGATGTTTTTTCTGGAGAGAAGTGGCTTCTTTGCTGCCCTCCATGAGACCAGGCCTTGCTCCAAGAGTCTCCGCCTCACAGTGCGAGCAGATGCACTCACACCTGCCTGCTGCCATTCCTGAGCAAGCTCTGCACTGCTGGTAGCCCGATCCCGCAGCTGAAACACTTTTAAAAGACGGTCCTGGCGCTTGCTGGTCTTTCTTTCGTGCCCTGAAGCCTTTTTGGCAACAATGGAACCTCTCTCCTTGAAGTTCTTGATGATGCGATAGATTGTTGACTGAGGTGCAATCTTTCTAGCTGCGATACTCTTCCCTGTTAGGCCATTTTTGTGCATTGCAATGATGACTGCTCGTGTTTCTTTAGAGATAACCATGGTTAACAGAAGAGAAACAATGATGCCAAGCACCAGCCTCCTTTTAAAGTGTCCAGTGGTGTCATTCTTACTTAATCATGACAGATTGATCTCCAGCCATGTCCTCATCAACACCCACACCTGTGTTAATGGAGCAATCACTGAAAAGAGGTTAGCTGGTCCTTTTAAGGCAGGGCTGCAATGATGTTGAAATGTGTTTTGGGGGATAAAGTTCATTTTCTAGCCAAATATTGACTTTGCAAGTAATTGCTGTTAAGCTGATCATTCTTTATAACATTCTGGAGTATATGCAAATTGCCATTAGAAAAAGTGAAGCAGTAGACTTTGTAAAAATTAATATTTGTGTCATTCTCAAAACTTTTGGCCATGACTGTACACCAGAGCAGTTGGAATCTATGAGATTGCAGTACCCTGACTAACCACCACAACTAGAGGCAGCCGTGGAGCGTTCCTACGTTGGTCCTAGACGCCTCGTCACAGCCTGAGAAACTAACTACACCTAAAGATAGAAATAGGAAAGCTATCTGCCCCGGAGCAGAACCCCAAAGATAATAGAAAGCCCCCAAACAAGTAATGGCGGTTAGACAAGAAGAAATACTGACACAGAAAGAAAATAGTATGAGCAAACGCTGGGGCCCAAACTAACTAAATAGAAAAGGATAGGAAGGGTACTTACTGCAATCCCAGAAAACCCTGAAAAGCACCAACTCTACTAATTTCAAAATCACCTGAGATCACACGACCTCTACCACCTAAATTAGTTCTCTGGTGTAACAAAATCAAAACAGCAGCCACTGAAAAAAACTGGAAAAAGCAAAAGTACAAACATCAGTGGCTGAACTAAACTGAGAGGGCAAAAGCCCCCGGAGGGGACCCAGAAGGCCCCCACAGAAGTGCAGGACAAAATGCAAAAATATAGTACAAAAACAAAAAGAAGAAAATGTCTTATCTGTTAGCAGGAGATGCAGACACGACACAGCAGGCTACAAGGGAAACAGGAATGAAGGATTCAGACCAGAACAATTGATCACCGGCAACCTTGATGGGAAGGTGACTCCCTTATATAAGACCAGTCAGTAACACCTGATTCCCAGTCCTCACAATCTTCACTGAACAGACCAGTACCGCTTGTAACCACCAGAGGGAGTCTCTGCTCAGAACTCATCTCAAACCCATTCACAACAATCCTCCTTGAGATGGTTCTACTCCTTCATTGGAGTCCAGCTGTGTTTAATTAAACTGATAAGACTTGATTTGTAAAGGCACACACCTGTTTATATAAGACCTCACAGCTCAAAGTGTATATCAGACCAAATGAGAACCAAGAGGTCAAAGGAACTTGCCAAGGAGCTCAGAGACAGAATTGTGGCAAGGCACAGATCTGGCCAAGGTCACAAAAGAATTTCTGCAGGTTCCTAAGAGCACAGTGGCCTCCATAATACTTGAATGGAAGAAGTTTGGGACCACCAGAAGTCTTCCTAGACCTGGCCGTCCAGCCAAACTGCACAATCGTGAGAGAAGAGCCTTGGTGAGAGAGGTAAAAAAAAACCCAAGATCACTGTAGCTGAGCTCCACTGATGCAGTAGGGAGATTGGAGAAAGTTCCACAAAGTCAACTATCACTGCAGCCCTACACCAGTTGGGCCTTTATGGCTGAGTGGCCCCACTGAAGCCTCTCCTCAGTGCAAGACACATGAAAGCCCTCATAGAGTTTGCTAAAAAACACATGAAGGACTCCCAGACTTTGAGACATAAGATTCTCTGGTCTGATGAGACAGAGATAGAACATTTTGGCGAAAATTCTAAGCGGTATGTGTGGAGAAAACTAGGCACTGCTCATCATCTGCCCAATACAATCCCATCAGTGAAACATGGTGGTGGCAGCATCATGCTGTGGGGGTGTTTTTCAGCTGCAGGGACAAGACGACTGGTTGCAATTGAAGGAGACATGAATATGGCCAAGTACAGAGATATCCTGGATGAAAACCTCTTCAAGAGTGCTATGGACCTCAGTCTTGGCCAAAGGTTCACCTTCAAACAAGACAATGACCCTAAGCACACAGCTAAAATAACATAGGAGTGGCTTCAGAACAACTCTGTAACCATTCTTGACTGGGCCAGCCAGAGCCCTGACCTAAACCCAATTAAGCATCTCTGGAGAGACCTGAAAATGGCTATCCACCAACGTTCACCATCCAACCTTACAGAACTGGAGAGGATCTGCAAGGAAGAATGGCAGAGGATCCCAAATCCAGGTGTGAAAAACTTGTTGCATCATTCCCAAGAAGACTCATGACTAGAGTTGAGCATTCCGATACCGCAAGTATCGGGTATCGGCTGATATTCGCTGTATCGGAATTCCGATACTTAGTTCCGATATTTTTCATATATCGTATACAGGAATCGGAAGTTCCCATAATTCTTTGAGAGGCAATGTGATTTTAGACAGCCAATGAGGAATCCTACGAAGTGTGGGTACATCCTGTAATGCTGCGGTCATGTTAACTAATGGCATGGCTGTGATTGGATGCTGAAATGATGTCAGAATGCACTATAAAAGGCGCCGCCGCCATTTTAGCGTCACTGTGCTGTGAATTCAGTTAGGGACAGAACGCTGCTCTGCTGACTCTGAGGGACAGTTACAGAAAGCGTTTTTGTGAATTGCTGTGTAGGCAGGCTATTTGAGAAACCGCTCTGTAAATCATCCTTTTTCCTTGCAGTGTTGTTTTCACAGCTCTGTGCAAGGTGTGTGTGTGAGTGCAGGTGACGCTGCAGTTTGCTTTGCATCCAACGCTGTTTGTAGTCATCTGCACGTGTCACTCACTGACTCTTTTTTTTTTTATTTTGTGGAATTGGTGCTGCTCCATTCAATTGAAATTAACAGTGATCTATTAGTGTGACGCGCTTCCATCCGTAACCAATACATTGGTTGCAAACACTATAGAAGTACACAAAGGAGCCTTTCACAGCTAGTGAACAGTTGTGTGCAGTGTTCACTGTAGTCTGAGGTTTTTATTTTTTGAGTGCAGATCACGCTCCAGTTAGTTCTTCAACCACTGCTGGTTGTAGTCTGCTGAGCGTGTGTCACTGCCTCATCCTTGACATTTTTCTCAAATTGGTGCTGCTCCATTCTATTTCAAATAACTCAAATCTATTAGTGTGACGCGCTTCCATCCGTATACAATACATTGGTTGCAAACACTATAGAAGTACACAAAGGAGCCTTTCACAGCTAGTGAACAGTTGTGTGCAGTGTTCACTGTAGTCTGAGGTTTTCATTTTTTGAGTGCAGATCACGCTCCAGTTAGTTCTTCAACCACTGCTGGTTGTAGTCTGCTGAGCGTGTGTCACTGCCTCATCCTTGACATTTTTCTCAAATTAGTGCTGCTCCATTCTATTTCAAATAACTCAAATCTATTAGTGTGACGCGCTTCCATCCGTATACAATACATTGGTTGCAAACACTATAGAAGTACACAAAGGAGCCTTTCACAGCTAGTGAACAGTTGTGTGCAGTGTTCACTGTAGTCTGAGGTTTTCATTTTTGGAGTGCAAATCACGCTCCAGTTAGTTCTTCAACCACTGCTGGTTGTAGTCTGCTGAGCGTGTGTCACTGCCTCATCCTTGACATTTTTCTCTAATTGGTGCTGCTCCATTCTATTTTAAATAACTCAAATCTATTAGTGTGACACGCTTCCATCCGTATACAATACATTGGTTGCAAACACTATAGAAGTACACAAAGGAGCCTTTCACAGCTAGTTAACAGTGGTGTGCAGTGTTCACTGTAGTCTGAGGTTTTCATTTTTGAGTGCAGATCACACTCCAGTTAGTTCTTCAACCACTGCTGGTTGTAGTCTGCTGAGCGTGTGTCACTGCCTCATCCTTGACATTTTTCTCAAATTGGTGCTGCTCCATTCTATTTCAAATAACTCAAATCTATTAGTGTGACACGCTTCCATCCGTATACAATACATTGGTTGCAAACACTATAGAAGTACACAAAGGAGCCTTTCACAGCTGGTGAACAGTTGTGTGCAGTGTTCACTGTAGTCTGAGGTTTTCATTTTTGGAGTGCAGATCACGCTCCAGTTAGTTCCTCAACCACTGCTGGTTGTAGTCTGCTGAGCGTGTGTCACTGCCTCATCCTTGACATTTTTCTCTAATTGGTGCTGCTCCATTCTATTTCAAATAACTCAAATCTATTAGTGTGACGCGCTTCCATCCGTATACAATACATTGGTTGCAAACACTATAAAAGTACACAAAGGGGCCTTTCACATCTAGTGAACAGTTGTCTGCAGTGTTCACTGCAGTCTCTGCGGAATAACAACACTTAGGCCTTATAACTTTTCTGACTTTCTTTATCAATCTACCAAGATGAAGAAGGCAGAGAGTAAGGCACGTGGTCGTGGCCGTGGAGTTTCATCAGGGAGAGGACGTGGGGATTCTGTGGCTGCTGCCGCCCCACTGACACAGCATCCACCAGTTTTCCCCGTGAGCGTTCCTTTATGAGCACTTTTGTAGGAGCTTGGCGTACCCCCCTGCTGTGGGAAGAACAATTTGAAGCCGTTGTTGGTTGGATGGCAGCCAATGCATCGACTTCAATTGCTTCCACCTCCTCTCAGGACCACAGCACTGTTGAGCAACCATCTGTCTCTTCACCGCCTGCCAAATTGCCCAGGCAGTCAGAGAGTTCTGTACAGGAGCCAGCTGAGTCTCTGATTCTGTTCTCAGAATCTGTTGGCTTGCAAACAGGGGCCCAGCCAAGCAGCATTCTGGAATGTGAAGAAATGAGGGGAGTTTGCAGAACGCCATCTGATGATGATGAGACTCAGGTGCCAGTTTCTGTTGAGCATGGTGCTGTGTTATGTTACGGTAGCTGAGGAGTGCAGGTAAAAAAGGAAATACACCAGAGCAGTTGGAATCTATGAGATTGCAGTACCCTGACTAACCACCGCAACTAGAGGCAGCCGTGGAGCGTTCCTACGTTGGTCCTAGACGCCTCGTCACAGCCTGAGAAACTAACTACACCTAAAGATAGAAATAGGAAAGCTATCTGCCCCGGAGCAGAACCCCAAAGATAATAGAAAGCCCCCAAACATGTAATGGCGGTTAGACAAGAGGAAATACTGACACAGAAAGAAAATAGTATGAGCAAACGCTGGGGCCCAAACTATCTAAATAGAAAAGGATAGGAAGGGTACTTACTGCAATCTCAGAAAACCCTGAAAAAACACCAACTCTACTAATTTCAAAATCACCTGAGATCACACGACCTCTACCACCTAAATTAGTTCTCTGGTGTAACAAAAACAAAACAGCAGCCACTGAAAAAAAACTGGAAAAAGCAAAAGTACAAAACACAGTGGCTGGACTAAACTGAGAGGGCAAAAGCCCCCGGAGGGGACCCTGAAGGCCCCCACAGAAGTGCAGGACAAAATGCAAAAACATAGCAAAAACACAAAATAAGAAATTGTCCTATCTGATAGCAGGAGATGCAGACACGACACAGCAGGCCACAAGGGAAACCGGAAAGAAGGATTCAGACCAGAACAATTGATCACCGGCAACCCTGATGGGAAAACGACTCCCTTACACAAGACCAATCAGTAACACCTGATTCCCAGTCCTCACAATCCTCACCAGCACCGCTTGCAACCACCAGAGGGAGCCTCTGCTCAGAACTCATCTCAAACCCATTCACAACAGTACCCCCCCCTTGAGGAGGGGTCACCGAACCCTCATTTGAGCAACCAGGTCGGTCAGGATGAGTTCTATGATACGCACGGATAAGTCTCCTAGCATGGATGTCCGAAGCAAACACCCAAGAATTGTCTTCCTGACCATAACCTCTCCATTTAACCAAATACTGGAGTCTTCGTCTAGAAAAACGAGAATCCAATATTTTCTCAACCACATACTCCAGATTGCCCTCAACCAAAACAGGGTCAGGAGGCACAGCAGCAGGAACCACTGGCTCAACAAACCTCTTCAACAAGGACTTGTGGAACACGTTATGGATCTTAAATGTCCCTGGAAGAAGCAAACGAAAAGAAACAGGATTAATAATCTCCATGATCTTATAAGGTCCAATGAACCTAGGCTTAAATTTAGGAGATGCTACTCTCATAGGAATATTCTTTGAGGACAACCAGACCAAGTCCCCCACTTTAAACCGAGGACCATCAGTCCTATGCCGGTTAGCAAACCGCTGGGCCTTCTCCTGAGAGAGGGACAACCTCTCCACTACCTGGTCCCAAATCTGCTGCATACGCTCAACAACAGAGTCAACACCTGGACAGACAGAAGCCTCCATCTGTCCTGAAGAAAATCGAGGGTGAAACCCAGAATTACAGAAAAACGGAGACATCAAAGTGGCAGAGCTAGCCCTATTATTAAGAGCAAACTCAGCCAAAGGCAAAAAAGAGACCCAGTCATCCTGATCAGCAGACACAAAGCATCTTAGATAAGTCTCCAATGTCTGGTTTGTTCTCTCAGTTTGACCATTGGTCTGAGGATGAAATGCCGAGGAGAAAGACAATTGAACACCCAGTTTAGAACAAAAAGTCCTCCAAAATCTGGAAACAAACTGGACTCCTCTGTCAGACACAATGTTCTCAGGAATGCCGTGTAAACGAACCACGTGCTGAAGGAACAACGGTACCAATTCAGAGGAGGAAGGCAACTTAGGTAATGGCACAAGATGTATCATTTTGGAAAACCTATCACAAATTACCCAGATGGTGGTCATTCTCTGAGAAACAGGAAGATCGGAAATGAAATCCATAGAGATATGGGTCCATGGTCTCTTGGGCACAGGCAATGGCATCAACAAACCACTAGAGCGAGAGCAAGGCTTGGAGCAAGAGCAAGTCCCGCAGGACTGCACAAATTCCCTGACATCGCGAGACAAGGTAGGCCACCAAAAGGACCGACTAACCAAGTCTCTGGTACCAAAAATTCCGGGATGCCCAGCCAATGCGGAACAATGAATCTCAGACATCACACTCTTTTTCCATTGGTCCGGGACAAACAATTTTCCAACAGGGCAGCGCTCGGGCCTATGCTCCTGACACCCCTCCAGAGCAAGTCTCAAATTGGGCGAGATGGCGGAAAGAACTACACCCTCCTTCAAAATAACAGAGGGATCAGATAGCTCAGGAGAGTCCGCAAGGAAACTCCTCGAGAGGGCATCCGCCTTAACATTCTTAGTGCCAGGAAGAAAGGAAACCACAAAATTAAAACGTGTGAAAAACAAGGCCCACCTGGCCTGTCTAGGATTGAGTCGCTTGGCAGATTCCAGATAGACCAGATTCTTATGGTCCGTAAGGACCACCACCTGATGTTTGGCTCCCTCCAGCCAATGTCTCCACTCTTCAAAAGCCCACTTCATGGCCAATAACTCCCGATTACCCACGTCATAATTACGTTCAGTAGGAGAAAATTTTCGAGAGAAAAAGGCACAAGGGTTACTTTTAGAGGTCTCTGGATCTTTTTGGGACAAAACGGCACCTGCCCCAATTTCAGAGGCATCAACCTCCACCTGAAATGGCAGAGAAACATCAGGCTGCCGTAGAACAGGAGCAGAAGTGAATCTCTGCTTAAGTTCCTGAAACGCAGAGACTGCCTCAGGAGGCCAATTCACCACATCAGAACCCTTTCTGGTCAAATCAGTTAATGGTTTAACAATAACCGAGAAATTACCAATAAATTTACGATAAAAATTGGCAAAACCCAAAAATCTCTGAAGAGCCTTTAATGAAGTAGGTTGGACCCAATCACAGATGGCCTGAACCTTGACCGGGTCCATTTCAATAACAGATGGGGACAAAATGAATCCCAGAAATGAGATCTTCTGTACGCCAAAAAGACACTTTGATCCCTTCACATACAGAGCATTCTCTCTCAAAATCTGGAATACAGTTCGAACATGTTTCACATGAGAGTCCCAGTCATTAGAAAAAATCAAGATATCATCCAAATAAACAATCAGAAACTTGTCCACAAAATCCCTGAAAATGTCATTCATGAAGGACTGGAAGACGGAAGGAGCATTAGTGAGCCCAAAGGGCATCACAAGGTACTCAAAATGCCCTTCAGGGGTGTTAAATGCCGTCTTCCATTCATCCCCGTGCTTAATGCGAATAAGGTTATACGCCCCCCTGAGGTCAAGCTTGGTAAACCAAGTAGCGTTTTTCACCCTGGAAAACAGGTCAGAAATCAAGGGTAACGGGTATTGATATTTCACAGTAATATTGTTCAAGAGACGATAATCAATACACGGCCTTAATGAACCATCTTTTTTGGCCACAAAGAAAAAACCGGCACCTAAGGGTGAAGAGGATGGTCTGATATGACCCTTCTCCAATGATTCCTTGATATAAGACCGCATAGCGTCATGTTCAGGTACAGACAAGTTAAAAAGGCGACCTTTAGGGAATTTACTACCTGCCACTAATTCAATAGCGCAGTCATAGCTCCTATGGGGAGGTAAGGATGCAGATTTACTTTCGCTAAACACATCAGAAAAATCAAACAAAAAGTCAGGAACATCCTCAGCCTGGGGGGAGGCAGAAAAAACAGGAGTGTTGGTATTAACACATTGGCAGCCCCAACTGGTTACAGACACAGATTTCCAATCCAAAACAGGATTATGAGACTGTAACCAAGGGAAACCCAGCACTATAATGTCATGCAGATTATATAGAACCAAAAATTTGCAGCACTCCTGGTGATCAGGTTCAACCCTCATTATCACCTGAGTAGAAAACTGGGGTTTATTCTCAGCCAAAGGGGTAGAATCGATCCCCAGTAAAGGAATAGACTTCTGTAGGGGTATCAAGGGAAACCCACAACGTTTAGCAAAATCATAATCCATCAGGTTAATAGCTGCTCCAGAATCAACGAAAGCCTGAGCAGAAAATGAGGACAGAGAGCATATCAGAGTGACAGTTAATAAAAACTTAGTCTGAACACTACCCAAGACAACTGAGCGTGCAAAATGTCTTCCCCGCTTAGGGCAGACTGAAATAGCATGAGAGGCATCACCACAGTAGAAACATAACCCATTGCGCTTTCGAAACTCATGACGCTGTGCCCCAGACACCACTCCATCACACTGCATGGGCTCAGCAGCTGGCTCACAAGGCAACACCACTCCACGCATACTTCTCCGCTCACGCAAACGTCTGTCAATTTGAATCGCTAATGACATAGAATCATTGAGACCAGAGGGACAGGGAATCCCACCATAACATCCTTTACATTATCCGACAGACCCTTCCGGAAAAGGGCCGCCAAAGCGTCGTCATTCCACTTGGTCAGGACTGCCCACCTACGGAATCTCTGACAGTATAACTCAGCGTCATCAAGCCCCTGATTTAATGCCAACAAGGCTTTTTCAGCTTGATCAGTGACATTAGGCTCATCGTACAATAACCCCAAAGCCTGAAAAAATGCATCAACATCACTCAAAACAGGATCCCCAGGTATCAGGGAAAAAGCCCAATCCTGAGGATCGCCGCGCAGGAGAGAGATGATAATTTGAACCTGCTGCGCTGCGTTTCCTGAGGACTTAGATTTTAAGGCAAGAAACAATTTACAATTATTTTTGAAATTCTGAAACTTAGCTCGATCCCCTAAAAACAAATCTGGCATGGGGATCCTAGGTTCCACAACAGGCAACCTAGCAAGATATGCAGCAATACTCTGAACCTCAGTGGCAAGCTGATCCACACGGCCAGACAACTGTGCAAACTCCATTGGGAGAAAAGATCCTCCCCAGCACCCAGAGATACAGAGGGAAAAAAAAAAAAAAAATGCAACAAACAGAAAAATATCTCTGACAACTTTTCTTCCTTCAAAATATTTTTTCCCTTCTGTGAGTACCATACAATTTTTATGGCCGGTGATACTGTTATGTTACGGTAGCTGAGGAGTGCAGGTAAAAAAGGAAATACACCAGAGCAGTTGGAATCTATGAGATTGCAGTACCCTGACTAACCACCGCAACTAGAGGCAGCCGTGGAGCGTTCCTACGTTGGTCCTAGACGCCTCGTCACAGCCTGAGAAACTAACTACACCTAAAGATAGAAATAGGAAAGCTATCTGCCCCGGAGCAGAACCCCAAAGATAATAGAAAGCCCCCAAACATGTAATGGCGGTTAGACAAGAGGAAATACTGACACAGAAAGAAAATAGTATGAGCAAACGCTGGGGCCCAAACTATCTAAATAGAAAAGGATAGGAAGGGTACTTACTGCAATCTCAGAAAACCCTGAAAAAACACCAACTCTACTAATTTCAAAATCACCTGAGATCACACGACCTCTACCACCTAAATTAGTTCTCTGGTGTAACAAAAACAAAACAGCAGCCACTGAAAAAAAACTGGAAAAAGCAAAAGTACAAAACACAGTGGCTGGACTAAACTGAGAGGGCAAAAGCCCCCGGAGGGGACCCTGAAGGCCCCCACAGAAGTGCAGGACAAAATGCAAAAACATAGCAAAAACACAAAATAAGAAATTGTCCTATCTGATAGCAGGAGATGCAGACACGACACAGCAGGCCACAAGGGAAACCGGAAAGAAGGATTCAGACCAGAACAATTGATCACCGGCAACCCTGATGGGAAAACGACTCCCTTACACAAGACCAATCAGTAACACCTGATTCCCAGTCCTCACAATCCTCACCAGCACCGCTTGCAACCACCAGAGGGAGCCTCTGCTCAGAACTCATCTCAAACCCATTCACAACAGTGCTGGCCAGACCACCCAACAGCAGCAGGTGTTGGAAGAGGGTAGTGGAGATGATGAGGTCCAAGACCCAACATGGCGTGAGGAACAGGAAGGTGGTGGGAGCAGCTCTGAGGAAGAGATTGCCCCAACGGTCCAAACAGGAGGGAGAGGTAGGCTGCAGACTCGGCTGCCTGTAGCCTCCAGTTTGGCACCTGTTCGGAGCAGTTCTCTTCCAAAAGTCAAAACGGGCGCTCCCAGGACTTGCACTGCGTGGTCCTTTTTTGTCACACTTGCAGATGATATTTGCTATGTCAAATGCAAGCTGTGTAATCAAAAAGTAAAAAGAGGTAAAAGTGTCAGTAACCTCAATACCACAAATATGTGGAAACATGTGCGGACAAAGCACGTAGTTGAGTTACAAAGACACACTGGAGATGTAGGCCAACCTACAGCACCACCTACATCTTCAGGTCGTGTTGGAGCCTCTTCCTCCAGCTCACACACAGCTGGTTCGGCTTCCTCACAGGATCGCCATGGAAGAACCTTGGTCACTGTTGTCCAGAGACAAAGTGTTATTCCACCCACAGCAGCAAGTTCCCTGTCATCCTCACACTCCCAGGCCACAAAACAGCCATTGGTAGCACAGGCATGGGATAAAAGACGGCCATACTCGGGAAACCATCCACGAGCACAGGCTCTGAATGCTGGCATTGCAAAACTCCTGTCCCTTGAAATGCTGTCATTCAGGCTGGTGGAGACTGACAGTTTCCGTAACTTAATGGCATTGGCAGTCCCACAATACAATGTGCCAAGCCGATTTTATTTCAGCAGGCAAGCCGTCCCTGGTCTGCAAAAGCATGTTGAGGGAAAAATAAAACATGCGCTACTAAACGCCGTCAGTAGCAAGGTCCACCTGACCACCGATGTGTGGACCAGTACCCATGGCCAGGGACGATACCTTTCCTTCACTGCCCATTGGGTCAATGTTGTGGAGCCGGGTACAGATCTTGCGAGTGGCACTGTACGTGTTCTGCCAACTCCAAGGATTGCAGGAATCAAGTCTGTACACAATGACTCCTCCTCCTACTCCATTTTCTCAGAATCATCGCTGCAGGAGCCGTCACGGTCTACCTCCACATGGACCCGTGAACGCCTACCTGTTGCGACCGATATGAGCACAGCCGTGGCCAAACGTCAACAGGCCGTCCTGAAATTAATTTCCATGGGGAATCGAAGACACACAGCGCAGGAGCTCTGGAATGCCATCAAGCAGGAGAGCGACGTGTGGTTTTTGCCAGCAAATCTCCAGCCAGGCTTGGTAGTGTGTGACAATGGCCGAAATCTGGTGGCAGCTCTGGGCCTTGGCAACCTCACTCACATACCATGTCTGGCACATGTGCTCAACTTGGTCGTGCAGAGTTTTTTGAGGGACTATCTGGATGTTGATGCACTGCTGCACAAGGTCCGCTTAGAGTGCGCTCACTTGCGACGTTCCAGCATGGCCAGATTGCGCATTGCAGCTCTGCAACACAGATTTCGCCTTCCTGAACATTGCATCATATGTGACGTAGCCACCAGGTGGAATTCCACGTTACATTTGTTGGAGCGGTTGTGTGAGCAGCAGCCAGCAGTAATGGAGTATCAGCTGCATCAGGCGCAATCAACTCGCAATTTGCGCCGTTCACACTTCACCACTACTGAGTGGGCCTCTATGAAGGACATCTGCTATGTTTTGCGTGCGTTTGATGAGTCAACGCGGATGGCGAGTGCAGATGATGCACTAGTCAGCCTGACTGTCCCCCTTATCTGCCTGCTTCAAAAAACACTGCAAGCACTAAGGGATGAGGTTTTGGAAGAGGTGGAGGATGAGGAGTCACAAATTCCATCACCTTCTGGACAGTCAGCGCAACGTGGTTCCTCACAAAGGGCTGGGCAGGGCTCACTTTGTGAGGAGGATGTAGGGATCCGCTCTGGTAGGCAGGGGCCGGGCCGCAGTAATGAGGTAAACACACAGGCGTTCAGTTCAAAGTTCAGTGGTTTTAATGACGGGTTCAACAAAAGTCCAGATAACAAAATCAAAACAGAACATAAATCACTCCAGTTTGGAGAACCACTGGTCCCAGACTCACCCTTGCTTGGGACGGCCTTAACTAAGCGGCTGCAGGTCAGCAGAGACCGCCAGGTGCCATTCCGGGTGGTCTGCTACTCGCTTCCTGGTGCACACTGACACACTGTAACAAAACACTCTTCCAGCCTGTCTCCAGCCAAACTCCTTCCTTCCTTCCCCTCCTCATACTCCCACAGCTTCTTTTTAAATAGGCCTAGTCCACACCCTCAGGTGAGGTGCACATCAGCTGACCTGATCACGTGACTATGACCTCATCACAGGTCCTTGTGATCATGGAAAATCCTGACCAAACTTCAGTCTGCTAGAAGAAATATATCTCCCATCCAGCAAGATCCCCTTTGGTGTACCACATACCTCCCCCCTTTGTTCAACCTTAGGAGGGTGGACACATGACATACAGTGAAATCTGGACAGTGCATCTGCGTTCCCCTGTAATTTACCTGCCCGATATTCTACTGAAAATTTGAAATTTTGCATGGACATAAACCACCTGGTGACTCGTGCATTTCTCTCTTTGGCTTGACTCATCCAAGTCAGAGGGGAATGATCAGTTACCAACCGAAACGTTCTCCCCAACAGATAGTAGCGCAATGACTCCAGTGCCCATTTGATGGCCAGGCACTCTCTCTCTACAATGCTGTATCTGGTTTCAGCTGGAGTAAGCTTTCGACTCAGGAAACTAATGGGATGCTCCTCCCCGTTAACCTCCTGGGACAGCACGGCACCCAGACCTACCTCTGACGCATCAGTCTGGACAATTAATTCTCTTTTGAAGTCGGGTGTGATCAGAACTGGTGACCCACACTGTGCCCCTTTTAGTTTTACAAACGCTTCTTCAATCTGATCATTCCAGCCAACCATTACTGACTTCCTCCCTTTCAGGCAGTCAGTTAACGGCGCCGACAGGGTTGCAAAATTGGGAATAAACCGACGGCAATATCACACTAACCCCAAAAACCCTTTCACTTGTTTTGTGGTGAGGGGACTGGGCCAGTTTTGGATTGCCTCCACTTTGTTTATTTGAGGTTTGATAACTCCTCTCCCAATCACATACCCCAGGTACCGAGCTTCCTCCAACCCTATGGAACACTTCTTTGGGTTGGCAGTTAGCCCTGCTTGTCGCAGAGAATCAATCACCGCCTGTACCTTGGCTAAGTGACTTTCCCAGTCTGCACTGTACACCACAATATCGTCGAGATAGGCCGCAGCATATCGGCGATGAGTACGAAGAACAACATCCATTAACCTCTGGAAAGTCGCTGGAGCGCCATGCAACCCAAGGGTAGGACTATATACTGGAACAGTCCCTCGGGTGTTACAAAAGCAGTTTTCTCTCTTGCTGCTTTTGTTAGGGGCACCTGCCAATACCCTTTTGTGAGGTCAATGACTGAAAAATACCGGGCCTGCCCAAACCGCTCTATTAACTCATCGACCCGGGGCATGGGGTAGGCGTCAAATTTAGAAATTTCATTAAGTTTTCTGAAGTCATTACAGAACCTTAGTGTCCCATCTTGTTTTGGTATTAGGACTATTGGGCTGGCCCACTCACTCTGGGACTCTTCAATAACCCCTAACTGCAGCATCTTCTTTACCTCTTCTGAGATGGCTTGTCGCCGGGCCTCAGGCACCCGATATGGCTTTAATCGGACTTTGGCCTGCGGCTCCGTGACAATGTCATGTTGGATTAGGGAGGTACGGCCAGGGAGCTCTGAGAAAACATCGGTATTTCGGCTAACAAACTCTCGGACCTCCTGAACTTGTCTAGGAGACAAAGTGTCTGCTATTTTGACGGCGGAGAGAACTTCTCTTGCCTTCTCCTGAGGCAAGGGAGCCCTCTCTACTGGAAATGCAGGCCGTGGACAATCCTCACCAAGAGGGTCTCTGTCTTTCCATGGTTTGAGCAGATTCACATGGTATACCTGTTCTGGCTTTCTTCGCCCTGGTTGGTGTACTTTATAGTTTACGGGACCCACCTTCTCCATAATCTCGTAGGGTCCCTGCCACCTTGCAAGGAACTTACTATCCACTGTAGGCACAAGTACCAACACCCGATCCCAAGGGTTAAAGGACCTTACCCGTGCCTCCCGGTTATAGACCTGCCTCTGTGACCTTTGTGCTGCTTCCATATGTTCTCGGACTAATGGTAGGACTGTCTCCATTCTCTCTTGCATTTAGGCCACATGTTCTATCACACTTTTGTGGGGAGTTGGTTGGTTTTCCCAGGTCTCTTTAGCTATATCGAGTAAGCCACAGGGATGTCTGCCATATAATAGTTCGAAGGGCGAGAACCCCGTAGATGCCTGGGGCACCTCCCGCACTGCAAACATCAGGTATGGCAACAAGAGATCCCAGTCCTTACCATCTTTAGAGACAGCTTTTTTCAACATATTCTTCAGGGTCTTATTGAACCTTTCTACCAACCCGTCTGTTTGAGGATGATAGACCGATGTGCGCAACTGTTTAACACTCAACAAGTGGCAGAGTTCCTTCATGATTTTTGACATAAAGGGGGTCCCCTGGTCTGTTAAGATTTCTTGAGGGATTCCCACCCGAGAGAACATACCCATGAGTTCTTTTGCGATAAGTTTGGCAGAGGTGTGGCGCAGGGGAATAGCCTCAGGATACCTGGTAGCGTAATCTAGAACTACGAGGATATGTTGGTGACTCCTCGCTGATTTATTAACAGGCCCCACCAAATCCATGGCTATTCTCTAAAACGGGACCTCTATAATTGGTAATGGTACTAAGGGACTCCGAAAATGAGGCTGCGGACTGGTTACCTGACACACGGGACAAGAGTTACAATACCGTTTAACTTCTTCATAGACCCCTAGCCAGTAAAACCGTTGTAGAATTCGGTCTAGGGTTTTCTTTTGACCAAGATGTCCCCCCAGTACATGCGCATGCGCTAGGTCCATTACCAACTTATGATACGACTGGGGTACCAGCAACTGCTCGACAATGTCCCCACGTACTTTTTCAACCCGTTACAGCAAATCTTGGTTCAGCTCGAATCGGGGAAATACTGTAGCTGCCCCGGGTTGTTGGGGTTCCCCATTGACAACCAGTACATTTTCCCGAGCTCGAGCCAACGTAGGGTCCCGGATTTGCGCCGTACCAAAATTGTCACCTGTCACATTTAAGTCTGACAATTCCGGTCCCAGTGGCAAATATTCCATCTCCCCAGCTAACACTTGTATAGGAGAGGGGTTTTCCTCCTCCACCGAAGGCAAAGGTACTCCTACCGCCAGCACATCTTCCTCTGGGCCACCAGGTTCATGCCCGATTTCTGGAGAATGCAACCTGGTTGCCACTGGTGCCGACGACTGTTCCGTGGGAGGGGTAATTACAGGCCAAAGCACAGAAAATAACGGAAAATCTCTCCCCATTATTACCTCATAATGCAAATTAACCACCACCCCCACCTCGTGGCACCTCCTCCCCGCTGGCGTGTTGATCATCACCAGGGCGGTAGGATAATGTTTTAGGTCCCCATGTATACACAATACACCCATTTTCCGACCAGTATACTCGCTGATTTGGACGTGGCTGGCTCGTATTAGGGTTACGAGACTCCCTGAGTCCAGAAGAGCCACAGCAGGGTTACCCTCCACCTCCACTTTACACAAATGGTTCATACTGGGTCCCTCTGGTTTGCCCACTGCACACATGTGTTCGGCATAGTGAGACTGATAGTACCCATAGTTTGTGTCCATGGGCTCAGTCAGGTGGGGGCAATAAGCTCTCACATGTCCTGGTTCTTGGCACCGCCAACAGATTATGGGGCCTCTTTCGTCCCCAGACGTGTCTTGGCGGCCTTCCGAGTCTCTGCTCACCGAACGGCAGGTGAAGGTTTGGGGAATTTACTCATACCTCGGGTAGTCTCTCCCTGTATCTCCTTGGTAGCCCCATATCTTTCAATGAGGTCTACCATTTGGAGACCATCAGTAGGGGCTGCCTGTCCAACCCAGGTTTGCAGGGTGTGGGGCAAAGTCCTACAGAATTTATCAGTCACTATACGATCCAGCATAGCACGGGGTGAGAACACCTCCGGCTGCAACCACTTTTCCATCAGGTGTATCAAGTAATAATACTGGGACCGAGCTGTCTCGGAAGTGTAAAACTTCCACTGGTGTACCCGCTGGGCCCGGACTAACACATTTACCCCAAGACGTGCGAGTATCTCACCCTTGACGATCTCGTAGTCCGTCTGATGCTCGGGGGGTAGGTCCCTATAGGCTTTTGCGGGTCCTGGAGCCAAAAACGGAGCCACGATCTCGGCCCACTGGTCCCGGGGCAGTCTCTCCCTCTTAGCCACGCCTTCAAACATCTCCAGGTATACCTCGACGTCATCTGATTGCTCCATCTTTGGGATCGCTGTACACACCGCTTTCCGGACATCCTGGCATCCCCGGGCAGCTCCTGCTGTCTGCGGCGCTGCGATGTGCTGCATCAGAAGACTATTGGTTTCCTGTTGCTGCTGCATAGCCTGCTGTTGCTGCTGTGTAGCCTGCTGTTGCTGCTGCATAGCCTGCTGCTGCTGTCGCATGGCCTCCACCAGCATCTTTACTGTGCTCTCCATCTCCGGACAGTTCTCCACCGGGTTTTGCGTTACTTTTTCACCCAGGACATCGACTGTCATGCAGAGGAAAAAAAAACAATACCACAGCCTGACCTCACTGCGTGTGCCCGCTTTCAAGCCACCAATTGTAGGGATCCACTCTGGTAGGCAGGGGCCGGGCCGCAGTAATGAGGTAAACATGTTTTTTTTGGAAGTGCATTAGAGCAGCAGGGTGATTTGCTGCTGAAGGAGGAAAAAAAAAAAAAATCTCTCTTTAAATCTTCTGCTTCAGCGAGTGTGAGCGAGCTGAGTGTGACCGGTGCACAAGTGCGAACGGTGGTAAGTGTGACTTGAGATTCAGTGACTTTGGATTCAGGGAGTTTCCAAGGGAGGATTTACTGAATTGCTTTTATATTTTATTAATACTTTTTATTTATTTTTACTTATCTTTGCTGTCTGGTGAAATCCCCATTAGATATGTGCTCCACTATTGCCAATGCCATCCAGTGTACATCTTGCCACATGTATGCAGTCCTTGAACAGCCGGTCGAGGGTGCATACTGCTGTGCGAGATGTGAGCACGTTGTGCATTTGGAAGCCCAAATCCTGGATCTAAATGTGCAGCTGGCAACACTGAGATCCATAGACAATATGGAAAGGAGTCTTCTGCTCACTGAGCAGACGCTCAATGGGATAGATGAGGGGGGGGATGCTAGGGTGGAGCTGCAGGACACTGAAGTAGGAAGCTGGGTGACAGTTAGAAAGCGGGGTAGAGGGAAGAGCGCCAGGGAGGCTAGTCCTGATCTGGCACACCCCAATAAGTTTGCAAAGTTGGCAGATGAGGGGGTTGTCAGTACAGGGGTAGCACTGCTGCAGCCAGGCATGTCCTCTGAAAGCCGGGGGAGTGTCTGCTCCAGTAAGGGGGGAATTAGGAGAGCAGGGCAGGCCAGACAGGTTCTGGTAGTGGGGGACTCAATTATTAGGGGAACAGATAGGGCAATCTGTCACAAAGACAGGGATCGTTGAACAGTGTGCTGCCTACCTGGCGCTCGAGTCCGACACATCGCTGATCGGGCTGACAGATTACTGGGAGGGGTTGGTGAGGACCCAGCGGTCATGGTGCACATTAGCACAAATGACAAAGTTAGAGGTAGGTGGAAGGTCCTTAAAGACGATTTCAGGGAATTAGGCTGCAAGCTTAAAGCAAGGACCTCCAACGTGGTATTTTCTGAAATACTGCCTGTACCACGTGCCACACCAGAGAGGCAACGGGAGATTAGGGAGGTTAATAAGTGGCTCAAGAATTGGTGTAGGAAGGAGGGGTTTGGGTTCCTGGAGAACTGGGCCGATTTCTCAGTTGGCTACAGGTTCTATGCTAGGGATGGGCTGCACCTCAATGGGGAGGGTGCAGCTGTGCTGGGGGAGAAAATGGCTAGAAGGTTGGAGGAGTCTTTAAACTAGGGACTGGGGGGGAGGGTATTCATTTTATAGGAGAGGAAGGCAGTGCAGATAGAGACCTGGGCACAAATAATGAAATTGGGGGTGGGGGTGGCATGGGGGGTGGGGTTAGAACAGTTAATAATTTAAGAAAGAATAGAGGTTCAGAGAGATACATAAAGTGCATGTATACTAATGCCAGAAGCCTCACCAACAAAATGGCGGAATTAGAATTAATTTTGTTGGAACATAATTATGACATGGTGGGAATATCTGAGACTTGGCTGGATGAGAGCCATGACTGGGCTGTTAATTTACAGGGCTATAGTCTGTTTAGAAATGACCGTAAAAATAAGCGAGGTGGGGGTGTGTGTTTATATGTAAAATCATCCTCAAAACCCATCCTGCGTGATATCTGTGAATCTAATGAAGATGTAGAGTCTCTGTGGGTGGAGATTAGGGGAGGGGGAAAAATAATAAATTACTGATAGGGGTTTGTTATAAGTCTCCTAAAATAATGGAAGCAACAGAGAATATCCTCATAAAGCAAATAGATGAAGCAGCAACTCAAGGAGAAGTCATTATTATGGGGGACTTCAACTACCCTGAAATACATTGGGGAACAGAAACCTGTAGTTCCAGTAAAGGTAATAAGTTTTTGGCAACTATGAGAGACAATTACCTTTCACAACTAGTTCAGGACCCAACAAGGGGGGGCACTGCTAGACCTAATATTATCCAACAGGCCAGACCGCATATCAAATATAAGGGTTGGGGGTCACTTGGGTAATAGTGATCACAAAATAATAAGCTTTCATGTATCCTTTAATAAGATGTGTAGTCGAGGGGTTACAAGGACACTAAACTTCAGGAAGGCAAATTTCCAACGGATGAGAGATGATCTTGGTGCAATAAACTGGGACGATATCCTGAGACATAAAAATACACAAAGAAAATGGGAGACGTTTATTAGTATCCTGAATAGGACCTGTGCACAGTATATACCCTATGGGAATAAACATGCTAGAATTAGGAGGAAACCACTATGGCTAAATAGAGCTGTAAGGGGTGCAATAAGGGACAAAAAGAAAGCGTTTAGGGAATTAAAGCAAGTAGGTAGTGATGAGGCATTAAATAAATACAGAAGACTGAATAAATTCTGTAAAAAGCAAATCAAGACAGCAAAGATTGAGGCAGAGAGACTCATTGCCAGAGAAAGTAAAAATAATCCCAAAATATTCTTTAACTACATAAATAGCAAGAAACTAAAAAATGATAGTGTTGGTCCCCTTAAAAATAGTCTGGGTGAAATGGTGGATGAGGATGAGGAAAAAGCCAATATGCTAAATGACTTTTTTTCAACTGTATTTACACAAGAAAATCCCATGACAGATAACATGATCAGTGATAAAAAAAAATTCTCCATTAAATGTCACCTGCTTAACCCAGCAGGAAGTACGGCGGCGTCTAAAAATCACTAAAATTGACAAATCCCCGGGCCCGGATGGGATACACCCCCGAGTACTGCAGGAATTAAGTACAGTTATAGATAGACCATTATTTTTAATCTTTAAAGATTCCATAATAACGGGGTCTGTACCACAGGACTGGCGTATAGCAAATGTGGTGCCAATATTCAAAAAGGGGGCAAAAACTGAACCTGGAAACTATAGGCCAGTGAGCTTAACATCTACTGTGGGTAAAATCCTGGAGGGTTTTTTAAGGGATACTATATTGGAGTATCTGAGGCTGAATAACCTCATGACACAGTATCAGCATGTGTTTACGAGGGACCGTTCTTGTCAGACTAATCTGATAAGCTTTTATGAAGGGGTAAGTTCAGGACTGGACCAAGGGAATGCAGTGGACGTGGTGTTCATGGACTTCTCAAAAGCTTTTGATACAGTGCCACACAAAAGGTTGATACATAAAATGAGAACAATGGGGATAGGGGAAAATATGTGTAAGTGGGTTAAGAACTGGCTCATGGATAGAAAACAAAGGGTGGTTATTAATGGAGCACACTCAGACTGGGTCACGGTTAGCAGTGGGGTACCACAGGGGTCAGTATTGGGGCCGCTTCTCTTTAACATATTTATTAATGACCTTGTAGGGGGCATACAGAGTAGTATTTCAATATTTGCAGATGACACTAAACTCTGCAGGGTAATAAATATAGAGGAGGATAATTTTATATATTACAGGAGGATTTATGTAAACTAGAAGCTTGGGCTGATAAATGGCAAATGAGCTTTAATGGGGATAAATGTAAGGTCATGCACTTGGGTAGAACAAATAAGATGTATAATTATGTGCTTAATTGTAAAACACTGGGCAAAACTGTCACTGAAAAAGACCTGGGTGTATGGATGGACGACAAACTCACATTTAGTGGCCAATGTCAGGCAGCTGCTGCCAAAGAAAAAAAAATAATGGGATGCATTAAAAGAGGCATAGATGCTCATGAAGAGAACGTAATTTTACCTCTATACAAGTCACTGCTGCGACCACACTTAGAATACTGTGTGCAGTTCTGGTCTCCGGTGTATAAGAAAGACATAGCTGAACTGGAGCGTGTGCAGAGAAGAGCGACCAAGGTTATTAGAGAACTGGGGGGTCTGCAATACCAAGACAGGTTATTACACTTAGGGTTATTTAGTTTGGAAAAACGAAGGCTTAGAGGTGATCTTATTACAATGTATAAATATATGAGGGGACAGTACAAAGACCTTTCTAATGCTCTTTTTACTCTTAGACCTGTGACGGGGACAAGGGGGCATCCTCTACGTCTGGAGGAAAGAAGGTTTAGCCATAATCACAGACGCAGATTCTTTACTGTAAGAGCAGTGAGACTATGGAACTCTCTGCCGTCTATTGTTGTAATGAGTGAATCCTTACTAAAATTTAAGAAGGGACTGGATGCTTTTCTTGAAAAGTATAATATTACAGGCTATATTCACTAGTTTCCTAGATACTGCGTTGATCCAGGGAGCTAGTCTGATTGCCGTATGTGGAGTCGGGAAGGAATTTTTTTCCCCAATGTGAAGCTTACTGTTTGCCACTTGGGTTTTTTTTGCCTTCCTCTGGATCAACATGTTAGGGCAGGTTAGGATAGGATATGGGTTGAACTAGATGGACTTAAAGTCTTCCTTCAACCTTAATAACTATGTTACTATGTTACTATGTTACACAGGCGTTCAGTTCAAAGTTCAGTGGTTTTAATGACGGGTTCAACAAAAGTCCAGATAACAAAATCAAAACAGAACATAAATCACTCCAGTTTGGAGAACCACTGGTCCCAGACTCACCCTTGCTTGGGACGGGCTTAACTGAGCGGATGCAGGTCAGCAGAGACCGCCAGGTGCCATTCCGGGTGGTCTGGTATTCGCTTCCTGGTGCACACTGACACACTGTAACAAAACACTCTTCCAGCCTGTCTACAGCCAAACTCCTTCCTTCCTTCCCCTCCTCCCACAGCTTCTTGTTAAATAGGCCTAGTCCACACCCTCAGGTGAGGTACACATCAGCTGACCTGATCACGTGACTATGACCTCATCACAGGTCCTTGTGATCATGGAAAATCCTGACCAAACTTCAGTCTGCTAGAAGAAATATATCTCCCATCCAGCAAGATCCCCTTTGGTGTATCACACTTTCTACCACCTGAACTCTACTCCCTGGGCTACAACACTGCCAGTTGCTGCTCAGAAGTGTCGTGTCCACAGACCAATACACAAGCTATAGTGTTAGTGGGGTTTAGTAACGCCAGCTGTTCCCCTGCTGTGTGTATGGCAAAAAGTCCTGCTGCCTCCACCCTCTTCTCTTCTCATCCCTGGGCTCCAACAACGCCAGTTGTTGCCATGAAGTGCTGTTAGCACAGTCAACACTTGCTCCTGTGTTACTGGGTTCAGTAATGTCAGCTGTTACCCTGCTGTGTGTACGGCAAAAAGTCCTGCTGCCTCCACCCTCTTCTCGTCTCATCCCTGGGCTCCAACAACGCCAGTTGTTGCCATGAAGTGCTGTTAGCACAGTCAACACTTGCTCCTGTGTTACTGGGGTTCAGTAATGTCAGCTGTTCCCCTGCTGTGTGTACGGCAAAAAGTCCTGCTGCCTCCACCATCTTCTCTTCTCATCCCTGGGCTCCAACAACGCCAGTTGTTGCCATGAAGTGCTGTTAGCACAGTCAACACTTGCTCCTGTGTTACTGGGGTTCAGTAATGTCAGCTGTTCCCCTGCTGTGTGTACGGCAAAAAGTCCTGCTGCCTCCACCCTCTTCTCTTCTCATCCCTGGCCTCCAACAACGCCAGTTGTTGCCATGAAGTGCTGTTAGCACAGTCAACACTTGCTCCTTTGTTACTGGGGTTCAGTAATGTCAGCTGTTCCCCTGCTGTGTGTACGGCAAAAAGTCCTGCTGCCTCCACCCTCTTCTCTTCTCATCCCTGGGCTCCAACAACACCAGTTGTTGCTCGGAAGTAATTGGCACGGGTACTGACTCCTGCCCAGCCTGGTTACAGCACGACAGCTGTTTCCTGGCAGTGTCAACGTCAATTAGCCTCCAATAAGTTGTCCTGTCGTGTTGCATTCGGGTTAGCCGACTCTATGGTGCCTGCAGTTTAGGTGATTCCTATGTGTGCTGTGGGATATGTAAATAAAGGCTGTTTCCGTTGTGACAATAGGACAAGCACCCACTGTAGGACTGTGTGATTCGGTAACTGCGGACGGCTTGCGGCCTGTCAACTTACATTTTCATGGGTGCCTTATGGTACCCGTCCGGGTTCCAGGACCGTCAGCTGGTTCTCCACAGTGCCTTTGGCCTAGGTGCCTCCATCTCGGTATCCGAGTTCCAGCAACGTCTGCTGGTCCTTGGTAGTGCTTTGGAGCACAGGTACCTCCTGCTTAGTAACCGTGTCCCAGTAACGTCAGCTGGTCCTCGGTTGTGCCATTGGCTCTTTTCCTTCTGCTGCCCCTCCGGGTTCCAGCACAGTCAGCTGGTCCTCGTTACTTCCATTGTCTCTTGTACCATCTGATACCCGTCCGGGTTCCAGTAACGTCAGCTGGTTATCGGAAGTTAGTCAGCCTTCTTGTACCTTCAGCTACATTTACAAATTTAAGATTTTTTAAATTTTTTTTGGGTAATCACTCTGGATCTCCAACAATGAAGACGACGACCCTGATGACCACTCCGAAGAAGATGACGACCACAAGGACGACGAGCATCAAGCCAACAAGCCTGAACACCATCACAAAGAAGAAACAAAAGATTACCCAGAAGAAGATCACCAACAGGACAAAGAAGGTTAAGACAAACTACAAGATACAGAACAAGAGACAGAAGAACAATAAGCAGAAGATCAAAAAGCAGAAGAACATGAAGTATAAGACCAAAATGAAGAGCAAAATATATGCTCTAAATTCTAAGCAGAAGAAGACTAAGCAGTGTATGGGGGTGAGTCCGTTCCTCCTCGTGGTGCCCCTGGAAAATGCCTGCTGCTGCAGGCTAAACTGAACACGGACAAATACTGTTGTAATTTAAATCTTTTGTGACAGCAAGAACGGAAGGAAGAAAAATTCATACTTTTACAGATTACAAGTACAGGAATCTCTGTCACAAATAAGAATATGATGAAGAAGATGAAGATGAAGTAGAATATGAAGAAGAATAATAGTTTAATAAGAACAATATGAGTAATGTTAACAAAAAGATGAATAGCAAGAAGTTTAAGAAGAAGATAAAGAAGGTGAAGATGAAGAATAATTGGATGAAAAAGATTATGCTGCTGAAGATTATGAAGGAGAAAGTGTGGCAAAAGTTAAAAAGGTGAAGAGCATGGAAGTTGTGAAACATACATATTTGCCAAAATATAAAAAAGGTTAACAACATTGTCAATTTCTTCGTCAATCCGAACATCTTTAAAAAAAAAAATATTAATGCTATTCCATTTGATTGGGTTAAACATCTATGCCTTTAATGTCTCCTCAACCTCCCCCAATACATTCTACATTACTCTTTGTTGTTTTCCTTCATGTACAATTAACCAACAAGGCAAGAATGGTTTTTTTTTAATTCCGATATTTTGTTCCCATAGACTTACATTGGATTTCCGGTATCGGTATCGGGTATCGCCGATACTTTTTGGGTATCGGCGATACCAATTCCGATCCGATACTTATTGGTATCGGAAAGTATCGCTCAACTCTACTCATGACTGTACTAGCTCAAAAGGGTGCTTCTACTCAATACTGAGCAAATGGTCTGAATAATTATGACCATGTGATATTTCAGTTTTTCTTTTTTAATAAATTTGCAAAAATTTCTACAATTCTGTTTTTTTCAGTCAAGATGGGATGCAGAGTGCAGATTAATGAGAATAAAATGAACTTTTTTTTAATTTAGCAAACGGCAGCAATGAAACAAAGTGTAAAAAATTTAAAGGGGTCTGAATACTTTCCGTACCCACTGTATATCACTTCATCCTTTGCTGGTGTATCACAGGGTAGTACCGCTCAGACCCTGATGGCTCGTCTTGGCAGTCGTTGACTGGATTTACCAGCAGACGGGCTCCAGGCATGGGGCCCCGTCCCTGGGAACAATCTTTGGCAACATGTCCAAGGCGTCTGCATGTATAACAGCACAGTGGGTGAGGCAAATCACTGGTACTGTTGGTAACCCTTTGTCCTGGTGGGTTTTCTGCTGGGAAGCAGGAACATCCTCCTTGAGTGACCAGTGGCCAGTCAAATCTTTGGTTGATGAGTCCTCTGGGATCGGTGGGCATAATGGGTCTCCATCGAGGTCGGTTTGCTGTAAACTCATCAGCCAATAGGGCTTCTTGCTCTGGGGTGTCTGGCTTCTGGTCAGCTACCCACTCTTTTATTTCTGGGGCCATTTTCTCCATAAGTTGCTCAAGCACAATTACGTCCCTGAGGGCATAAGAGGAGTGGGAAGCCCGACCATTGAGCCAGAGTTTGCTGTGTCGTCGTAGTTGACTGCCAAATTCTACATAGGAGACCCCCTGGAGAGACAGTGTCCATAACTAGGTGCAATATCTTTCGGGGGTGATGGAAAAAAGGCACAACAGGGTTTAATCGAATAGTGCAGACAGTCCTGAGGCCCAAGAGACTGAACAGCAACCTGTGCCTTGCCAGTCAAGCTAGGCCACAAGTATTTTGCCCAATCAGCTGTGAGCATCTGGTGCATCATCATTAGGGTCTCAAAGCGTTGCAGATATTCATCAACCTCTGTGTTGGACTCATTAAACACTGGCACATCTCTGTAGCGAAGATGATTTCCTTGGTAGTGGGCCATCATGGAGGTAGGATTCGACATTGGTGGTACAGGTAATGGAATTGCCAAAATGATTCAATAACACAAGCCCTCTCCTAAATAAAGGTTCTGCGTCCCAATGCAATCAAAAATTCCTGAATTGCTGCTGGTGACTGGGTGTTGGATTCCAGACTACCACTGGATCCTGGATTTGACAAGCAGCTTAATTCCTCTGGTTCCACTTCAGCTGAGTTTTTATCATCCTCTATGATGTTCTGGGCATCCCAACGGGCCAATTCCTTGATCAAATCCGGCCAAGTGTCAGTGGTCCGGTATTCAATTAGTCAAAGCTGGCACAGCTCCTGCAGTTGTCGTTTCTTGTTGCGACTATACATCCACTCTGGTCCTCTTCCCAAAGCCAAGTTGGTGGGGTTGGACATGGTGGTGTTCAAAACCTACTGTGCATGCTTCATCAATGGTCTGCTGGGTCTGTCTGTATGCCTCCCTGGTTGTGCAGCCCTAGACTATGTCTGCTTATACCAGTCCCTTAAAAAAAAAAAAAAAAAACTGAGCCGGAGTATGACTTGAATAACATGCATGATGTAAAAGCATGTTCACACTGGAAACAAACAAAACCAAAGAAAAGACAATGTGTGCATATGCCCTAATGAAAATAAATAAGTAAAAAAGGAAGTGCATTGAATAATTAGCATAGGGTACTTAGTAAACATAACCCTAATGTTAAAACCTACCTAGTGTGAATAGTGGGACCCGGTGACTCTCTGCCACTATTCACATTAGGTAGGTTTTAACATTATAGAGTGTAGGTTCTGTCCCAGTTTGGTACACCTTGTCGCGGTGGGACAGCTTTATGCTTTTTTACTATCAAAAACAGTGTTTACTAAGTACCCTATGCAACGCACTTGCTTTTTTACTTATTTATTTTCATTAGGGTATATGCACACATGGTCTTTTCCTTGGTTTTCTTTGCATACCAGTCACTTGCAGCTCCCCTGATTCCAACAGGCTGAGTAATATCGCTCTTGCTGCCACCAAGTGTTGAGACAGGGGTTCAGTGGGTGCTCTTGTCCCCTGGCCCGGCTGTCTTTAGAAAGACTGCATGGACCAGGAATCATACCACTGAATGCCCGCTCTCTCTCCTCATGGGCAGAACACTACTCAGACAACACAGGGTGAGGGTAAAACTGTGGCAATAATTTATTGAACCAGAACATTCAATAGCATACAAAGCAGTCCGAAAAAATACCCAAGATGGTGCAAATTACAGAGTCTCAACCTTCAGCTGACTCACCGGGATTACAGCTGTGTTCGGTGCCGAATACCATCAACAGTGGCTCCCCGCTTTTGGTGGGCCCCCACAGTGAGGAGGCAATGACATGCTTAGGAAGCTGACAGTCGATTGATGTACGATGCCAGTTGACTTGATTTTCCCAATGTGTAGTCTCTAAACATCTTTGAGGGTTCGATGATAGTTAATGAAGTAGCTCAGTATTTCTTCAGTTGGAGTGATGATGCCAAAGCTACTATAATGTAGACTCCATGAGCACAGGCAGATCCTCACAACTTCTCATTCAGTCATTCTACTAGAGGCTTGGGGGAAGATGGAAGGAGGCCATCTCTCACTGCTGGAGTGTTCAAACAACATGCATAGATTGTCCTTAATATTGCAAAGCACCAATGGGTCAACATATTAACAAACATTCAAACATTGTGCCTTTGTTTCCCAAAGATAGTAGAACAACACTAGGACACATACAATAGCTAATCAGCAGCCAGTCAATCATTCTCACATGAGCTCTAACTCATGTCCCTGGACCTACTGAAGTAATATGTCTGGATAATTCAGATTAAATGCGATGTCACCACAGTGAGTTCTCCTCCAATGGAAGTCTTCAAACAGAGCCTGGACAGACATCTCTCTGAGATGGTTTAGTGAATCCTGCATTGAGCAGGGGGTTGGACATGATGACCCTGGAGGTCACTTCCAACTCTAACATTCTAGGATTCTGTGGCAATAGAGTTCATACTTTATTTGACATTTTATGGCTAAACATGTGGGCTACATATAAATCACTGTCTATAAATGGTAAGTGTGTGGACAGTACATTTCTTGTTGCCCAAGGCCCCTTTATGTATTGCTATAGCCTTCTAGCAGCCACATTCTATTAAAAAATTATCTGTATTTTTTCTCATCGTAATAACTGGATCTTGACAAAGCTGCTGTGTATAAACCCGTCCTCACTGGTGCTTTGTCTACTTTTGCAATAAATGCTGTACCTGGAACACAAAGAGACAAAAAAGACCTGACAAGCCACAGAAGGGAAGATGAGGGAACAGATTTCCCGCGAGTCACTACAGCAGTATATAGATCACAAGGTCTTGTTAAACAAGTTCTCTTGTACGACCTTGGCAAGTTCTGTTATCACGGTGCTCCACTGCAGCTCCTGTAATTAGTGGTGTAAGGAAAAGGTTGTCGCCATTTTGTATAGGGCCTGTACCAGCCTCCATTTTGTCAGTTCACACAGCCACAGACTTTTAGCTACACAGGGCCTATTAGCCTATTCAGTACGGCCAGCTTTGATGTCCACTATGAATCAATAGGCCTTTACATGCTAATTGGTTTAGGCCAGGGTCTGAATAAGATGGCCAGTCGTATGGTAAATAGCTCAAGCTCAAGCCATTGTTTCCTGCTCCATATCAATTGCAGGCCAGTTAATATGCGTGCTTCAAAGCAAATGGGGAAGGGCCTAGCAGGTTTAAAAAGCTGTAGCCAGGAAGAGGCTGGTCTCTCTTTCCATTTTCACACACAGAAGCACCAGGGACAGACTTGCCAAATGGAGCTGCAGCACATGCATTGGGGGCTGTCCAGCAACTGAAGACTTTCACCTGGGGAACGCAGAGCTCCATGCCTCCCCATGACCATACAACCCGGTAATATTGATCTATAGCTTATACCTTTAAGCCTTGTACATTGTTGTTGTATTCTTACTCTGACTGCAAATCCATTGTAATTACGTTGTATAGCTTTACTGTATATTTCTGTAATTATCTAGTGTGCCCTTAAGGCAAATTAAACCATAAAATTAATCTTGGGCTGATGCTTTTACTCTGATCACGAATCTTAGAATACCCAGTGGGTAACAGGACACCTTCCCCGGCGGCCATTTGCTCTAGGTGCAGTTCTCTTACTGACCTGAGAGACAAAGGGGGGCGCCGGAGAGCTGTACCTGTGGAGTTACGTCCCATTGGTGACGTGGGAGGAAAGGGATCGGCCGTCACATTTGGTAGCGGCGGTGGTATCGGAAGCTGTGATACCCGGGCTACCGTGTGGCGGCCGGCTGAGTTCCTCACAAATTGGTGGCAGCGGTGGGATCAGAGTAATAGTGTGCGTGGGACCCCTACTCCCAGACACTAGAGACTACCAGCAGTACTTTCACTGCTGGGGTCTTAAGGTCAGCCCAGCACTAGACGGTCAGAGTGTAAATATAACAAGTTGTGTGCAAGGTCAGGGTTGCAGCTGTGTTTCAGTAACCAAAGGTTCCCAAGATGGCGGAAGGCACCAGGAGTAGGGCAAAGGGGGAGGCCAATGCTGTGGCCTATGAGGGGTTCGATACCGATGAGGGGGAGCTCAGCCATGGCTCCCCAAGGAGCCCAACCCCCGTGCTCAGTCTCACAGTGGACTGTCCCCCCCTGCCCGTCCCAGCCTGTCCAGATCGGAGGCCCTTTTCCAAGCGGCTATGGCACAGCTCGAGGCTGGTAATGACGCCGCCTATGAAAGACTCCTGGTGGCGGCAGAGACAGCAGCAGAGCGTGAGCAAGCAGCGGCAGAGAAAGCAGCAGAGCGTGAGCAAGCAGCGGCAGAGAGAGCAGCAGAGCGAGAGCATGCAGAACGTGTGTTGCAGGCTACAGAACGCCGTGAAGCTGTGGAGCGCCAGCACCGACTGGAGATGGCTCAGCAAGGGCCCCCGCTGGACGCACCAGGCCCACTGGAGACAAGGGCTCCCAAGGTCCGGGCGGAGGACTTTCCCTTACTTGAAAAGGATGGAGACCTGGATTCCTTTCTGCTTTCTTTTGAGAGGACATGCCTCCAACATCATCTGGCCCCGGATCAGTGGGCAAGGTACCTGACCCCCGTTTGAGGGGTAAGTCCCTGGAAGTTTTGGGGGACTTACCTGCCGGGGAGGAGCAGGACTACAACAGCATCAAGCGGGCCCTGATCCAGCACTACAACCTCACCCCGGAGTCGTACCGCAGGAAGTTCAGGAGCCTGCAGCGGGGTTCAAAGGACACCTGGACCGACCACATGCGGGCCCTGTTGAGAGCTGCGGAGCACTGGACCTCGGGTCTAGAGCTCACTACCCGTCAGGAGGTCCAGGAACTGTTTGTCGTGGAGCAATTCTTGTGGAACTGCCCAGAGGACCTCCAGCAGTTCCTCCGTGACCGGAAACCAAAGGGGGCTTCTGCTACAGCCGCCCTGGCAGACGAGTATGCCAACAACAGGGCGCCGGAGCCGAAGAAGCCTGCCAGCAGCACCTGGAGAGGGGGTAAGCCCAATCCTGCCCCAGCCCCATATCCAGCCCCCAGAGTGCAAGGGGTGTACCCCCCTGCTGCCCTCTCCAGGCAAGGAACAGAACCCAGACGTTGCCATAATTGCAATCAGCCAGGACACTTTAAGGCTGCATGTCCCCAGCGCCAGAAGGCCCCATCCCTGTCCCAGAAACCGTCCACTGTTTTGTGTGTGGGAGGGGGTGGTGGGAGGTCCCTAGACAATTACCAACCCGTCACCATCGGCCGCTCAGCGGTCATGGGACTGCGGGACACAGGCGCTGAACGAACCCTGGTACGCCCTGAGGTGGTGTCCCCTCAAGACTTGGTACCTGGGAAAACCCTTTCCATCTCCGGAATTGGAGGCGTTGAACCGGCGCTGCCCGTTGCCAAGGTGTATTTGGATTGGGGTGCCGGGAGGGGGATGCGGGAGGTGGGAGTAATGCCGAATATTCCTGCAAATGTGTTGCTTGGGACCGATTTGGGGCTGCTAGTGTCCCAGTATGTGGCCACTGAACCCCCAAGTCCGGCTCCCCAAGAATGTCATGACTCTACTGTGAATGCTAATGTTAATGTATTGAATGTGCCTCCAACAGTGGAGGAGGGAGTGAAACCTGATGGTAAGCCATGCACTGACACTACACACACAGGGCTCACAGTGAGGACAGGTGAGGAGGCTGTAGGGGAGAGCTCAGAGGTGGAGGGAGGGGCTGCTATGGGCAGTGTAGGGCCCCTAAGTGAATCCAGCCTGCTGAGTCTAGGGCCCCTGCAGGAAGAGGAACAGGCCATGGGGGGAGGGGGCGTCCCGGGAGAGGAGCCACCAGGTAAGACCCCAGGGCAGGAGTTCCCTACATCCGGGATTTCAGGAAGTCAGGGAAGTCTGCCTGACCCGGTGACTTGGTCAGGGGACGAGGGAAAGCGGGCGCTACCCATGGTCCCAGCGGTCGTGGCCGCTGTTACCAGGAGTGGGAGCGCTGAAGCCCAAGGAGCCTCGCGGAGGTCCGACGGTTTCCCCCTCTCCGACCAAGTGGCTGCCGAGTCAGACAGTAGCCAGGAGACAGATCCCGGGGAACTGACAGAGGACATGGCAGTTTCATCAATTCTTGCCACATCAAGTCAGGGATTTCAGGCAGCGTTGGAAGCTGACCCTAGCCTGAAGACACTCAAGGAACAGGCGGCACAGCCTCCCCTGGAGTCCGACCGCGAGCGAGTGGTCTGGGACCAGGGACGGCTGTACCGGGTAACGGTCCAGCAGGGTTCACCGGAGGCGTGGCCCAGGGACCGACAGTTAGTGGTACCCCATCCGTTCAGGGCGGAATTGTTGCGGATCGCACACGAGATTCCAATGGCCGGACACTTAGGGATCACTAAAACCAGGGCCAGGCTAGCTCAGCATTTCTACTGGCCTGGAATGAGGACCGAGGTGATAGCCTACTGCCGTTCGTGTGACACCTGTCAGAGGGTGGGGAAGGCGGGGCCGTGCCCCAAAGCCCCACTGGTAACTCTGCCCATCATCGAAGAGCCTTTCTCGAGGGTGGCTGTGGATCTCATTGGACCTCTGTCCACTCCCAGCCGCTCCGGGAAATGCTTCATACTAACTGGTAGTGGACTATGCCACCCGGTACCCGGAGGCGGTAGCTTTGTCGTCAATTCGGGCCGACAAAGTGGCCACTGCCTTACTGGAGATTTTCTCCAGAGTGGGGTTTCCCAAGGAAATACTCACAGACCGAGGACCCAGTTCATGTCGCAGCTGATGGAGTCTCTCTGTAAGCAGGTACAGGTGCAACATCTGGTGGCCAGCCCGTATCACCCACAGACCAATGGCTTGTGTGAGCAGTTCAATGGCACCTTAAAGCAGATGCTGAAGATGTTGGTCGACTCCCACGGGAGAGACTGGGAGCGGTATCTCCCACACCTGCTGTTTGCCTACCGGGAGGTCCCACAGGCCCCAACGGGGTTCTCCCCCTTTGAGCTCCTGTACGGGCGATGTATACGGGGGCCCCTTGCTCTGGTGAAGGAAGCATGGGAAGGGGATTTAGCCACCCCTGGAGTGTCGGTCATTGAGTATGTCGTGCGCTTCCGGGACCGAATGATGGCCTTGACACGGCTGGTGCATGACAATATGACCCAAGCTCAGGCTGACCAGAAGCGATGGTACGACCAGAATGCTTGTGAGCGGACCTACCAGGTGGGTCAAAAGGTGTGGGTACTGGTCCCCGTACCACAAAACAAGCTTCACGCGGCCTGGGAGGGTCCATACCTCGTGCACGAGCAGCTCAACGCCGTCACCTACCTGGTCACCCTGGACCACGCCCGTGGAAGGAGGAAGGCCTTCCATGTGAACATGATGAAGGCCCACCATGAGCGGGAGGCTTATGCTCGCCCAGTGTGCAACCTTCCAGAGGAAGGAGAGGACAGAGAGTCAGAAATCCTCGTCGATCTGCCACCCTAGCCAAAGAGAGGGTGCGGTAGGGCGCACGGGGGAACACAGGAATGTGATACCCCCTAGCGCCCTCAAAAGCAGGGAGGTGTAAGGAAAAGGTTGTCGCCATTTTGTATAGGGCCTGTACCAGCCTCCATTTTGTCAGTTCACACAGCCACAGACTTTTAGCTACACAGGGCCTATTAGCCTATTCAGTACGGCCAGCTTTGATGTCCACTATGAATCAATAGGCCTTTACATGCTAATTGGTTTAGGCCAGGGTCTGAATAAGATGGCCAGTCGTATGGTAAATAGCTCAAGCTCAAGCCATTGTTTCCTGCTCCATATCAATTGCAGGCCAGTTAATATGCGTGCTTCAAAGCAAATGGGGAAGGGCCTAGCAGGTTTAAAAAGCTGTAGCCAGGAAGAGGCTGGTCTCTCTTTCCATTTTCACACACAGAAGCACCAGGGACAGACTTGCCAAATGGAGCTGCAGCACATGCATTGGGGGCTGTCCAGCAACTGAAGACTTTCACCTGGGGAACGCAGAGCTCCATGCCTCCCCATGACCATACAACCCGGTAATATTGATCTATAGCTTATAACTTTAAGCCTTGTACATTGTTGTTGTATTCTTACTCTGACTGCAAATCCATTGTAATTCCGTTGTATAGCTTTACTGTATATTTCTGTAATTATCTAGTGTGCCCTTAAGGCAAATTAAACCATAAAATTAATCTTGGGCTGATGCTTTTACTCTGATCACGAATCTTAGAATACCCAGTGGGTAACAGGACACCTTCCCCGGCGGCCATTTGCTCTAGGTGCAGTTCTCTTACTGACCTGAGAGACAAAGGGGGGCGCCAGAGAGCTGTACCTGTGGAGTTACGTCCCATTGGTGACGTGGGAGGAAAGGGATCGGCCGTCACATTTGGTAGCGGCGGTGGTATCGGAAGCTGTGATACCCGGGCTACCGTGTGGCGGCCGGCTGAGTTCCTCACAAGTGGTCTAGGAGGAAGGTCTCTCTATTGTACGCCATAGTATTGCCATAACTCCATATACCATTAGACACATGGAAAACAATTGATTTTTAAGCAAGAAATGCAATTAGCAGTTCATGTGCTATTACAATAGCTAAATCTTATAATCACCAGCGGCGTTACATCATGGGGATCATTTACAAGGACTTGTTCTATAGTAGAAGTAAAGGTCTGCCGATACATAGTAACTCATTATTGGGATTGTGACTGAGAATATTCAGGAGATCAGAATAAGAGGCGGCAAATTCTTCCTGCTTGTTAGTGATGAACACCTCTCGGCATAGAAAATTATAGGGTGACATAATATCTGTTATGTGATAGGAAGAAACAAGCCACAAACTATCACTGTAATGTCATTCACCAAATGACAAACAGCCACATAAAATATTCTTATTATAAAGCCTCTGTTTCTAAGGTGTAAGGGCAGATAAGGAAGGAAGAAAGGAGAAAGAGAGAAGGAAAGGAGAGAGAAAAGAAGGAAACAGAGAGAGTGGGTGAGAAAGAAAGATAGAGAAAGGGTGAGAAACAGAAAGGAAGGGAAAGGGAAAGAGAGAGAGGGTGAGAAGGAAGAAAAAAGAGAGTGGGTGAGAAAGAGAGAAAAGGGAAAGAGAGAAAGGAAATGAAAGGAAAAAGGGAAAGAGAGAAAGAAAAAAAGGGTGAGAAAGAAGGTAACAGGAAGGAAACAGAGAGAAAGAAAGAAAGTAAGAGAGGGTGAAAAGCAGAAAGGAAGGGAAAGGGAAAGAGCGAGAGGGTGAGAGAGAAGGAAAAAGAGAGCGGATGAGAAAGATAGAAAGGAAGAGAAAGAGGGAAAGAAAGAAAGAAAGGAAGGGAAAGAGGGAAAGAGAGAAAGGAAAGAAGGGCGGGAAAGAGACAGAGGGTAAGAAAGACGGAAACAGAAAGAGTTGGTGAGAAAGAAGGGAGAGAGGCTGAGAAACGGAAAGGAAAGGGAGAAAGAGGGTGAGAAAAAGAAAAAAGAGAGAGTGAAAAAGGAAGGGAAAAAGGGAAAGAGAGAAAGGAAAAGAGGGCAGGAAAGAGATAGAGGGTAAAAAATAAGGAAAGAGAGAGAGGGTGAGAAAAAAGGAAAGAGAGAGAGGGTGGGAAAAGAAAGGAAGGGAAAGAGAGAGGGTGAGAAAGAAGGAAAAAGCGAAAGGGTGAGAAAGAGAGAAAGGAAGAGAAAGAGAGAAAGGAAGGGAAAGATGGAAAAAGACAGGAAAAGAGGGTGGGAAAGAGAGAGGGTAAGGAAAAAGGAAAGAGAGAGAGGGTGAGAAAGAAGGAAAGAGTGAGAGAGGGTGAGAAACAGAAAGGAAGGGAAAGAGGGAGAGGGTGAGAAAAAAGGAAAAAGAGAGGATGAGAACGAGAGCAAGGAAGAGAAAGAGGGAAAGAGAGAAAGGAAGGGAACGAGGGAAAAAGAGAAAGGAAAAGAGGACATGAAAGAGATAGAGGGTGAGAAAGAAGGAAATAGAGAGAGTTAGTGAGAAAGAAGGAAGGCGAGAGAGAGGCTGAGAAACAGAAAGGAAAGAAAAGGGATAGAGAGAGGGTAAGAAAAAGGAAAAAGAGAGAGGGTGAGAAAGAGAGAAAGGAAGGGAAAGCGAGAAAGGAAAAGAGGGCGGGAAAGAGATAGAGGGTAAGAAAGAAGGAAAAAGAGAGGGTGAAAAAGACAGAAGGAGAGAGAGGGTGAGAAACAGAAAGGAAGGGAAAGGGAAAGAGAGAGAGGTTAAGAAAGAAGGAAAAAGATAGAAGATGAGAAAGAGAAAGGAAGGGAAAGGGGGAAAGAGAAAGGAAAACAAGATGAGAAAGAGAGAGAGGGTAAGAAAGAAAGAGAGAGCGAGAGAAAGAAAGATGGAAAAACAAAACCTAAAAATCTTAAGATAGAATGAATATAAAAAGTATACAAGCCCCTGTTAAATTCCTAGGTTTTTAACAAGTAAATCCTATGAAGAACTATAATTTCAAAACTTTTTCAACTTAATGTCGCCCATAACAAACTGAAATCATTTTGAGTGGGAAAATAAAACTAAAATAATGTGGTTACATACATGTGAACACTTTCCTATAATGTGGTTGTGTTTAGAATTAGCCAATCACATTTACACTCGTGTTACATAGTCAATGCACGGCAGCCATCATTTACAGTGATTCTAATTAACCCCACAAAGAATTTAGCTGTTCTCATAGGATTTTCCTGATATTTTTTTAGCTGCATTGTATAGCAAAATCCATGTTCTGCAAACAGCTTACAACACAGAAAAGGGATCTCACTGTTGAAAGTTAGGATCGGAGGACAAAAAAATTTCCAAAGCATTAGTTATACTATGAACACTGAAAAGATGGCCATCAAGATAAAACAGTGAAGTAACCTAGAAATGGACATCCCTCAAAAATATATATTTTTTTATGGGACATAAATTGTGTCATATAAGAAAAATGTGTAACGAAACATACTGTATTCCAGAAAACTGACTCAAAATAGGGAGAAATTGGTCAATTCTTACACAGATGCTTATGGCTTGCACAACAGGGAACACTTTGTTAGATATGGGCTGGTGTAGATTTTAGCTATAAGTTACGTCAATTTTTGGTGTAGATTATAGTCAGTTGACCGCCCCCTCTCACTTAGCCGCACCCACTTTCATATAAAGAGTTGAAAGCGGTGCAAAAACATAAAAGTCCCAGATTCATCATTTTTAATTTTTTTTTAAGTCACTTTTTTCTTTTTTTGTCTTCAGGTCATCATTGATGAGTTTTTTTTTGCCATCAGAATGACTCATACAGTTATCTGCAAAATACTCTTTATTTTTGTATTGTGACTTTTTAGCACAAAAAGTCGCATGTTCCCTAAAATGTTTCAAAATTTGAGTAAGAAAAAAAAATTCAGGCATATATAAAATCACTCCAGGGGAGGACTGAAATACATTTTCAGAAAAAAATCACAACAAAATTAAAATATCTATTAATCTCACCCACAATGCTTTATCTAAATATATATATATATATATATATATATATATATATATATATCATAGACTTTAAAAATGAATAGAATATTAAGGTGCAAAAGAAAATGGATGAAAAACAACAAAAATTAGACAATAAAGGCGCAAAGGTAATAACAAATTATTCTAAACTTTTGGTGCAAATTAAGTGCTCAACTGAATATGCAACTTTTCTACACCAGTATTTTGGGAATTACATGGAAGAAATATATCGAGCGGCACAGGCCTCTTCGTACATTTTTCACATCCTTTACCTTTCTGTGTTTTGGTATGGACTGGAGTAGAAAAATTGTGTTATCATTTATGGGGTAAATTATAATAAATTGATGTCACGGTTCCACCCCTCAGTGTGTCTGGGATGCAGTTACTGATGGCTCAGCTGTCCAATCTTGTATAGGGGTGTGCTGAAGCTGCCAGTAATTTGATTGACAGCTTGGCCATCCAATCTGGTACAGGGTCATGCTGAACTGTCAGTGTGTTGATTGACAGCTCGAGTATCCAATGTGAGACTGTGAGGCGTCTCCCAGAACTCTGCCAGACGTACATTCAGTTAGCGAGGTTTGTTCTCCTGTGCCTTGAGTTCCATATGGCTGATCTGTTGCCTGACCTTGGACTTTGTTCTGACCATCTGCCTGTTTAACCCCTTTTAAGCTCTAATCCGTTATCCTCTCGGAACTCTGACCTCAGAACGTTACATGACTATGCTTTTGCCTCTTCCTTCTGTTTATGACATACACTCCTGGCTTCTGACCTTGGACTCCTTGACTAGTCTGACTCACGGATTGGCCGTGAGAAGTGACTAGCGTCACAATTGTCTTGGCTAATAAGATCCAAGTTCTACCCACTTTTTTGTAAAGTGACAAGAGCATCGTAATAATATAATAAGTGGCAAATTTTGTGGAAAAAAATATATGGACTATCATGGCTGGCCAACTTTAACATCCCTGCGATCATCATGACTGCCATGATCACCTCTCATCACTCCACACATAATAGCATCGGCCAAAACACAGATTAAAAATCCAATTTCGAGACATGTTTTAAAATAAAGATATGAGACCCCAACGATCATTTAGTTATTTTCCTTGTATTTGTGTAATTATATCGTGAGAATCCCGTAGGTATAGTCAGGGCAGGTAACAATAGCACATCTTCCATACTTCTTGTCATTCTTCATTGAAAATCTATTATCACGGAGAATAGAAAGCATTTACCAAAATTGAGTTTTATTGGAGTCTAATCATTTGGAAAGCATCATAAATACATCCCACACTATATTATTATTGTCATTCCTGCTATTATGTTTTATTTGTAATGTTCCATCATATTTCCCTGCTCTGTGGATGGAAGATAGATACAAAAATATAATAACAATTACTTAGCAACGTGAGACAACAAGATGATAAATCATGATACTGGTAACAGTCTAAAATCACAGTGAGATTTGTCATTATTGGAGATAAGCGAAACTTTTAAAATTCAAATTCGCCAGCTGTACTGAATTTTTAAAAAAAATTGATTTTGCAAATTAATTCACTGCCCATCCAAAGTCCTGTCATGCCTCCTATTGTCTTGAAAATACTTGCAATACTCTGAGGTTTCCTAGGACTGAATCTAACTCCTTTTAAGCTCTTTAAGGCAAACACAGCATTAGTAATGTAAAAGAGACCTCAAGACATACTGTATGGCCATGGTTTGACAGTAATAATCTATAGTAACAAAGTCTTTTCCTAGCACACTAATCTTCTCTGATGTGCCATCACACATTATGTGGACAATTTCTTTAGTGTGTTATGGCTTTCTCTTTTTATCTCTATGGCTAAGCTGTGGCGTTCTCTCTCTATCTAGATTCGCTGTAAAAAGGTTGCTGCACTCTCTGTCTCTGCTTTTATATAGGCTATGATAGTCTCTCCTAATTTGCTGCACTATATCATGTAATATAGTAGCTGTAAGGCAGAATGGACAGCATGGGAAAGGTTATTTAGCCACGCCTAAGGTCATGTGTGTCTTCTCTGTGTTAGGCTCACCAGGTATGGTTGATCCTCTAAGCCTTGGGTCCATGTTGGCACTTAAATCGTGGGTGTTGAAGCAGAAAGCAGGAAGGTGCAGCTATGACTTGGCACACACAGTTATGTCAGGAGCAGCAGGCTGGATGAAGTGGAACCCAGCAGAAATGAATGCAAGTAGAAAACACTGGAAGCACAGGTAATGGAGCAAAACATGTAACACTGGAGTCTCAATCCCAAGACAGAGGTGTGTGTTCAAATGTGCCTTAAGTAGGCCCAGTAGATGATGCCATTGATCCTTTCTTGGACACCTGTAAAACCTGATGGGGGCACAGCAGAGGGCAGCAGACCCAGGGGAAGGAAGTAGAGCCTGGGATACCTAGGATAGGTGTGTAATGCTCTGGCTGATGTATCTTCTGCAATGTGTAAAATGGCAGTTTACAAAAAACAAATCACAAATTGTTCAAATTCACCAATTATAGCAAATTCCTAAAAATTTTACACAAATTTGATTTGCATCAAATTGATTCACTCATCTCTAGTCATCATGACAACGGGTATGATGGGACGAAAGCTAGTATCTTCATATTTTCAAAATATGTTACACTAGACACTTTATAAAACTTGTTACTATTTTATGTAGCTTCTTCAATCTCCCATATGGCAGCTCACCATACATGCATCTGCATATGTAAAATGTAAATATATATAGCCCCACAGCCCAAAACTAGTCTCCACTATGGAGTGGAATAGATAGATGGGCATCCCAAAATTAGTCTCCACTATGGAGTGGAATAGATATATGGGCATTGATTAGTGACGTCACCATGCTTTGCATGTGGGATTGTGCTTATGTCTAGGATTTGAAGCCTGCACAAACAAGAGGAAGCACTCAGAAGTTTTGTTCCCCCTATGAGGTCTCTGCAGGATCTATCTCTGTGACGTCTTAGCTATATTTTAGTTTTGCTGCTGATTTTGCAACCATTAGGAAAGCAATGTCAGGGTGAAACTAGAGATCAGCAGATCTGATGAAATTAAAATTTGGCAAATTTGCTTGAATTTGGTAGTAAAATGTTGTCTGCATTGAATTTATTCAAAACCATTTATTGATGCTCTATACCAGCGGTTCTCAACCTGTGGGTCGCGAACCCGTGGGGGTCGATCGACCAAAACACAGGGTCGCTTAAAGCCATCGGAAAATACATATTTCCGATGGCTTTAGCCCAGTGGCGTAGCGTGGGCGGGCGTAGCGCTTGTAGCGTGGGCGGGCGTAGTGATCGTAGCGTGGGCGGGCGTAGCGCTCGTAGCATGGGCGGGCGTAGCGCTCGTGTGGGCATAGCGGGCGTAGCGCTCGTAGCGTGGGCGGGCGGAGGGGCGGTCCGCCCCAGGCGGCACGTTTGTGGGGGCGGCGTGGCAGCAGCAGTAATTCCTTCTCCTCTGTGGGAGAAGTGCGGAGGCACAGTGCAGCGGCCCGGGACCCTCCGGAGCTGAGCAGCGGATCGGTGAGTCCACTGTGCGGGGAGAGGGGGAACAATACTTACCTCTCCGCATGCCTCCGAAGCTCCAGGCTCCAGGGGCACCTGCAAGGCGCGCCGCGCTTTCTGTCATAGCAGCGCCGCTGGATGACGTCATCATTCAGCGGCCGGCTGTGGCAGAGAGTAAGCGCAGGTGCTGGACAGGTGAGATGTAAGGTGTATGTGTCTGTGTGTATCAGTGTGTGTGTGTGTGTCTGCCTGCGTGTGTGTATGTGAGAGAGTGCTGCGGTGCTGTCTGTGTGTGGTGCTGTATGTGTGATGGTGGTGGCGGGAGGCCTCGATGATGATGGGGAGCCAATGATGATGATGCTGGGCAGGCAATGATGATGATAATGATGGGGGACCAATGATGATGGGCAGGCAATGATAATGATGGGGAGCCAATGATGATGGGCAGGCAATGATGATGGGGAGCCAATGATGATGGGAAGGCAATGATGATGATGATGGGGAGGCAATGATGATGATGGTGAGCCAAAGATGATGGGCAGGCAATAATGATGATGGGCAGGCAATGATGAGATGATGATGATGATGGGGGCCAATTATGATGGGCAGGCAATGATAATGATGGGGAGCCAATGATGATGGGCAGGCAATGATGATGGGGAGCCAATGATGATGGGCAGGCAATGATGATGATGGGGAGCCAATGATGATGGGCAGACAATGATAATTATGATAGGGAGGCAATGATGATGATGATGGGGAGGCAATGATGATGGGGAGGCGATGATGATGATGGGGAGGAAATGATGATGATAATGGGGAGTCTTTCCACAGTGCCCTTTCCTGAGCCGTAACAGTGCAGAATGCAGCACAGTGCAAAGAGCTCCATATTTTGTATGGAGCATTATTTGGGGTCCAATATTCTTTATGGAGCATTATATTTGGCCCATAATACTGTATGGAGGACTATGTGGTGCCCATAATATTGTATGGAGGACTGTACTTATTTTTTGGTTTGGGGGTCACCGCAACATGAGGAACTTTATTACGGGGTCATGGCATTAGAAAGGTTGAGAACCACTGCTCTATACACTCTAAGCAGTCTCCAGACCCCGTATCATCATTAATGTAAGGTTAAAAAATTATAAAACAATACATCACTGCTCCTACCTTTCTCACGTGCACCTTCCTCTACCTCAGTCAGTTTTCAGGACTGTTCCTTCATAGACTAGCCTTCACAACACCATGGGGTATTTAAACAACGCTAACGATGTATAGCTTGAGATTACAAGCTTTGAACAAAAATATAATTTTGCAATACTCTGTCATGACAAGTTTATGTTTTATGCATCTATATGTAAGGAAGTAGAGGTGTTGCGGCGTTCCCCCTTGAAAACATGTGTATTGCTGTAATGTGCTATGACGTGTAGAATATTTAGTAATTTGTATGTTAGTCAGGAAGTTGTGTTCTGCCCAAGCACAGGAAGTTGACAGGGACAGTTAGAGTTACTGGTTGGGACTACCCCAGAGTGGGATAGGCAATAGTGAAGGGACAGCAGAGAGTTTCCTAACATAAACTAAGTGTGAACAGGTACTTACCTAAAGTCATCAACTCATATACACTAAAACAAAAAAGGCAACTGACTCTAGGTAAGCACGTGTTCATACTTAGTTTATGTTTAGATGTGACGGTCAGTTTTTTTAAATTTGCATTCATTAGCCTTCTGACTGAGCACTCCGCCTCTTAGCCTCAGGACTCAGGAGCTTTTAATCACAGCAGGACCATTACCCCTCCATAGAGATATAGATTTCAGATTAAGAGAGGATTCACATTAGGTTCCCATACAGATGAAGACTTTATTCTAAGAGACGATTGGCATTGTTAGGTCCTGGAAGCAAGAGTCACCTTAACGTGGCTTCCAGGTACACATGAATTGGCCAATTTATGTGCTAAGCATTCTCAATTTTTCATATTTTTAATGCAGTAATGCAATTCAAATTTCATATTTCATATTTGCATGCTATGGCGCTACGGAGTGCTGCCTTTTTTGTTTTAGCAGAGAGTTTCCTGGCAGAATGTCAGATAGAGACAAGCCTACAGTAGTAGCAGACCTCAGGTCTGGTTGAGTAGCAGAACTGCATACAGTGGGAGACGACCGAGGCAGATAGTAAATGTCTATGAGAGAAGCGGCAACAAGAAAGAAGTAGTGTCAAGAGTCGGTCCAGAAGAAAAGAGAGAAAAGTAAGAAGTATCGGGACCCTGAGCAGGAAGCATAGCAGGATGGTATGGCGTTGTCTGTCAGTCGAATAACGGGACGGAGAAGGAAGGATGAGCGAGACGAAAAGGAAATGCCCCATGCGGTAATCCAGAGGCATCCAGAACGTGGAAAGCTAAGTAGCAGCCATATTGGTACATAAAACTCCCCTAAGGGAGAAGGATGCAGAACCATGGGTGGAAGAGTAGGACTCCTGCTTGCTGGACTGTAGGGCCAGTATTTTTGGAACAGTAGAGTCCCTGAATAGAGTGTCATAGGATGTGTTGCGGCAGAAGAGTTAGATATTGTAGAAAGTGGCAGGGCAGCACGCTGGCTCAGTGGTTAGCACTACAGACTTGCAGATTTAGTTTGTGAGCCCCATCGGGGACAGCGAAGATAATGTGTGCAAACTGTAAAGCACTGCGGAATATGTTAGTGCTATATAGAAATAAAGATTATTATTATTATAAAAGTGAGAGAAGGGAAAGCGCGTGATAATTTTCCATGTCACTAAAGAAATGCTTATGAAGATGAATACCTACTACTTGCTGTACATAGTTCCTTAAAAGTTATTGTTCAATAAAAATACATTTATGAACTATGGCCTACCTCATTGAGCTCTGTAACATCTGGTCCTGGTTGGCCGAATACAACAGCAACATACGGTAGGCAAGGGCGTATCGCCACCACCGCTGAAGTCCACACACCCAGCCAGATCCCATATTTTCATGCAGCGTGATGGTGCACTTGGTACCTTGGTAACTTGCCCACAGATACCACCCCACACCACGTTACACATATGTGGCCACCAAGTTGTGATGAGAATTGTTGTCTGCTGAAGGATTTGTTAGCATGTTGTGATATTGTATAGAATTTGAGTTTATTTGGAAGATTGAGTCATTAGCCATATTCAAGAAGTGGAAGGGTGGGCACATCTTGATTAACCAAAAAAGCAACCTTTAATAAGTTTCATACTTGGAAACCCCTCTAAAAACACCCAATCAATTAATGTATCTCCATGCTAAGAAACTTTCTTTCATAGATTTCGGCACTTAATGCAAGCTCTAAGTGTCAAGACAATCAAAACCACTTGCCCCCTTCAGCCAAGACTGGTGATGCACAAATTTGATCTTCAAAGTCAAACAGAGTGAAGAATGAAAATAGTCACCTTATTTTGGCCACTCATATCTATCAGTCATGGCTTACAGTATAACTTACATATGTTTGGCACATTCGGTTAATATAAAAAGCACATTCTGACTAATGTATTTTATACACATGCATGTAATGCTATCCAGATGTAGAATGTATCCCATCCAATATATTATTATTAGAGAACAACCTTTCTGGAGCACATTTTAGCATTTCTCAGTAAATGCCGGTCCAATGGTGAGGTGTGATGTTTCTCCAAGCAGATGTAACATGTTTAGCCGTGATCCACGATGACAAGAACCTGGCCTTGACATTATTTGTAATTTGTAGAAATAATTAATGTGTATGAATCAGTAAAAACAAGAGTTCCTGCAATGTTCACAATTTAAAGAATTAGCAAAACTCTTGCGTAGTGCTGTTTATTTTGAGGGGGTGACAGAAAGGACAATTGCCTAGGTTGTGAAATTCATAAAGAGGGTTGAAGATAAAAATCCCTATTAGTTTTTTGAAAGAGGAGTGGAAAAACAAATTCCTTTACTTTTCGTCCTGAGAGTTCGCTCATTTACAGAGGAGTTTACCCTTACCTTTCCACAAATATAAAGTTGTTGCTTTGAAAGCAATATTTTATTTGTTGCCCAGGGTCCCATGTTCTTTAAAATCAATCTTGCCTACAAAGGAAACAATATATTGTTAATATTGCATAGTCTCATTATGATGAACATAGCCTGGAATAAAGCCAAGTTCTGGGCACCATATTTTAAAAAAGACATTGAAAAACTGGAGCAAGTTCAGACAAGAGCTACCAGGAAGGTGAGTGGACTGCAAACTATGTCCTATGAGGAACGGTTAAAGGATCTGGGAATATTTAGCATGAAAAAAAGAAGACTGAGAGGAGACTTAATAGGTGTCTAAAAATATCTGAAGGGCTGTCACAGAGTAGAGGGATCATCCTTAGGCCGGAGTCACACTAGCGAGAAATACGGACGAGTGCTATGCGAGAAAAAATCGCATAGCACTCAGACTAATGTTACTCTATGGGGCAGCTCCCATCATCCGATTTATCCTCGGCCGTACTATACATGCTGAGGAAATCGCAGCATGCTGCGCTTTGCATTGTATTACGCCCGAAAAAACGCCAATGCAAGTCTATAGGGGCGAGAAAACATCGGATTACACACGGACCATCAGTGTGACTTGCGAGAAATACGCACCGGTGTCCTTCAGAAAAGCCGCCAATTCAGTGCGCTATACTGTAAAATCACACTGACAGGTTAAAATAAAATAGATAGAATACATGTATACACATAGTATAGATGTGTATTTATATACATATAAATATATATATGTGTATGTATATACACATATATATATATATATATATATATATATATATGCCATTGACACACACATATATATATATATATATATACATATATTTATATTTCATAGAGATATAGATAGCAGAATAGGTGAAAATTCAATTGTCGGCATTTGTAAAATCATTACAGAACCCAACAGGATATGAGATATGGTTTACATACAGTAAACCATTGCATATCCGTTAGATTTATATATGCCCCTCACTAATAATGTTAGTAGTGTATGTGTGTAAAAGTTTGGAGCTGTAGGTGTTAAATTAAAGGATTAATTCACAGAAAAAACTGCCTCCCACGCAATTTTCTCCGCCAGAGAGGGCAAGCCAGTGACTGAGGGCAGAAATTAATAGCCTAGAGAGGGACCATTGCTTTTGGGCCCCCTCTGGCTAAAAACATCTGCCCCCAGCCACCCGAGAAAATTCGCATCTGTAAGATGCGCCTATTCCGGCACTTACTCTCTCTTTTCTCATTGCCCTGTAACGGTGGCATATGAGGTAATAAGGGGTTAATGACACCTTGCTATTGCAAAGTGACATTAAGCCTGGTTAATAATGGAGAGCTGTCAGTAAGACAACTATCCATTATTAATCCACTAGTCTGAAAGGGTTAAAAAACAAATACACACAATAAGAATAAATACTTTTAATCTGTATGAAATATCAATACATATACAGTACAGACCAAAAGTTTGGACACACCTTCTCATTTAAAGATTTTTCTGTATTTTCATGACTATGAAAATTGTAAATTCACACTGAAGGCATCAAAACTATGAATTAACACATGTGGAATTATATACTTAACAAAAAAGTGTGAAACAACTGAAAATATGTCTTATAGTCTAGGTTCTTCAAAGTAGCCACCTTTTGCTTTGATGACTGCTTTGCACACTCTTGGCATTCTCTTGATGAGCTTCAAGAGGTAGTCACTGGAAATGGTCTTCCAACAATCTTGAAGGAGTTCCCAGAGATGCTTAGCACTTGTTGGCCCTTTTGCCTTCACTCTGCGGTCCAGCTCACCCCAAACCATCTCGATTGGGTTCAGGTCTGGTGACTGTGGAGGCCAGGTCATCTGGCGTAGCACCCCATCACTCTCCTTCTTGGTCAAATAGCCCTTACACAGTCTGGAGGTGTGTTTGGGGTCATTGTCCTGTTGAAAAATAAGTGATGGTCCAACTAAACGCAAACCGGATGGAATAGCATGCCGCTGCAAGATGCTGTGGTAGCCATTCTGGTTCAGTATGCCTTCAATTTTTAATAAATCCTCAACAGTGTCACCAGCAAAGCACCCCCACACCATCACACCTCCTCCTCCATGCTTCACGGTGGGAACCAGGCATGTAGAGTTCATCCGTTCACCTTTTCTGCGTCGCACAAAGACATGGTGGTTGGAACCAAAGATCTCAAATTTGGACTCATCAGACCAAAGCACAGATTTCCACTGGTCTATTGTCCATTCCTTGTGTTCTTTAGCCCAAACAAGTCTCTTCTGCTTGTTACCTATCCTTAGCAGCGGTTTCCTAGCAGCTATTTTACCATGAAGGACTGCTGCACAAAGTCTCCTCTTAACAGTTGTTGTAGAGATGTGTCTGCTGCTAGAATTCTGTGTGGCATTGACCTGGTCTCTAATCTGAGCTGCTGTTAACCTGCGATTTCTGAGGCTGGTGATTCGGATAAATTATCCTCAGAAGCAGAGGTGACTCTTTGTCTTCCTTTCCTGGGGCGGTCCTCATGTGAGCCAGTTTCTTTGTAGCGCTTGATGGTTTTTGCAACAGCACTTGGAGACACTTTCAAAGTTTTCCTAATTTTTCAGACTGACTGACCTTCATTTCTTAAAGTAATGATGGCCACTCGTTTTTCTTTACTTAGCTGCTTTTTTCTGGCCATAATACAAATTCTAACAGTCTATTCAGTAGGACCATCAGCTGTGTATCCACCAGACTTCTGCACAACACAACTGATGGTCCCAACCCCATTTATAAGGCCAGAAATCCCACTTATTAAACCTGACAGGGCACACCTGTGAAGTGAAAACCATTTCCGGTGACTACCTCTTGAAGCTCATCAAGAGAATGCCAAAGCAGTCATCAAAGCAAAAGGTGGCTACTTTGAAGAACCTCGAATATAAGACATATTTTCAGTTGTTGCACACTATTTTGTTAAGTATATAAGTCCACATGTGTTAATTCATAGTTTTGATGCCTTCAGTGTGAGTGCACAATTTTCATAGTCATGAAAATACAGAAAAATCTATATATATATACTGTATATATAGACTGTACATATGTTTTCACAATTATTTGAGGCCATGGATCCATTATATGTCTATTTTGCAAGCCAGCGAGAAAATCTTGCAGTACGGATGCCATACGGATGTCACACAGATACTTTGATGCGAGAAAATTGTATCTGCGCATTGCAGATGACATACGGATCACTGTTCAGGGAACATTTGTGCGATTCTCGTCTAAGAAAAAAATGGACCGATTTTTTATACGTTGTGTGTGACTCCAGCCTTATTCTCATTTGCACATGGAAACTCTAGAAGCAATGGAATGAAACTGAAAGTGAGAAGATACAGATTAGATATTAGAAAAAACTTTTGAGGGTGATCAATGAGAGTAACAGGCTGCCACGAGAGGTGGTGAGTTACCCTTTAATGGAAGTCTTCAAACAGAGGCTGGACAGACATCTGTCTGGGATGGTTTAATGAATCCTGCATTGAGCAGAGGGTTGGACACGATGACCCTGGAGGTCCCGTCCAACTCTAGCATTCTAGGATTCTATGAAGTGGCCAAAGCCAAGTGGTTTATTGGCATTTTCCTGGCACACAACACCCAAGACGTGTAGTTTATGTTTGTCCCTTACCCGTGTTATTCTTCTGCTTTTAAAGATTGTGTTTTTACTGACAACACTACAGCACTACATCCTTTATGGCGTGTACAGCACCGTTACAGTATGGATTGTATGTCTTATTTACATCTATTGCTAATATAGCGCCAACATATTCCACAGCACTATGTAAATATCATCATCACTTACTAAACATAAATCTCCCTTCAGTCTTTAGAGTTTAAAAGGAAAACAGAGAACGCCAAAGAAACCAGTGAAACAAAAGGAGAACATACAATTGCCATGTAGATGTTGTCATTGGTCAGATGGGAGCCAGTGTGCTGAATATCTCATGCACCATGTACAATAATCCATCCTACCAATTGTATTACACCATTCATGTGCATCCAGACTCTACTATAGCTCAATACACCATTAAGTACAATAGTTGCACACTATAAGGATACGAAACAGGCAATAACTTTAATAGGGGGGGGGGCATAAGTTCCAATGCTGATGCTAACTTATTTAAAATGAATGTGTCAGCAGTTTTTTTTCTATGTAATCTGAGAGCAGCATGATGGAGAGGCAAAGACCTTGATACCAGTGATGTGTCAGGTTGTTTTGCTGTTTCAATACAATCAGCGTCTTATCAGCAGGAGATTCACTACAGGGCTTGGTGTATTGCGCTTCCTTGTCCAATCCCGCCCACACCACTGATTAGCAGCTTTCTGTAAATATACAGTGTGCACAGAAAGCAGCGACTCATTGGTGTGGGCAACCCCGCCCACAGAGCTCAGCGTCAAAGATCACAGAGCTCAGCATTCCAAGCTCACAGAGCTCAGCATTCCAAGCTCACAGAGCTCAGCATTTCAGGCTCTGCTAGATCTGCAGGAGAGAAAACTGATTCTATCACAACTACTCCACCCAGTATACTAAAAGATACATCTTTGCTGCTGTCAGATTACATAGCAAAAACCTGCAGACACATTTCCTTTACACTGGGCCCATTGTGATCTAACAAATAAAATAAAATACTTTTTTTCCTACCGATTTTCTGCTGCTCATCCATTATGCTCTCCTGTTCTCCTTCCAGTCTCTTTTCTTCGGGCACTTTCACATTGCATTTGTGGGTCCTGTTGGGGCAAACATCTAAACAAACACCCACCCTCCCACCCCCGCAAAATGAGGTTTGGACGTTTGTCCGTTTGGGACCATAGACTGTAATAATGCAGAAAGCGCGTACGTGAAGACACTTGGATGTAGTAGACTGCGTCTTGGTGTCTGCGTCCTGTAAGGCTGCTTTCACACATCAGTCTTTTTGTGTCAGGCATAATCCGTCCTATGCCTGATAGGACGGATCCGGCGCTGATTTAAAAAAAACTGATGCAACTGATCAGTTTTTTTGCCGGATCCGTCCTGACCTTTTCAACCCGGAAAGATAAAATTTTTATGTGGAAAATGTAGGTACGAATGTCCGGACCGAAGAGAAAGAGAGAGAGTGAGAGAGACCTTGGATTCCAGATCAGTTTTTTGACAGATTTGACAAAACACTGGTCCGGTTCCATAGACTTGCATTGTTTCCGGCCGCCTGAAGCGCCGATTCAGGCACTATCAGGCGGCTCCGGAAAAAAAAAAACGTTGCAGTCAGCGTCTTGTCCGGCCGCCGGAATGTACATTTCCGACGGATCCGGACAAAAACGGATGCAACGCAATGACATCAGGCGCGATCCAGCGCTAATGAAAGTCAATGGTAAAAAAACACGCCGGATCGCGCCTGACGTCAAAAGACTGATGTGTGAAAGCAGCCTAAGCTTACAATGGTGCACGTCAGAGCGCATGTTCGCTCTGCCCTCAAAATTATAGTCTATGGCCCTGTCCCTGTTTTGAGGGGAAATTTTGACATATGCCCAAACGGGACCCACAAATGCGTAGTGAAAGCACCGTTCCTCTTCAGGTAGGGATGGCATGTGACTGCTTCAGTCAATCAGTGGCTGCAGTACTTGTTATTTTACCACTGATTGGCTGCCATGGTCAAGCACCATCAGTGATGGGAGTGATAACAAGGAGACTGGTGGGGGACTCTTGCACCATTACAAAGAAATGTCAGTGGATCATTAGGTGAGTGTGTGTGTAGATTATGTATGTGTGTGGATGTATATATGTGTGTATATACGTATACATATATTGCACCAAAATCTGCATACATTGGTCAATTTTCACTCTCAATAGTCCCCATTATACCTCTCCAATTACTTGCATGTTATTTTATGTCAAACATTTTCACTGCCAATTACTTCTCTCTACCCCATTTTTTAAATATTCATTCTTCACTACATTCCTATTTCTTTTTACAATTTTAATGGCCATCTGTTATTTTTCCTAAGAACTTTCAGCTTCATAATGAATGTGCAGATGCCCCTTAAAAATTGAGTTAACTTCAGGATCAGCCTTTTCCCCGTCATACAAAGACCGTGAAATCCACAGCCGATTTCTCTGGCCGCTATCCAGGATATTTGACTGATATATTCCTGAACTATGTCTTCTATCATTAGAGACACACGTAAAACACCTAATTTTAAATTCTGGCAAAAAATAGGAAGAAAATCTAAAAATAAATAGCACTTTACATAGCAGCACATAATTATGGCATGCTTTAAACTAACCAGGACTGTCTGAAAGAAACAGGAGAAAAAAAAACGCTTGGTATTCTACCAACTCGAAATAAATGTTTTTGGAGAAGAGCCAGTATGGAGAAACTAGGGCACATACAATGCAGACTGGCAGCATCGTCATCGGCTTGGCATTGCAGGAAGAAAAAACTGAAACATCTACATTATGGGCCAGTGATCATTTTTACACCTTCATTGATTTAAATGGCTCTTTAGGAATGGAAAAAAGATATTAAGGGCTGTGAAGGGACCTTCCATGCTCATTTGTCTGCAGCAATGGCGTTCAAGGATTTATGATGCTGTTAACCCCTTTGTGGTAGCGCACAGTCTGGAAGAAAAGGTTTGATAAGAAATGTTAAAATATTTTGCTCTGAACAGAAATTGATTTGCTTTACTAGAAAATGTATCAATTCAAGAATTTTCTATCTGAATGAAAAACATGCGGACAGCTCATTGTACGGGAACTTGAGAAGAGCGAATTTCCCAAAATTTGGGCAGATTTGCTTTATTATTCAGTCAGATTCAAAACCTTCAAAATCGAAAGTCACATTCCTTGAGAGACTAGAAAATATGAATAAGAAGAATGCCTGCACCAGAGGTGTGTGTGTGCGCATAGTTGAGTTATTAGTGAATGCATGCAGCAGAACGTGTGTACATCTGACTTATGAGAATGTGTATGCAGCACAGCTGTGCATGCAGCAGAGCAGTGTGTGAAACTGAGTTATGAGTGTGTGTGTATGCAGCAAAGCTGTGTGTGTTATTAAGTTATGAGTGTGTATGCAACAGAGCAGTGTGTGTGCTACTGAGTTATGAGTGTGTGTGTGCAGCAGAGCAGTGTGTGCGCTACTGAGTTATGAGTGTGTGTGCAGCAGAGCAGTGTGTGTGCTACTGAGTTATGAGTGTGTGTGTGTGCAGCAGAGCAGTGTGTGTACTACTGAGTTCTGTGTGTGTGCAGCAGAGCTGTTTGTGTGCATCTAACTTATAAGAGTGTGTATGCAGCAAAGCTTTCTGTGCTTCTGAGTTATGAGTGTGTGTATGCAGCAGAGGAGTGTGTGTGTGCTACTCAGTTATGAGTGTGTGTGCAACAGACCTGTGTGTGCTACTGAGTTATGAGTGTGTGTATGCAGCAGAGCAGTGTGTGTGCTACTGAGTTATGAGTGTGTGTGCAGCAGACCTGTGTGTGCTACTGAGTTATGAGTGTGTATGCAGCAAAGCTTTCTGTGCTTCTGAGTTATGAGTGTGTGTATGCAGCAGAGGAGTGTGTGTGTGCTACTCAGTTATGAGTGTGTGTGCGAAAGACCTGTGTGTGCTACTGAGTTATGAGTGTGTGTGTATGTAGCAGAGCAGTGTGTGTGCTACTGAGTTATGAGTGTGTGTGCAGCAGACCTGTGTGTGCTACTGAGTTATGAGTGTGTATGCAGCAAAGCTGTGTGTGCTACTGAATTAGTGTGTGTGCAGCAGAGCAGTGTGTGCTACTGAGTTGAGTGTGTGTGCAGCAGACCTGTGTGTGCTACTGAGTTTTGAGTGTGTGTAAGCAACAGAGCAGTGTATGTGCTACTGAGTTGAGTGGGTGTGCAGAAGACCTGTGTGTACTACTAAGTTCTGTGTGTGTGTGCAGCAGAGCTGTGTGTGTGCATCTGACTTATAAGTGTATGCAGCAAAGCTTTCTGTGCTTCTGAGTTGAGTGTGTGTATGCAGCAGAGCAGTGTGTGTACTACTGAGTTATGAGTGTGTGTGCAACAGACCTGTGTGTGCTACTGAGTTATGAGTATGTATATGCAGCAAAGCTGTGTGTGCTACTGAGTTATGAGTGTGTGTATGCAGCAAAACTGTGTGTGTTACTGAGTTATGAGTGTGTGTGCAGCAGAGCAATGCATGCTACTGAGTCATGAGTGTATATGCTGCAGAGCTGTGTGTGCTACTGAGTTATGAGTGTGTGTATGCAGCAGAGCAGTGTTTGTGCTACTGAGTTATGAGTGTGTGTGCAGCAGACCTGTGTGTGCTACTGAGTTATGAGTGTGCATGCAGCAAAGCTGTGTGTGCTACTGAATTAGTGTGTGTGCAGCAGAGCAGTGTGTGCTACTGAGTTTTGAGTGTGTGTAAGCAACAGAGCAGTGTATGTGCTACTGAGTTGAGTGGGTGTGCAGAAGACCTGTGTGTGCTACTGAGTTATGAGTGTGTGTATGCAGCAAAGCTGTGCGTGTGAAACTAAGTTATGAGTGTGTGTATGCAGCAAAACTGTGGTGCTACTGAGATATGAGTGTGTGCAGCAGAGCAGTGTGTGCTACTGAGTTATGAGTGTGTGCTTCAGAGCTATGTGTGCTACTGAGTTATGAGTGCGTGTATGCAGCAAAGCTGTATGTGCTACTGAGTTGAGTGTGTGTATGCAGCAAAGCTGTGTGTGCTACTGAGTTATGAGTGTGTGTACAGTAGAGCAGTGTGTGCTACTGAGTTGAGTGTACATGCAGCACACCTTTGTGTGCTACTGAGTTTTGAGTGTGTAGATGCAGCAAAGTTGTGTGTGCTACTGAGTTATGAGGATGTACATGCAGCAGAGCAGTGTATGTGCTACTGTGTAGCCCTGGTGTTAGGCACACGCAGTACCCTGGAGAGTGTGTGGCGAGACAGCAGTTTAATGCTAAATATTCATTCACTCAACATATACTAGACACATCCTTAGGGTAGTGGAGTTTACTCTTGAGGGAGTGGTCAAGGTGGTATGTGTTGGAGTGATTTAGTGAGTCTAGTTCCTGTCTTCGGACAGAGAAGACGTCTGGAGTTTAGTTCCTGACTTGAGAGTGAGAGGACGTCTGGAGGGAGGAAGCAGTCCAGATTGCTCTATCACCAGTTCGGAAAGTGGAGTCTAGTATAGGTGTTTTAATTCACCTTAGCCTAGTCAGAGCTGTACCTCATCAGCATACACTGGAAGGAAAGAAGAAGTTTAGTGCAGAAAGTCTTCAGTATCCTGTCTAAAGGACGGTATAAGGTTCAGAGACGTGCTCCTGCCTATTGAAAACTGAGCATCTGTAACTAACTTTGAAGTGAAGGAAAAGAAAGAAGTGACTACTCGACCCTTGGCTAGTGTGAGTGCTTATGTTACCAGCGAGGACAAGGCGAAAGGCACAGTGGTTTATTGGAATAGTGCTTACGGATTGAAGAAGTCCTGCACATTGCTACCGGTCACTGGGGACCGAAGGATCACTACTGTTTCAAGCATAGTGATAAGAAAACCAGGAATTTACCGGACCTTAGGTCGCGGCAAACAAGCCCCTTATAGTCAGTACGTAACTGGGGTCAGGGGAAGTGAAGACTTTGAGTCAGTGCACGACAAGATAAGAATTCAGCTTCTTCGCAGGAAGGCTCCTAACACAAAGCTGACTGGGCGGTACAGCTATAGATTAGCTGGAGATTTTGAGGGAACTACGCTTCAGGCTGGTTGTACTCGTTGTATTGGAAGTAAAGGAGGCCCCTAACTTGTCCAGCTGCTGTCTCAAGATACACTCTCCTTGGATCAGCCTCCCTGGGACCTGCCTGAACATCTTACAAGTAAAGGTATGGAAAGACGCTGACCGTGTGAGACTGTGTTCTTTATCTGCACCCGACTTCACAAATCCCATAGACTTTGAGGGACCAGTCCCACCTGTAGGGACCCGACATCTAGCTGCCTCACCATCCCCTCAGAGATCTACAGCAGCGCTGGTACAAATTACCAGAATACTACAGGTGGCGTCACGAACTGTATATAAACCTATCCCCTGTAAATATATCCCCAACATACGCCAGACCGCCCGGGCCACAGACCGAGCCACAGCTACCTGTGACAATCCCATAGACTTCTACGGGCTCGGCTCTGAGTACCCCATTGCCCTGGTAACCCACAATTGTGGTGGCGGGTCGACACAAAAATTTGGCGTCACGAACAGGATGCGAAACTCGCAGAATTGCGAGCCCTGTGTGCCTAAGGAATTGTTTTTGTGAGAAAGGACTGTTTGCACTTTTGGCGCCAAAATCGCCATTTTTGTCGCCATATTCGCGCCCTCAGGCGCTGGAGAAGAAGGTGGGCGTACCTTCGTGGGCGTGTACCCCCCAGTGGCGCGAAGAAAATGCCTGCCCTCTCAAAGTGCTATTACAACATGCGATCCTGCCCTACAGCAAAGGAGGTCCGCCTCCTCTTCACCTTCCCTGCGAGGAGGAGGAGACGCAAACCCCACCTCCACGGAAGAGACCGGATGTCTCCGCAGAAAGAAGAGAGAATCTTCTGGAACATCATGGAGGCAGGTCGTGTGCAGCCGAGCTGGGAAGCGGAGGAAGGCAGGCCCCGTGCCCCAGCCAAGCTGCCACCAGCATCGGAGTTATCCGTGGTCCTGCACCTGCAACAGGCGTTGCTAGAGATTCGAGAAGAAAATGCACGCCTGAAGAAGATGGTCCAGCACCAACCTGGCTTTGAAGAAATCGAGAGACGCCGGCGTACCCTGGAACAGCGGAGGCTGTGGGACACGGTGATCTCTCCCCTCAACGACCCCCCACGATTCCAGATACCGAAGAGTCTGCTGCCCAAGGCGAAGGAGCAACCGGAGGCTGCCCCCGAAAGTACCGATCCCGATCCCACCGGTGAAGCGGTGGAAGCGAAGGAGGTTGAGGAGGTACAGCCAATCCCGGAACGCCCGCCCGGCCAAGAGGCCGCAGCAGATGATCGGTCCCCGGCAGGGACACCGGAGGGGTCCTGTCCGTCACTACCAGATGTGGACTGGGACGAAATGGCGCCCTAGATGACGTCGCCTATACCGCCCAGTGGGAACAGGAATGGCAGAGTCGTGAGGAGAAGAAGAAACGCCAGCAGGAGGAAGAGCGGGAAACTCAGCGGAACCGTCAGCGACAACATGCAGAGCTGATCGCGGACAAAGAGAGTGTCCGGAGAGATAAAGGTACCCTGAGGGAACCGCGGCGGCAGGGGTGTGTGACTGAGTTCCAGCTCCGGAAGGGCTGGGGCTTTATCCGTGAACCGGGCCTCTACCCAGGGGTCTTTGTCAGCAGGCGTGACGTAGAATCTCACCTACCGCAAGGCCATCCCGGGAGGGACTTAGCAAATGGAGACATCGTCACATATACGCGGCACTGGGGAATGAAGGGATGGTATGCCCTTAACGTCACCATCGTCCGTGACCCCGTCCCAGACGCAGGTACCGTCACTATGACCGCAGCGTCCCCGTCTCTAGATCAAGCAGTAACCGGCCGTGCCCCAGCATCGCCCCCTGCAAATTCATCGCAACTAGCGACCCAGAGTTCATCGCAAAAGAAAGTTATATCTTCATCGCAACATGCGACCCAGTCTCAATCGCAATCCATGACACGGTCCATATCGTTAACTGTGATTGAAACGCAATCGGTGTCACGTGAAGAGAATGTACCCGTTGCGCCCCTAGAGGTTCGCACAAGAACTGTGGCGACTCAGACCCTAATCGCAGCGCATGATTTGCTAGTCCTGGGATCTAGGGCCCATTGCATTGTTCCAGCCCCCGGGTGGAAAATGTATTGGAAAGTGTATTATTTGAAAATGAATAGATAGAAAAGGAGAATCGGTGAGATCCATATCGGATCTACCATAAGTAAAAAAAAAAAAAAAGTTTGAAAATGTTTTATAGAGTTTAGCACCAGTTGAAGAGTATATATATGATGCATATATATTTTGCTAACCGTAGAATGCCCGGCTGGGTAAACAGTAACCAGAAAAAGTTTTTGCACTTTAGTATAATAATGTGATATTATATTTATGTCTTTGGTTTTACATTGGACTTTGAGGTTGAGGACTGTGCCAACCCAGAACTTATTTGTACATAGTTGCGCTTCGGTGCCTTATCTTGGTTTTACATAAACCAGTACAACTACCTCTGAAAACAAAACCCGTGTGGTGTGGCACTGAGTGAGGTCTGCAATCGGATGTCCTGCAGCCCACCCAGGACCCACGTTGAAGGTTTGGTGCGGGTCCTTCACAAGTATATTGTATATTTATTGAATGCTATTTAATATTTGTATTTCTATAATGTTTGCAACGTTCAAGATACCCTCACCTCCCGAATGGGACGAACCAATGTTAATTGTTTAATGTTTTCTATGCATAAACAAAATGTCTCTTTTGTATTTTACAGCCCGGGAGTGCTGTCTTTTACCATGGGGGAATGTGTAGCCCTGGTGTTAGGCACACGCAGTACCCTGGAGAGTGTGTGGCGAGACAGCAGTTTAATGCTAAATATTCATTCACTCAACATATACTAGACACATCCTTAGGGTAGTGGAGTTTACTCTTGAGGGAGTGGTCAAGGTGGTATGTGTTGGAGTGATTTAGTGAGTCTAGTTCCTGTCTTCGGACAGAGAAGACGTCTGGAGTTTAGTTCCTGACTTGAGAGTGAGAGGACGTCTGGAGGGAGGAAGCAGTCCAGATTGCTCTATCACCAGTTCGGAAAGTGGAGTCTAGTATAGGTGTTTTAATTCACCTTAGCCTAGTCAGAGCTGTACCTCATCAGCATACACTGGAAGGAAAGAAGAAGTTTAGTGCAGAAAGTCTTCAGTATCCTGTCTAAAGGACGGTATAAGGTTCAGAGACGTGCTCCTGCCTATTGAAAACTGAGCATCTGTAACTAACTTTGAAGTGAAGGAAAAGAAAGAAGTGACTACTCGACCCTTGGCTAGTGTGAGTGCTTATGTTACCAGCGAGGACAAGGCGAAAGGCACAGTGGTTTATTGGAATAGTGCTTACGGATTGAAGAAGTCCTGCACATTGCTACCGGTCACTGGGGACCGAAGGATCACTACTGTTTCAAGCATAGTGATAAGAAAACCAGGAATTTACCGGACCTTAGGTCGCGGCAAACAAGCCCCTTATAGTCAGTACGTAACTGGGTCAGGGAAGTGAAGACTTTGAGTCAGTGCACGACAAGATAAGAATTCAGCTTCTTCGCAGGAAGGCTCCTAACACAAAGCTGACTGGGCGGTACAGCTATAGATTAGCTGGAGATTTTGAGGGAACTACGCTTCAGGCTGGTTGTACTCGTTGTATTGGAAGTAAAGGAGGCCCCTAACTTGTCCAGCTGCTGTCTCAAGATACACTCTCCTTGGATCAGCCTCCCTGGGACCTGCCTGAACATCTTACAAGTAAAGGTATGGAAAGACGCTGACCGTGTGAGACTGTGTTCTTTATCTGCACCCGACTTCACAAATCCCATAGACTTTGAGGGACCAGTCCCACCTGTAGGGGACCCGACATCTAGCTGCCTCACCATCCCCTCAGAGATCTACAGCAGCGCTGGTACAAATTACCAGAATACTACAGGTGGCGTCACGAACTGTATATAAACCTATCCCCTGTAAATATATCCCCAACATACGCCAGACCGCCCGGGCCACAGACCGAGCCACAGCTACCTGTGACAATCCCATAGACTTCTACGGGCTCGGCTCTGAGTACCCCATTGCCCTGGTAACCCACAATTGTGGTGGCGGGTCGACACACTACTGAGTTATGAGTGTGTGTGCTACTGAGTCATGAGTGTGTGTATGCAGCAGAGCTGTGTGTGTGCTACTGACTTATGAACATGTGTGTGTGCAGCAGAGCATTGTGTGCTACTGAGTTATGAGTGTGTGTATGCAGCAAACTGTGTGTGCTACTGAGTTATGAGTGTGTGTACAGCAGAGCACTGTGTGCTACTTAGTTGAGTGTATGTGCAGCAGACCTGTGTGTGCTACTGAGTTTTGAGTGTGTATATGCAGTAAAGTTGTGTGTGCTACTGAGTTATGAGTATGTATATGCAGCAGAGCAGTGTATGTGCTACTGAGTTATGAGTGTGTGTGCTGCAGAGCTGTGTGGGCTACTGACTTATGAGCATGTGTGTGTGCAGCAGAGCAGTGTGTGCTACTGAGTTGAGCGTGTGCAGCAGAGCTGTGTGTGCTAATTAGTTATGAGTGTGTGTATGCAACAAAGCTGTGTGTGGTACTGAGTTATAAGTGTGTGTGCAGCAGAGCATTGTATGTGCTACTGAGTTATGAATATGTGTATGATGCAGAACTGTGTGTGCTACTGAGATATGAGTGTGTGTATGCAGCAATGCTGTGTGTGCTACTGGGTTATGAGTGTGTGTGTGAAACAGAGCAGGGTGTGTGCTTCTGAGTGGAGTATGTGTAAGCAGCAGAGCTGTGTGTACTACTGAGTTATGAGTGTGTTTATACAGCAAAGCTGTGTGTGCTACTGAGCTATGAGTGTGTGTGCAGCAGAGCTGTGCGTGTGCTACATAGTTAAGAGTACGTGTGTGCAGCAGATCTATGTGTGTGTGCTACGGTCTTATGAGTGTGTGCGCATCAGAGAAGTGCATGTGCTACTGAGTTATGAGTGTGTATGCAGCAGAGCAGTGTGTGTGCTGCTGAGTTATGAGTGTGTGTGTGCAGCAGAGCTGTGTGTTACTGATTTATGAGTGTGTGTGTGCAGCAGAGTTGTGTGTGCATCTGACTTATGAGTGTGTGTATGAGCAGACCTGTGTTTGTGTGCTGCTGAGATATAAGTGTGTGCATGCAGCATAGCTGTGTGTGTGCATCTGACTTATGAGAGTGTGTATGCAGCAGAGCAGTTTATGTGCTACTGAGTTATGAGTGTGTGTATGCAGCAGAACAGTGCGTGTGGTACTGAATTATGAGCGTGTGGGTGCAGCAGAGCTGTATGTGTTACTGAGTTATGAGTGTGTGTATACAGCAGAGTTGTGTATGCATCTGACTTATGAGTGTGTGTATGAGCAGACCTGTGTGTGCACTACTGAGATATGTGTGTATGCAGCATAGCTGTGTGTGCATCTGACTTATGAGAGTGTGTATGCAGCAGAGCCGTGTGTGTGCTAAAGAGTTATGAGTGTTTGTATGCAGCAGAACAGTGCGTGTGCTACTGACTTATAAGTGTGTGTATGAGCAGACCTGTGTGTGTGTGCTACTGAAATATGAGTGTGTGTATGCAGCATAGCTGTGTGTGTGCTACTGAGTTCTGTGCATCTGTATAAGGCTGAGCTATGTGAGATGCTGCTGAGTTATGTGTGTATGAAGCAAAGCTGTGTGTGTATCTGAGTCATAAGTGTGTATGCAACAGAGCTGTGTGTGCTGCAGAGATGTGTATGTATTTACTTTGCAGACAGCAGTGTTATATATGTGTATGCAGCAAAGTTGTGTTTGTGCATTGCAGAACTGTGTGTATATGTGGAAGCTGCAAAGTAACACTGGAGCATTTTATTGACCCCTAGTGTAGTGTCATTGACCCCTCTTCCCACTTTGCTTATTTACACTAGCAGATAAGTAGATTAGTAGAAAATGTATTTTTCCTATTTACTGGATTGCTGCAACCACTACCCGTCCCCTCTCGCCCTTGGGGGTCTAATTCTATGGACTTTATAGTGGAATTACCCACCTCTGGGGAAAGAATTCTATCATGGTTTAGTGTTGAGCGATACGATACCGCAAGTATCGGGTATCGGCCGATATTAGCTGTATCGGCCTTTCGATACTTAGTTCCGATATTTTCGTCTTATCGGATACTGGAATCGGGATTGTCACTGTCACTGTCAGTGTCCGTCGGTCGGGTCTGTCAGGAGTCAGCGGCACTTACCTGGCAGAAGATCTCCGGCGGTCACGGGCTGGACTGCTTCATGGCCGCCATCATCTTTCCCCGGCGGTCACATGCAGTTTCTCGCGATAACTGCAGTGACTGCAGGGTAATCCCGGCCGTAAAGCAGTCAGCCGATGACGTCACCGCCGGGGAAGCAGGTAATCAGCTGTGCTGCGTCGAGATGACAGGCTCTGCCTGTCATTGCGATGTAGCAGAGCTGGATCGCCGTGGGACAGTCGTTACTATGGACTGCGTCGTACAGGTGGTATACTGTTGTTTTTTTTTTTTTCTTTTTTTACAGGAGATCGATGGCGTCGCAGGAATGAGAGTGTAATAAAAGAAATGAAAACTGTGTTGTCTCTTTTATTTCATTAAAAGACTTTTTTCTTGCTGTGTCTTTTTTTTATACATTTAAAAACTTTGGGATTAATAATGGATCGGTGTCTTATTGACACCTCTCCATTATTAACCGGGCTTATTGTCACCGTGCAATCAACGGTGACATTAACCCCTTATTACCCCACTTGCCACCGCTACAGGGCAGTGGGAAGAGCCGGGTAAAGTGCCACAATTGGCACATCTTTTGATGCGCCAAATGTGGGGCTGCTGTAGCCTGGTATTATCAGGCTGTTGAGGGCCAAAATCCATGGGCCTTGACAATCTTTTAATACCAGGCCGCAGCAGTCTGCATTTTACTTGGCTGGTTAACACAAATAGGGGGACCCCTACGCCTTTTTTTTTCGAGGGGATCCCCTATTTTTGTTAACCAACCAAGCTAAGCAAACTGCTGTGGCCTGGTATTATCAGGCTGGCAAGGTCCATGTATGTTGGCTCCTTAACAGCCTTAAATACCATTCCTCAGCAGCAGGGGTGTACATATAAATCATGGGGCCCCATAGCAAAAGTCTGAATGTTCCCCACCCCCCCAAAAAAAAAACCCAGAGGCATTGTAAATGTAAAGTGCCAGCACAGTGAGGGAAGTTGAGTCGCACAGAGACAGGGGTTTTGGGGGTACTCGGCACCGATCACGTCGACTTCTATGGGGGATGTCATGAGTAGCACAGCTCGGTCCGTGACCTGGGCGATCACTGGAATGTGGGATATTTCCAGGGGATGATAGAATGTTCGTGTAGTTTGTCGTGACGCCACCTGTAGTACCTGGTCAGGGTGTCCAGCGCTGCTGTGCAGGTCCTCTGGAAGGGATGGTGTAGTGCAGGTAGGTGAAAAGTCTTCTACAGGTAACACGCTATCCTTCCAGGGCAGATAGATGTGAGATAGAGCAATGGTGCAAAGTGATGTAGCAGAGTGGACTATGCGACGTAGTAAGAAAGCAGGAAATACTTCAAGTTAAACGTTGCATAATAAAATTTTTAATAATAACATTACAAAAGTGCAAATGGCTTATATTATGTGACATGTTTTGTTACTGTTCATACCCTTGATATGTGTTATACATGTGTGTTAATAAATACATATTCATCAAAAGTGCAAATAGCATTAGTGCCGAAGTTCGTGGAGACTTCTTAGGACTACAACCCCACCGGGGTAACTTCACAGTGTCCTTTACTTGTGCTTGTGGAGGACCCGCTCCAAACCTCCAACTGTGGTCTTGGGTGGGCTGCAAGACTTTCCTTGAGCAGACCTCACTTTCGGCCACACCAAACGGGTTTTTAGTTTCTGAGGTAGTTGAAAATAGTGCACAGTAAAGTTTTTTGTAAAACCAAAATGGAGCACCGAAGTGCCAACTATTTACAGAAAAGTTTGTGAGCCAGTACAGTTCATGGCTTCAAAGTTCAACATTTTCATTACAGTGAAACACCATTACCCAACCTGGGTATATTAAGGCAAAAATAAACTTGTTCTTCTGAACATTCACCCGTCCGGGTACATCAAACCATTACCCAACATGGGTATATTAAGGCAACAATAAACTTCTTTTTATGAACATTCACCCGTCCGGGTACATCAATAATTTAACTATTTACATACAGAGACCCTGTCCGGGTTATTTAGACTTCTTTGGCTGGCCTCTTCCAGGTACCACCTGGTACTATTGTGGAGCTTGCCAAACATCCGTGACAGGAGGGTCCACCCAGACCTGATGACGTCGTGTGGCGTGTACAGTGACGTCGTGACCCGCTATCTGGGTCTGTGTGGCCACCTCTTTCGTCTCCCTCCGGGTCTGGAACCCTATGTCCCGGACTGTACGAACCCCAGGGGGCCTAACAGGCGCCGGGTACGGGCCAGCTATCATTATCATGTCCATAGCTGGGGCTGCTGAGGAGACCACTGAGGGAGGCTGGGGAGATTTACGGCGTGGGGTGGGCACTTGTGCAGAGGCCTGGTTGGGGGAGGCTGAAGGCTCGTAGGGTCTGTCAGTTTCCTGACACTCTGGGGAGTAGGGGTTGCACCTGGTAACATTTAGGGCGTACCATCCATTGTAACCCCAGTGTCGGGTGTAAGTCACCAAGTCTCCTGGCAACAGGTCCCTCCCCGGGTGTCCTTCTGGGAGGTGAGCCTCCACGTCCCGCCGGGTTACAAAAACTTCTAAATAAAGTCCAGGCTCCTGGATGAAGCCCCAACCACCTTTTAACTTAAAGTTCCGTACTGCACCCTTACGCCGCGGCTCCCTCACCGTACTTTTATCCTTTCTCATACGTGCCTTCTCTGCCAGGTCCTTCTCCATGTGACGTTGCCGAAGCTTTTGGGATTCTCGCTGCTCCCTTTGTCGCTCTGCTTCAAGCTCCCGACGTCTCCACTCTTCCTCCTGACGCCGGTTGTAATTCTCCTCCACCAGCTGCTCCATGTCTCCACCATCAAATGCCAGCTTACGATGTCCGGTTTGCGGCAGCTCTCCTGGTGCCCGCCAGTCCTGGCGGCGCTCACCTGTGGCGGAAGCAGCCGGCTCTGGAACAGATGACGGTCGGGGCTCCGGTACAGGCAGGTAGTGCTCTGGTGCCTGCGCGGCCTCCTCCATGAGGAACGGGTGTCGCTTCTTCTGCCTCAGCGACGGGGGCAGACAGCGGGATCTGGGGTGCTGGTGCGGCGTTTTCTGCAGGAACGGGTGCCTCCACTGTGATACTGGCAACCGGTTCAGATTGCAAGGGCTGGGATGCCCGCACGGCCTTCTGTACTGGAACGGGTGCCTCCACTGAGATACTGGCAACCGGTTCAGATTGCAAGGGCTGGGATGCCCGCACGGCCTTCTGTACTGGAACGGGTGCCTCCACTGAGATACTGGCAACCGGCTCAGATTGCAAGGGCTGGGATGCCCGCACGGCCTTCTGTACTGGAACGGGTGCCTCCACTGAGATACTGACAACCGGTTCAGATTGCAAGGGCTGGGATGCCCGCACGGCCTCCTCTACTGGAACGGGTGCCTCACCTTCCGGTACAGACACTTCAGGGGGTAAGAGGGATTGGCGCCGCTCCAATTGTAGTTTTAGGGCCCGCCAGCTCGCTTCCATCCTGGCGACCTCCTCCCGGTGCCGGGCCAGGTCTCTCAGGGTTTCCAGGCCGGGTGCCAAACGGTGGCTCCGTGGCGATCGGGTCGCTTCCGTGGGGGGAGAGCTCTGACTCCTCCATCCCTTCCCACTTCTTCTCACGTCCATTCGCCATCTCAGCAAAGACACATGTGTCATTAGCATCAGGAGAGGCGACATCTTTTGTAGGGAGGCGGGACCTTCACGTTCGTTTACGCCCACTGAGGAGGATGAGGAGGCGGAACTCCAGAGCTGTGGGGCACGATCTTACATTGCAGTAACATTTAGAGTGTGCGGACATCGTTTTCGCGCCACGGAGTGAGTGTACGCCCACGAGAGCACCCCCTTATTCTTCACCTGTGCCTCGTGGCGCAGATATGACGGAAAAATGGCAAATACAGTCTATGATGATTTTTGCAATTCTCAAGCAAAAAAACAGTTCAATTAAGGCACACAGGACTCGCTTATAGCGAGCTTCTGAATCCTGTTCGCTGGGTGCGATGCAACATCTCTGTGGCGACTGGACCCTCGAGTGCTTCTGTCTTTTCACAAATGCCGGCTTTACCCGGCAATTGAATCAGAGGCTATTTTACTATGTAGAAGTGAATAAACTATAAATATATGTATATATATATGTCACAATGACATGTATATATATATATATATATATATATGTATTCTAAGTGTGTATATTTTGTGTTTACAAGGAAAGAAAGTGTTTTTTTTAGTTGCGATATTTTGTTCCCATAGACTTACATGGGACTTCCGGTATTGGAATCGGATATCGACGATATTAAGTGATATCGGCGATACCATTCCGATCCAATATTTTTAGATATCGAGCAGTATCGCTCAACACTATCATGGTTGTAATAGATTGCCTTACTAAAGCAGCCCACTTCATTCCTTGTGCTGGTCTTCCCTCAGCCAAGGAGACAGTAGATCTGGTCATTCAGAATGTGTTCTGGCTTCATGGAGTTCCTGATTAAATCATCTCTGATCTGGTAGTGCAGTTTACGTCCAGATTCTGGAAGAGATTCTGTTCTGTGCTTGGTGTTAATGTTTGTCTGTCTTCTACATATCATCCTCAGACAAATGGGCAGATAAAGCAGACTAATCAGACTCTGTAACAATATCTTCGATGCTATATCAGTCATTCGCAGGACGACTGGTTGGAGTTGCTTCCTCTAGCAAAGTTTTGTTAAAACAACTCACATAGTGCATCGACTAAGGTAACACCCTTGTTTGCCAACCTGGGTTATCATCCTAGTATTCTTCCCAGATCCCTGATCGATGCGGTGCCTGCAGTTCATGAGAGGTTGGCGGCGATGAAACAGAACCTGGAAACTCTGAAGCAGTGGTTCTCAACCTTTCTAATGCGTTGACCCCTCAAAACAGTTCCTCATGTTGCGGTGACCCCCAAACCAAAAAATAAGTACAGTCCTCCATACAATATTATGGGCACCACATAGTCCTCCATACAGTATTATGGGCCAAATATAATGCTCCATAAAGAATACTGGTCCCCATATAATGCTACATACAAAATATGGAGCTCTCCTCTGCTCTGTGCTGCGTTCTGCACTGTTACAGCTCAGGAAAGGGCGCTGTGGAAAGACTCCCCATTATCATCATCATTGTCTCCCCATCATCATCATCATTGCCTCCCCATCATCATTGCCTCCCCATCATCATCATTGCCTCCCCATCAATATCATCATTGCCTGCCCATCATCATTGGCTCCCCATCATCATCATTGGCTCCCCATCATCATAATTGGCTCCCCATCATCATCATTGCCTTCCCATCATCATTGTCTCCCCATCAACATCGCCTCCCAATCATCATCATCATCATCATTGCCTGCCCATCATCATTGGCTCCCCATCTTCATCATCATTGCCTGCCCATCATCATTGGCTCCCCATCATCATCATTGTCTCCCCATCATCATCATCTTTGCCTGCTCATCATCATTGCCTCCTCATCATCATCATTATTGCCTGCCCATCATCATTGGCTCCCCATCATTATCATTGCCTCCCCATCATTATCATCATTGCCTTCCCATCATCATTGCCTCCCCATCATCATCATCATCATTGCCTGCCCATCATCATTGCCTCCCCATCATTATCATCTTTGCCTGCCCATCATCATTGCCTCCCCATCATCATCTTTGCCTGCCCATCATCATTGGCTCCATCATCATTGCCTGCCCATCATCATCGCCTCACCATCATCATCATCTTTGCCTGCCCATCATCATAGGCTCCCCATCATCATCGTTGCTTCCTCACCACCATCACTGCCTCCCCATCACCATCACACATACAGCACCACACACAGACAGCACCGAAGCACTCTCTCACATACACACACGCAGGCAGACCACACACACACACACACACACACACACACACACTGATACACACAGACACATACACCTCACATCTCACCTGTCCGGCACCCACGCTCTCTGCCACAGCTGGCCGCTGAATGATGACGTCATCCAGCGGCGCTGATGTGACAGGAAGCGCAGGTGCCCTGTAGGCGCCCCCTGGAGCCCGGAGCTACGGAGGCACGGGGAGAGGTAAGTATTGTGCCGCCTACTTAGGCCAGGTCCCCCCTCTCCCCGCACAGTGGACTCACCGACCCGCTGCTTAGCTCCGGAGGGTCCCGGGCCGCTGCACTGTGACTCTGTGGGAGGAGGAATTGCTGCTGCCACGCCGCCCCCACACACGTGCTGCCTGAGGCGGACCGCCCCCGCCCGCCCACATTACGCCCGCGCTACGCCCCTGCTACGCCACTGGGCTAAAGCCATCGGAAATATGTATTTTCCGATGGCTTTAAGCGACCCCTGTGTTTTGGTCGTTCGACCCCCGCCGGGGTCGCGACCCACAGGTTGAGAACCGCTGCTCTGAAGGAATCACTATCTACTGCACAGGAGAGATATAAAAGACCTGCCGATAGGTTTCGGAGGCCTGCACCTATGTTCAAAGTAGGGGACTCTGTGTGGTTATCCACAAAAATTTTGAAATTGAATGTTCCATCACTGAAGCTGGGACAAAAATTAATTGGCCCATTCAAGATATCTTGGATCGTGAGTTCCGTTGCCTGTCGTCTGAAGTTACCAAGGACCATAAAGGTGCATTCTGTGTTCCATGTCTCCCTATTAAAACCAGTGTCTCTGAATACTTTTCAGGGTCGTATTGCGACTCCTCCTCAGCCTATGTTGGTGGACGGATAAGAAAAATTTGTCGTGGAGAAGATTCTAGACTCCACGATCCGCTGGAATCAGCTGCAGTACCTCATCAAGTGGCAAGGATATCCGTTTGAGTAGAACTCTTGGGAGCCAGTGAGTAATATCTGTGCTCCTCAAAAGATTGCTCTATTTCACCAGAAATATCCTGGAAAACCTGGTCCTGGATCATCCTGAGGTCACTTCTAAGGTGAGAGTAATGTAAGGATTCCGGATTTTCCATTGAGCCTGTTTGCCCTTGTCCAAGATGGAGCCTTGTACCTCACCCTGTCCTGGAACTTCCTGTCTGTTCTGCTATTTAAGTCAGGGTCAGATGTTCCTCCTTGCCTGAGTATTTTGTTGCTATTGGCTCCTGAGCTTCTGCCTGTTTCTTCTGGACTCCCTGCTGCTGCTGCTCGTTACTCAGTGCTCTACCTCTCCACGTTCAGTTGCCTTCAGTCCTCTGTGCGACTCTGTGATCCTAACTGGGGTTACCTATTGTCCGGACTTCTAATGAGGAGCTACTCGCCTCTGGAACTGCTGTGGTCAGTGAGAAATTCTGACATCATTATCTCTTCTTGGACTGTGTCTGTTGGGCTGCCATGCTGGACTTAAATGGGACTTTTCAGCACAAAAGGTACATTTAGAGACCTTATCCTATTAACTCTCCACCTGTGTATTTTTGGACTCCCACGTTTAAGTGCCATGTGCACTTGTGATCATATTCTTGCTGGACTCCCCCATTTAAGTGCTGTGTGCATTCTCACTAATATTATTGCTGGACTTCCAAGTTTAAGTGCCGTGTGCACTCCTGCATCATATTACTGCTGGACTGATTCATATTAGCGGTCGTGCCCCACTATTCAGTTTGCTGAACATTCCTATATTGTGCTGTGCACTTCATTACAATTGCAGGAAGTTAAATACACTTGTTTGCCTCAGCTTTTGACTCAGATTTGTTTTATCCCACGGAATCAGACTCCATAGTACCCACACAATTGTTACAGTGTATTTTTGCCAGCTGCATCTCCAGGTATCAACACAGCCATGAGACTGCCTGGTTGTCATATCGCCACTGTTCAGAGGTTATCAATAGGTTATCAATAACTTAAAACCCTTGAAAAATTAGCTGTACTTTGTTGCTACAGTTTTTACCTATGGCTATTGTCATTGTGGAGAGTGACAAGCCAGGTCTGGCATGCCAGTGTGAGGAGACCTAATCACCTTGCATTCTCCTCTAGGAAATTAAATATGCAAATTGTCTCTTCAGAGACACCTCTCACCTAGCCAAATCATCTCTTACTTTGCATTGACGAGGGGTAGCACCCTGAAACACTGGGTCTGCAAATTGCAATTCTGGTTTGGCTTTTATCCTAAGTCTTATTTCAAGGCTCATTAAAGGGGCCATATTGACTTATAGGATTGCTACTGCCAATGGGTGGCACTAGCGTTCATATTCTCTTCCTCTCTGAAGAGACAATTTGCATATTAAATTTTCCTTGAGGAGAATGCAAGGCATTTAAGCTTGTCATACTGGCTTGTCAGACCTGGCTTGTCACTCTCCAAAAGGAGAAACCTTAACCCTAAGATCCCAGCCTTAGCATCTCACCTAGCCAAATCAGATGTTATACTTTGCACTGACGAGGGGCAGCACTGCGAAACACCGTGTCTGCAAATTGGGATTCTGGTTTGGCTTTTATCCTAAGTCATTTTGCAAGGCCCATTAAAGGGTCGATATTGAGTTGTAGGATTGCTACTTCCAATAGGTGTCACTAGAGCTCACGTCCTCTTCCTCTCTGAAGAGACAATTTGCACATTGACATTGTTGCACTGTTCGTGTAAGCCTTGCTGCTGTTGAAGGAGCTTTCATGGAGAGGCTTGGCACGACCACTCCATTTACCAGATCCCTTCAACATTTAACACATGTGCAATGATTTGCACTTACACAGGGACCATGGAGTCAGCTGCGAACCAATGGAGCAAGCTTGCTACAAGAAAGGTCATCACACAGGGTCAATAATAATAAAGAGGAAATGTCAGGTACCAAATCCAAAGCAAGAAAGTAGTCAAATATGCTGAGATCGGAAGCTAAGATAAATTAGGAGATGCAGCAATAATTAGAACTAGGGTTATAGACCAGGTAAGCTGAACTTATTAACTGGCAGCAATAGTCAGAGGTTAAGGGGTTTAACTAGCAAATAGTCTCATCCAGGATGGACTAATCAGAACTAAAAAAATAAACCTATAGCTTGCTGATTTAACAGCGCCAAAATTCACAGGAATAAAACAGGACTGCAACAAAGGTGTGGCAATATCGCCCAGTGACTGAAGTGGAAACAGAGCGGACTGTAATTGGCATAGACAACTACAGTGCCTACAAGTAGTATTCAACCCCCTGCAGATTTAGCTGGTTGACACATGCGGAATTAACTTGGCATTGTGACATTTGTACTGTAGATCAGCCTGGAAGTGGGAAATGCACTGCAGCAAAAATTTTTGTTTTAATTTTTTTTTTTTTTTTTTTAAAAACGTTAAAAGTTAATTCAGAGTGTCATATATTATTCAACCCCTCAAACCACAAGAATTCTGTTTGGTCCCCCTAAAGTATTAAGAAGTAGTTCAGGCACCACGAATAATGAGCTTCACATGTGTGGATTAATGATCTCTTTTGCCAGCCTTTTCTGACTATTTAAGACCCTCCCCAAACTTGTGAACAGCACTCATACATGGTCAACATGGGAAAGACAAAGGAGCATTCCAAGGCCATCAAAGACAAGATCGTGGAGGGTCACAAGGCTGGCAAGGGGTACAAAACCCTTTCCAAGGAGTTGGCCCTACCTGTCTCCACTGTTGGGAGCATCATCCGTAAGTGGAAGGCTTATGGAACTACTGTTAGCCTTCCACGGCCTGGACAGCCTTTGAAAGTTTCCTCCCGTGCCGAGGCCAGGCTTGTCCGAAGAGTCAAGGCTAACCAAAGGACAACAAGGAAGGAGCTCCGGGAAGATCTCATGGCAGTGGGGACATTGGTTTCAGTCAATACCATAAGTAACGTACTCCACCGCAATGGTCTCCGTTCCAGACGAGCCCGTAAGGTACCTTTACTTTCAAAGCGTCATGTCAAGGCTCGTCTACAGTTTGCTCATGATCACTTGGAGGACTCTGATACAGACTGGTTCAAGATTCTATGGTCTGATGAGACCAAGATCGAGATCTTTGGTGCCAACCACACACGTGACGTTTGGAGACTGGATGGCACTGCATACGACCCCAAGAATACCATCCCTACAGTCAAGCATGGTGGTGGCAGCATCATGCTGTGGGGCTGTTTCTCAGCCAAGGAGCCTGGCCATCTGGTCCGCATCCATGGGAGGATGGATAGCACGGCCTACCTGGAGATTTTGGCCAAGAACCTCCGCTCCTCCATCAAGGATCTTAAGATGGGTCGTAATTTCATCTTCCAACAAGACAACGACCCAAAGCACACAGCCAAGAAAACCAAGGCCTGGTTCAAGAGGGAAAAAGTCAAGGTGTTGGAGTGGCCTAGTCAGTCTCCTGACCTTAACCCAATTGAAAACTTGTGGAAGGAGCTCAAGATTAACGTCCACATGAGACACCCAAAGAACCTAGATAACTTGGAGAAGATCTGCATGGAGGAGTGGGCCAAGATAACTCCACAGACCTGTGCCGGCCTGATCAGGTCTTATAAAAGACGATTATTAGCTGTAATTGCAAACAAGGGTTATTCCACGAAATATTAAACATAGGGGTTGTATAATAATTGACCCACACTTTTATGTTTAAAATTTATTAAAATTCAACTGAGCAACATAACTTTTTGTTTTGTAAGATTTATGCTTCTGTTAATAAATCCTACTCTCGTTTGCAGTTTGAAGGCTCTAACTTATTTGCATCTTATCAAACCAGCTAAATCTGCAGGGGGTTGAATACTACTTGTAGGCACTGTATGTGTTATCCAGAAAATAAGGAATCTGTGAACCTTATGCATCTTAATTTAAATACAAATAAAATGATTTATACTTTACAATAGGTTGTAAAGTATTTCTTTCACCACTCGTTATGTAAGCAGAACTATATACATGTTTGCTAAAGAGCTATGAGTTCAATCACCTAGTATCTGCTGCGAAATTGATTTTCTTTGTTGCCCTCTGTAGAGCCTGAGCACCATATTCTATGACAGTTAGACAGCCTTCCTGAGCACAGTATGAGCACCTATCCGAAAGATAATAGTTTGACAGTGATATATCACTGTAATTACATTCAGGAGCACCACTGAACACGCCAGGCCAAACGTCTGCTGAAGCAAAAACAATTATAGGCATGCATTGTCTTGTTAGTCAACTCCAAACATGTTGCTTGAATTTTGAATTGTTTTTATAATAAACTTATTTTGTGTATATGAGAATCTTGAGCAAATCTCAAATTATCACATAGGTAAAACTATATTATATAGCTTAAGTGAGAACCTGGGGCAGAATGATGTAATGTCTGCTTTATACTTTATGAGATTTAGGCAAAATAAGTTTCTAACAAATGCTAAATAAATATGAATCTACCACTTCAATCAAAAGGCAGGCATGCTGAACAGCTAAGAGCATAAATGTGCAAATCAACTGTCCAGTAAGTAAAGGACAGCTGACATTTTGATATATTTTTTATAGGAAGAGGTAAAAGTAAAATGCTCCCTGGAGCCATCACCTTTCATAGCTGCTCCATCATGACTTTAAAAACATGTACATTAGTTTAATTTGAAAAAGATAATTATTTAGGCAAAGTACAGTATATAATATTTATTTAGGCACATGATAGTGCCATATCAAGGTAATATTTGTTTATCTTATTTGAGCATATTTTGATCTTTACCCCTTCATGACCCAGCCTATTGTGACCTTAAAGACCTTGCCATTTTTTGCAATTCTGACCAGTGTCCCTTTATGAGGTAATAACTCAGGAATGTTTCAACGGATCCTAGCGTTTCTGAGATTGTTTTTTCGTGACATATTGGGCTTCATGATAGTGGTAAATTTAGGTCAATATGTTTTGCGTTTATTTGTGAAAAAAATGGAAATTTGGCAAAAATTTTGAAAATTTCGCAATTTTCAAATTTTGAATTTTTATTCTGTTAAACTAGAAAGTTATGTGACACAAAATAGTTAATAAGTAACATTTCCCACATGTCTACTTTACATCAGCACAATTTTGGAAACAAATTTTTTTTTAATTAGGAAGTTATAATGGTTAAAAGTGGACCAGCGATTTCTCATTTTTACTACAAAATTTACAAAACCATTTTTTTAAGGACCACCTCACATTTGAAGTCAGTTTGAGTGGTCTATATATTTTACAAGGGTAAAAGGAGAAAATGGACAAGTAAAGTTGTTGTTCAATTTCTCCTGAGTACACCGATACCCTATATGTGGGGGAAAACCACTGTCTGGGTGCACAACAGGGCTCAGAAGGGAAGGAGCGCCATTTGACTTTTTCAATCAAAATTGGCTGGAATTGAGATTGGACGCCATGTCTCGGTTGGAGAGCCCCTGATGCGCCTAAACTGTGGAAAACCCCACAAATGGCCCCATTTTGGAAACTAGACCCCCTAAGGAACTTATCTAGATCTGTTGTGAGCACTTTGAACCCCAAAGTGTTTCACTAATGTTTATAATGCCTGGGTGTGAAAAAAAAAAATTCCACAAAAATGATTTTTTAGTCTCCAATTTTTGATTTTTCCCAAGGAAATTGGACTCCAAAAGTTGCAGTCCAATTTGTCCTGAGTACGCTGATACCCCATATGTGGGGAGAAATACTGTATGGGAGCACGGCAGAGCTCGGAAAGGAAGTAATGATGTTTTAGGATGCAGACTTTGATGGGTTCCATGTTCAGTTTGCAGAGCCCCTGATGTGCCTAAACAGTGGAAACCCCCACAAGTGACCTCATTTTGGAAACGAGACCCCCTAAGGAATTTATCTAGATCTGTGGTGAGCACTTTGAACCCCCAAGTGCTTCACAGAAGTTTATAATGCCTGGGCATGAAAATAAAAAATCCTATTTTTTTCCCACAAAAATGATCTTTTAGTCACCAATTTTTTATATTCCCAAGTTTTTCCCAAAACTTGTTGTCCAATTTGTCCTGAGTAAGCTGATACCCCATATGTGGGGGGAACCACTGTTTGGGCGCACGACAGGGCTAGAAAGGGAAGGAGTGCCATTTAACTTTTCCAAACCAAAATTGGCTGGAATTGAGAACGGACGCCATGTCATGTTTGGAGAGCCCCTGATGTGCCTAAACAGTGGAAAACCCCTACAAGTGACCCCATTTTAGAAACTAGACCCCTCAAGGAACTTATCTAGATGTGTGGTGAGAACTTTGAATGCCCAGGTGTTTCACTAAAGTTTATATCGCCCGAGCGTGAAAATAAAAAAAACATATTTTTCCACAAACATAATCTTTTAGTCCCCAATTTAGTATGCTGATACCTCATATGTGGGAGTATACCACTGTTTAGGTGCATGGCAGAGCTTGGAAGGGAAGGAGCGCCGTTTGACTTTTTCAACGCAGAATTGCCTGGACGCCATGTAGCGTTTGAAGAGCCCCTGATGTGCCTAAACAGTGGAAACCCCCCAAAAATGACACCATTTTGGAAACTAGACCCCTCAAGGAACTTATATAGATGTGTGGTGAGAACTTTGAACCCCCAGGTGTTTCACTAAAGTTTATATCGCCCGAGCGTGAAAATAAAAAAAACATATTTTTCCACAAACATGATCTTTTAGTCCCCAATTTAGTATGCTGATACCCCATATGTGGGAGAAAACTACTGTGTGAGCACATGTCGGAGCTCGGAAGGGAAGTAGTGACGTTTTGAAATGCAGACTTTGATGGAATGGTCAGCGGCGTCATGTTACGTTTGCAGAGCCCCTGATGTGCCTAAACAGTGGAAACCCCCACAAGTGACCCCATTTTGGAAATGAGACCCCTAAGGAATTTATCTAGATCTGTGGTGAGCACTTTGAACCCCCAAGTGCTTCACAGAAGTTTATAATGCCTGGGCATGAAAATAAAAAATCCTATTTTTTTCCCACAAAAATGATCTTTTAGTCACCAATTTTTTATTTTCCAAAGTTTTTCCCAAAACTTGCTGTCCAATTTGTCCTGAGTAAGCTGATACCCCATATGTGGGGGGAACCAATGTTTGGGTGCACGACAGGGCTAGAAAGGGAAGGAGTGCCATTTAACTTTTCCAAACCAAAATTGGCTGGAATTGAGAACGGACGCCATGTCACGTTTGGAGATCCCCTGATGTGCATAAATAGTGGAAACCCCCTACAAGTGACCCCATTTTAGAAACTAGACCCCCTAAGGAACTTATCTAGATCTGTTGTGAGCACTTTGAACCCCCAAGTGCTTCACACAAGTTTATAACGTAAAGCCGTAAAATTAAAAAATCATATTTTTTCCACAAAAATGATCTTTTCACCCCAATTTTTATTTTCCCAAGGGTAACAAGACCCCAAAAGTTATTGTGCAATTTGTCCTGAGTATGCTGATACCCCATATGTGGGAGTAAACCACTGTTTAGGTGCATGGCAGAGCTTGGAAGGGAAGGAGCGCCGTTTGACTTTTTCAACGCAGAATTGCCTGGACGCCATGTCGCGTTTGAAGAGCCCCTGATGTGCCTAAACAGTGGAAACCCCTGACAAATGACACCATTTTGGAAACTAGACCCCTCAAGGAACTTATCTAGATGTGTGGTGAGAACTTTGAACCCCCAGGTGTTTCACTAAAGTTTTATCGCCCGAGCGTGAAAATAAAAAAAAACATATTTTTTCCACAAACATGATCTTTTAGTCCCCAATTTAGTATGCTGATACCCCATATGTGGGAGAAAACTACTGTGTGAGCACACGTCGGAGCTCGGAAGGGAAGTAGTGACGTTTTGAAATGCAGACTTTGATGGAATGGTCAGCGGCGTCATGTTACGTTTGCAGAGCCCCTGATGTGCCTAAACAGTGGAAACCCCCCACAAGTGACACCATTTTGGAAACTAGACCCCCAAAGGAACTTATCTAGATGTGTGGTGAGCACTTTGAACCCCCAAGTGCTTCACAGAAGTTTTTAACGTAGAGTCGTGAAAATAAAAAATCATTTTTTTTCCTCAAAAAATGATTTTTTAGCCCGCATTTTTTTATTTTCCCAAGGTAAGTGGAGAAATTGGATCCCAGAAGTTGTTGTCCAGTTTGTCCTGAGTACGTTGGTACCCCATATGTGGGGGGAAACCACTGTTTGAGCACACGTCAGGGCTCGGAAGGGAAGTAGTGACGTTTTGAAATGCGGACTTTGATGGAATGGTCAGCAGCATCATGTTACGTTTGCAGAGCCCATGATGTGCCTAAACAGTAAAAACCCGCCACAAGTGACCCTATTTTGGAAACTAGACCCCCCAAGGAACTTATCTAGATGTGTGGTGAACACTTTGAACCCCAAGTGCTTCACAGAAGTTTGTAACGCAGAGCCGTGAAAATAAAAAAAATAATTTTTTTTCCACAAAAATAATTTTTAGCCCCCAATTTCTTCTTTTCCCAAGGGTAACAGGGGAAATTAGACCCCCAAAGTTGTAGTGCAATTTTTCCTGAGTACGCTGATACCCCATATTTTGGGGTAAACCACTGTTTTGGCACACTTTGGGGCTTGGAAGGGAGGGATCACCGTTTGACTTTTTAAATTGGCTGGAATCAATGGTGGCACCATGTCACATTTGGAGACCCCCTGATGTGCCTAAACCGTGGAAACCCCTCAATTCTAAATCCAACCCTAACCCCAACACACCCCTAACCCTAATCCCAACCCTAACCCCCAATACACCCCTAACCCTAATCTCAACCATAACACTAACCACAAGCAGAACCCTAATCCCAACCCTAACCCCAACACACCTCTAACCCTAATCTTAACCCTAATTGTAACCCGAACACTAATTCTAACCCGAACCCTAATTCTGACCCTAACTCTATTTGCAACCCTAACCCTAATACCAACCCTAACCCTAATGCTAACCCTAATGCTAACCCTAACCCTATTCCTAACCCTAACCTAACCCTAAGGCTAGGTTCACATTATGTTTTACCAGCCCGTTCAACGCATAGCGTTGACGGGTTGGTAACGGTATAGCATAACGCGATCAGCAGATGATTCATCAGTGCTAGCGGTGACGGAGCCCAGACGCTGCAGCCCGCGTTTGAGGCTCCGTCACTAGTGTTGAGCGATACTGCTCGATATCTAAAAATATCGGATCGGAATGGTATCGCCGATATCACTAAATATCGTCAATATCCGATTCCGATACCGGAAGTCCCATGTAAGTCTATGGGAACCAAATATCGACATTAAAAAAAACCATTCTTGCCTTGTTGGTTAATTGTACATGAAGGAAAACAACAAAGACTAATGTACAATGTATTGGGGGAGGTTGAGGAGACAATAAAGGCATACATGTTTAACCCAATGCATTGGAATAGCATTAATATATTTTTTTTTGGAAATACGTTTGGATTGACTAACAAATTGACAATGTTGTTAACCTTTTTTCTATTTTGGCAAATATGTATGTTTCACAACTTCCATGCTCTTCACCTTTTTAACTTTTGCCAGTGCCACACTTTCTCCTTCATAATCTTCAACAGCAGCATCATCTTTCTCATCAAATTATTCTTCATCTTCACCTTCTTAATCTTCTTCTTAAACTTCTTGCTATTCATGTTTTTGTTTACATTACTCATATTGTTATTATTAAACTAATTAATCTTCTTCATATTCAAATTCTTCATCTTCTTCCTCTTCATCTTCTTCATCATATTCTTATTTGTGACAGAGATTCCTGTACTTGTAATCTGTAAAAGTATGAATTCTTCCTTCTTTCCGTTCTTGCTGTCACAAAAGATTTAAATTACAACAGTATTTGTCCGTGTTCAGTTTAGCCTGCAGCAGCAGGCATTTTCCAGGGGCACCACGAGGAGGAACGGACTCACCCCCATACACTGCTTAGTCTTCTTCTGCTTAGAATTTAGAGCATATATTTTGCTCTTCATTTTGGTCTTATACTTCATGTTCTTCTGCTTTTTGATCTTCTGCTTATTGTTCTTCTGTCTCTTGTTCTGTATCTTGTAGTTTGTCTTAACCTTCTTTGTCCTGTTGGTGATCTTCTTCTGGGTAATCTTTTATTTTTTCTTTGTGATGGTGTTCAGGCTGGTTGGCTTCATGCTCGTCGTCCTTGTTGTCGTCATCTTCTTCTGGGTGGTCTTTAAGGTCGTCTAATTTCCGAGAACCAGCTGACGTTACTGGAACCCTGACGGGTATCAGATGGAGCAAGAGACAATGGAAGTAACGAGGACCAGCTGACTGTGCTGGAACCCGGACGGGTAGCAGAAGGAAAAGAGGCAATGTCACAACCGAGTACCAGCTGACGTTACTGTGACACGGTTACTAAGCAGGAGGTACCTGTGCTCCAAAGCACTACCAAGGACCAGCAGATGTTGGTGGAACTCGGATACGGAGATGGAGGCACCTAGGCCAAAGGCACTGGGGAGAACCAGTTGACGGTACTGGACCCCGGACGGGTAGCAGAAGGAAAAGAGGCAATGTCACAACCGAGTACCAGCTGACGTTACTGTGACACGGTTACTAAGCAGGAGGTACCTGTGCTCCAAAGCACTACCAAGGACCAGCAGACGTTGGTGGAACTCGGATACGGAGATGGAGGCACCTAGGCCAAAGGCACTGGGGAGAACCAGTTGACGGTACTGGACCCCGACGGGTAGCAGAACGCACCCATGAAAATGTAAGTTGACAGGACGCAAGCCGTCCGCAGTTACCGAATCACACAGTCCTACAGTGGGTGCTTGTCCTATTGTCACAATGGAAACAGCCTTTATTTACATATCCCACAGCACACATAGGAATCACCTAAACTGCAGGCACCATAGAGTCGGCTAACCCGAATGCAACACGACAGCACAACTTATTGGAGGATAATTGACGTTCACACTGCCAGGAAACAGCTGTCGTGCTCTAACCAGGCTGGCCAGGAGTCAGTACCCCTGCCAATTACTTACGAGCAACAAATGGCGGTGTTGTAGCCCAGGGAGTAGAGTTCAGGTGGTAGAAAGATGAACATAACAGGAGACATGGAAAACGTTGCCAAACAGTTATTTAATCTGAAAACGGACAGGCAAATTCAGGTGAGATCCATGCCTTGTTCATTTTCAGAAAAGTAAGCCGGTCTACATTCTCTGAGGATAGTCGCATGCGACGGTCTGTTACTACACCACCTGCAGCACTAAAGACGCGCTCAGATAATACACTGGCAGCAGGGCAAGCCAGCATCTCCAATGCATACTGGCTAAGCTCTGGCCATGTATCCAACTTAGAGACCCAAAATTTGAAAGGGGAAGAGGCATCTGGGAGTACACTGAGAGGGAAAGCCAAGTAGTCTGTCACCATCTTACGGAAACGTTTCTTCCTGGTGACTGGAGCCGTCTCGGATGGTGTAGACCTTGCTGGCGCTGTCACAAAACTTTGCCACATTTGTAACATACAGTTCTTGCCCTGTGCAGAGGCGCTGCTTCTGCTCCCTCTTGTTGTAGAGGTGTCTACACTGCCTCGACGCACAGAGCTGCTTTGTAAAGCAGTAGCAGCAGCAGCAGCTCTCTCGGCTGGAATGTACAACAGTATGGATTGCACCAGTGTGTCTTGGTACTCCTGCATTTTACGGTCCCGGTTCACCGGTGTGATGAGGGTTTGTAAGTTGTCCCGGTAGCGAGGGTCTAGGAGGGTGTACACCCAATAATCTGACGTGCTGAGAATGTGGGCGATGCGGCGGTCGTTTCTCAGGCACTGAAGCATGAAATCAACCATGTGCTGCAGACTCCCAACTGGCCAACAAAGGCTGTCCTCTGGAAGAGGCGTCATCTCTGCCTCCTCTGCATCACCCCACCCTCGCTCTACATACTGACTACAGCGTTGTGTACCTCCCTCTGTAGGGATTTCTTCCTCCTCCATTAACTCCTCCTCCTTATCCTCCTCACAAAGTGAGCCCTGCCCAGCCCTTTGTGAGGAACCACGTTGCGCTGACTGTCCTGAAGGTAATTGAATTTGTGACTCCTCATCCTCCACCTCTTCCAAAACCTCTTCCTTTAGTGCTTTCAGTGATTTCTGAAGCAGGCAGATAAGGGGGACAGTCATGCTGACTAGTGCATCATCTGCACTCGCCATCCGCGTTGAGACATCAAATGCACGCAAAACGTCGCAGATGTCCTTCATAGAGGCCCACTCAGTAGTGGTGAAGTGTGAACGGCGCAAACTGCGAGTTGATTGCGCCTGTTGCAGCTGATACTCCATTACTGCTGGCTGCTGCTCACACAACCGCTCCAACATATGTAACGTGGAATTCCACCTGGTGGGTACGTCACATATGATGCGATGTTCAGGAAGGCGAAATCTGACTTGCAGAGCTGCAATGCGCGATCTGGCCATGCTGGAACGTCGCAAGTGAGCGCACTCTAGGCGGACCTTGTGCAGCAGTGCATCAAGATCCGGATAGTCCCTCAAAAAACTCTGCACGACCAAGTTGAGCACATGTGCCAGACATGGTATGTGAGTGAGGTTGCCAAGGCCCAGAGTTGCCACCAGATTTCGGCCATTGTCACACACTACCAAGCCTGGCTGGAGATTAGCTGACAAAAACCACACGTCGCTCTCCTGCTTGATGGCATCCCAGAGTTCCTGCGCTGTGTGTCTTCGATTCCCCATGGAAATTAATTTCAGGACGGCCTGTTGACGTTTGGCCACGGCTGTGCTCATATCGGTCGCAACAGTTAAGCGTTCACGGGTCCATGTGGAGGTATACCGTGACGGCTCGTGCAGCGATGATTCTGAGGAACTGGAGTAGGAGGAGGAATCAATGTGTACAGACTGGATTCCTGCAATCCTTGGAGTTGGCAGAACACGTACAGCGCCACTGGCAAGATCTGTACCCAGCTCCACAACATTGACCCAATGGGCAGTGAGGGAAAGGTATCGTCCCTGGCCATGGGTACTGGTCCACGCATCGGTGGTCAGGTGGACCCTGCTACTGACGGCGTTTAGTAGCGCATGTTTAATGTTTCCCTCGACATGTTTTTGCAGAGCAGGGACGGCTTGCCTGCTGAAATAAAATCGGCTTGGCACATTATATTGTGGGACTGCCAATGCCATAAAGTTCCTGAAACTGTCAGTCTCCACCAGCCTGAATGACAGCATTTCAAGGGACAGGAGTTTTGCAATGCCAGCATTCAGAGCCTGTGCTCGTGGATGGTTTGCCGAGTATGGCCGTCTTTTATCCCATGCCTGTTGTACCGATGGCTGTTTTTTGTTCTGGAAGTGTGACGATGACTGTGAACTTGCTGCTGTGGGTGGAATAACAGTTTGTCTATGGACAACAGTGACCGAGGTTCTCCATGAAGATCCTGTGAGGAAGCCGAACCAGGTGTGTGTGAGCTGGAGGTAGAGGCTCGAACACGACCTGAAGATGTAGGTGCTGCTGTAGGTTGGCCTACATCTCCAGTGTGTCTTTGTAACTCAGCTATGTGCTTTGTCCGTACATGTTTCCACATATTTGTGGTATTCAGGTTACTGATATTTTTACCTCTTTTAACTTTTTGATTACACAGCTTGCATTGAACATAGCAAATATCATCTACAAGTCTGTCAAAAAAGGACCACGCAGTGCAAGTCATGGGAGCGCCAATTTTGACATTTCTAAGAGAACTGCTCCCAACAGGTGCCAAACTGGAGGCTACAGGCAAGCGAGTCTGCAGCCTACCTCTCCCTCCTCTTTGTACCGTTGGGACAATCTCTTCCTCAGAGCTGCTCCCACCACCTTCCTGTTGCTCACGCCATGTTGGGTCTCGGACTTCATCATCTCCACTACCCTCTTCCAACACCTGCTGCTGTTGGATGGTCTGGGCAGCACCATGCTCCACAAAACCTGGCACCTGAGTCTCATCATCATCATAAGATGCGTTCTGCGGTGTGCTGTCCATCGGCACTGGCTCACCCGCCTCTTCAGATTGAGAGAGACACAGCTGTTGCGCATCACTGCATACTCCCTCTTCTTCAAATTGCAGAATGCTGCTTGCCTGTGCCCGTGTTTGCGAGCCAACAGATTCTGAGAACAGAAGCAGAGACTCAGCTGGCTCCTGTACAGAACTCTCTGACTGCCTGGGCAATTTGACAGGCGGTGAACAGACAGATGGTTGCTCAACAGTGTTGTGTTCCTGAGAGGAGGTGGAAGGAATTGAAGTCGATGCATTGGCTGCCATCCAACCAACAACGGCTTCAAATTGTTCTTCCCGCAGCAGGGGGGCACGCGGAGCTCCTACCAAAGTGCGCATAAAGGAACGCTCACGGGGATAAATGGTGGATGCTGTGTCACTGAGGGCGGCAGCAGCCACAGAATCCCCACGTCCTCTCCCTGCTGAAACTCCACGGCCACGACCACGTGCCTTACTCACTGACTTCTTCATCTTGGTAGATTGATAAAGAAAGTCAGAAAAGTTATAAGGCCTAAGTGTGGTTATTACGCAGAGACTGAAGTGAACACTGAAACACAACTGTTCACAATCTGTGAAAGGCTACTCCTTTGTCTACTTCTATAGTGTTTGCAACCAATGTATTGGATACGGATGGAAGCGCGTCACACTAATAGATTATATTTTAAATGGAATGGAGCAGAACCAATTGGAGATAAATGAAAAGGATGAGGCACTGAGACACGCTCAGCAGAGTACAAGCAGCAGTGCTTGAACAAGTAACTGGAGCGTGATGTGCACTCAAAAAATAAAAAACACAGACTGAAGTGAACACTGAAACACAACTGCTCACAATCTGTGAAAGGCTACTCCTTTGTCTACTTCTATAGTGTTTGCAACCAATGTATTGGATATGGATGGAAGCGCGTCACACTAATAGATTATATTTTAAATGGAATGGAGCAGAACCAATTGGAGATAAATGAAAAGGATGAGGCACTGAGACACGCTCAGCAGAGTACAAGCAGCAGTGCTTGAACAAGTAACTGGAGCGTGATGTGCACTCAAAAAATAATAACACAGACTGAAGTAACACTGAAACACAACTGTTCACAATCTGTGAAAGGCTACTCCTTTGTCTACTTCTATAGTGTTTGCAACCAATGTATTGGATACGGATGGAAGCGCGTCACACTAATAGATTATATTTTAAATGGAATGGAGCAGAACCAATTGGAGATAAATGAAAAGGATGAGGCACTGAGACACGCTCAGCAGAGTACAAGCAGCAGTGCTTGAACAAGTAACTGGAGCGTGATGTGCACTCAAAAAATAAAAAACACAGACTGAAGTGAACACTGAAACACAACTGTTCAGAATCTGTGAAAGGCTACTCCTTTGTCTACTTCTATAGTGTTTGCAACCAATGTATTGGATACGGATGGAAGCGCGTCACACTAATAGTTAAATTGCATGGAGCTGCAAGAATTACACTGAAGAAAAAAAAAAGAGTCTGTGAGTGACACGTGCAGATGCCTACAGACAGCGTTGCATGCAGAGCAAACTGCAGCGTCACCTGCACTCACACACACCTTGCAGAGCTGTTAAAACAACACTGCAGGCAAAAGGAAGCTTTACACAGCGGTTGGTGCTAGCCTGCCTACAGCACAGTACACTAAATCGCAATCTCTAACTGTCCCTCAGAGTCAGCACAGCAGCGTTCTGTCCCTTACTGAATTCACAGCACAGTGACGCTAAAATGGCGGCGGCGCCTTTTATAGTGCATTCTGACATCATTTCAGCATCCAATCACAGCCATGCCATTAGTTAACATGACCGCAGCAGTACAGGATGTGCCCACACTTCTTAGGATTCCTCATTGGCTGACTAAAATCACATTGCCTCTCAAAGAATTATGGGAACTTCCGATTCCGGTATACGATATATGGAAAATATCGAAACTAAGTATCGAAAGGCCGATAGAGCTAATATCGGCCGATACCCGATACTTACGGTATCGTATCGCTCAACACTATCCGTCACTGAATGACGGCATGTCGCAAACGCATGCCTCTTTACGGCATACGTTGCGATGCTCCCGACAATGGGAGTGAATGGCAGCATTAACGGACTGCGTTACACCGCGTTATACTGCGGTGTAACGCAATCCGTCTAACGGACTGCCAGAACGTAATGTGAACCCAGCCTAACCCTTATCCTAACCCTAGCACTAACCCTAACTTAACCCTAATTTTAACCCTAATGGAAAAATAAAAATATTTTCTTTATTTTATTATTGTTCCCTACCTATGGAGGTGATAAAGGGGGGAGTTATTTACCATTCTTTTTATTTTGATCACTGTGATACTATCTATCACAGTGATCAAAATGTACATTCATTCATTTACTGAATCTGCCGGCCGGCAGATTCGGCGGGCACACTGCGCATGCGCCCGCCACTTTGGAAGAGGGCGGCGCCCATGGACCAGGCAGGAGAGACGCCGGGAGGAAGACGGCGACTCCTGCGGTACCTTGGGGGGATCGGAGACCTGGGGTGATCGGAGACCTGAGGGGGTGATCGGAGGCCTGGGGGGACCGGAATAAAGAGGAGGGGAGCAGATAGTGATGGCGGCGACCGATCGCCGCCATCAATCGGTGTGGGGGGTCGGATCTCGGTGTCCAGCCATGGCAGATGCTATTGCAGCATCTGCCATGGCTGGATTGTAATATTTCACCAAAATTCATTGGTGAAATATTACAAATCCTTTGATTGGCTGTTTCATTTTAACAGCCAATCAGAGCGATCATAGCCACGTGGGGGTTAAGCCAACCTCCCTGTGGCGAAGCACAAAGGGTCTTGTGTCTGCGGGTTGGGTGACCTTTCAGTGACCCCGGTCACCCGACCCGCCGGAACAGGATTTATAGCATGATGCCTACGTCGGCGTCATGGGTCGGGATGGCACAGGTTATCATGACGCCGACGTAGGCATCATGGGTCGGGAAGGGGTTAATATTTAGGCAAAGTATCCTGCTGTTATTTATGGCAACATTTGGTGCAGTTGTATGGGCACTTGTTGGCTCTACTATTTGAGCCTGGTCTGGTTCTGTGTTTTCGGCACATTTTGGCTCTATTATTTAAGCTTGGTATGGTTCTGTGTTTTCAGCACATTTTGCTCTATTACTTGAGCCTAGTCTGGTTCTGTGTTTTCGGCACATTTTGGTTCTATTATTTGAGCTTGGTATAGTTCTGTGTTTTCGGCACATTTTGGCTCTATTATTTGAGTTCAGTATGGTTCGGTGTTTTCAGTACATTTTGGCTCTACTATTTGAGCTCAGTATGGTTTTGTGTTTTCAGCACATTTTGGCTCTATTATTTGAGCTTAGTATGGTTCTGTGTTTTCGGCACATTTTGGCTCTATTATTTATTTGAACATACAGTGGTTTGTGGAAGAATTTATGTTTTGCAACCTCACAACCTGGAAATTCACTGTTTTTATGAGGGTTTGCATCAGTTCATGTAAAGAATATACCTGAGCGTACCCTATGGGAGGATGGCCTCATCCAAGGCTGGAGGGTAACTAGGTAGAGGGTGTGGGTGGAGTAAGTAAAGAAGGGACGGAGCTTAAGTAGTGACAGTTGGTAGGAGGAGTTAGTGAGTTAGTTAGTAAAGAGATTATTCTGGAAAGGGTCAGTTGGTCTGAGGAGAGGAGGAGAGAGGAGCTACTGACAGGAGCCTGCCTACGCTAATTTGTTCCTGGGGCTGTGGGAGAGGGACCTCTTCCTGTCGGATCAACAGGAGTCTATGGAGCGCGTCCTGCTATGGACCGCTACATAGACGATATCCTCTTGATCTGGCAGGATACTCCCACTTCCCTTAATGATTTCTTTTTACGTTTGAATGGTAACGATCTAAACATTCATCTGACCTTTAAATTTGACGTGGATCGGATTGATTTTCTCGATGTTGTGCTGAGGAGGGACCCCTCTGGGGTGATACAGACGGACATTTACAGGAAACCAACATCTACCAATATGTTACTCCATGCATCCTCTTCCCATCCTGGACATATGGTTAGAGCTGTGGCTACTGGCCAATTTTTTAGGATTCAACAGATATGTTCGTCGGATTCTGATTTTGAGAGACAGGCCATTGATTTGTCTAACCGATTACGTCTACGGGGTTATAGAAATCGGGTTATTAAAAAAGCATACCATAGGGCCAAATATAATACTCGTAATAATTTATTATACAAAGATGATACCACCGCCACCATGAACTGTCAGCCAATTAGATTTGTCACTGCGTTTCAATCTCAGAGTCATCGTCTAAGAGCTATTTTGACAAAAAATTGGCCTATATTGATGACGGATCCTACTTTGGCCAAATTATTGCCGGCTAGACCCATGGTTGCTTTTCGTAGGAGTCGCAACCTCCGCGACTGCCTGGTCCGTAGCCATCATGACCCTGCCCCTCAATCCATCTTTTCAATCCCCCGTACCACTAAAGGGGGTTGTGCTCCTTGTGGCCGCTGTGTGGCGTGTGTTAATGTTGATCGAACTAATACATTTACAAACTCTTCCGCCACACGCCATTATAAAATACGTAATACCATTTCTTGCACGACTAGAAATGTGATATATTACGCTACATGTCCATGCTCCCTGATTTACATTGGCCTCACTACGCGCCAACTCAAGGTCAGAATCAGGGAGCATGTACTGGGCATTCAATCTGCGGCCACTCAGGAAGACATATCGGCGCTTAAAACTCTCCCACACCATTTTAAACTTTTTCACAATTGTGATGGTAGGGGTCTGAGGGTCAGGGGTATTGATGTGCTGGACTTGGGCATTTGTGGCGGTAACGACTCCCAACGATTAGCCCAACTTGAGACGCGGTGGATATGGATGTTGGACACAGTCCATCCTAAAGGCCTAATGAAAGCTTGAGTTACGCCCCATTTTTGTGATCATCAGCTTCTCGCGCGCTTTGTGCTTCTATATGCTCTTTTTCGGTTGATATGTTGTTTTTAAATATTTTTATTTCTTTTTATAGATGTTATTTGTGTGTCTTCTAATGAATTTGCATCCCTCAGGAAGAACATATGAAGATTCCTATTCTTACAGCACAATTCTTCTATCCGTGTTGTTTTTGATTGATGCTATTGGGGTTTCATCTTTGTTGCTTTTGATTTATTTTATTGGGGTTATATGTGATACTCTGTTATTTTGTTATTCTATGTATTGTATCTTTATATTCTTGTCATTGTTCATAATAACGTATATCACCTGTCATTATTGCATATGCAATTTAAAGTTGGTGATATAATGTATGACATATACTTGCCAGGTTTTTGTATACATAACTGGATAAATTTATACATACAAAGATTATGCCCGCTAGTATTGTTAGTATATTTCTGCTTTATGATTTTTATATATTCTCAGCCTATTTGCCACTTGATTTGCTCTCTGCTGCACCATTCAGCATTCATCATTGCACACGGTTTGTGATATGTATTTATCACTCACTCTTCAGCCGAACTGTGATGTGTCACTGCCGCTGACCTGCACGCATGCGCGTCCCATACTCCATCGCTCCGTTGTTATCGGCATCTTCCGGCTTTGAGGTTGCTTTGGCAACCGTCGGAGCTTGATGCGAGACAGCGCTGCTTGTTGAGTCACTGGGGCTGCGGATGCGTCACATCCTGTCCGCGGCTCTGCCACTTCCGGTCTGGCGCTACTTAAAGCGCCTCTGTTTCTCCTGCTCTGTGCCCCCGAAGAAGGAGTCATCTCCGAAACGCGCGTCGGGCCTGGGTGCCGGCCGCTGGTCTAGTCCCTCCACTCTCCACATCTGCAGGTATTATGGCTGCTCTATTTGCTCATGTGCACATTGCAGTATAGGTTTGGTACACGCTCTCCGTACTATGTGGGTCCTGTAGATCTAAATGGTGGACCATTGTGTCTTAATTGGGTATGCTGAATGCAGCTTTCAATAGGCCTATTTGATGCCTTTTGCACCAAGGGTCCCCGCTACCTATGTGTAACATTGACCATTGAGTTCTATCTATACATACATTGCTATATCCTTCCTGCCATATTGCCATAGCACTGGTTTCTTTGAATGTTTATTTAGTGTCCATTCTGATTGGTTTATATGTGATTTTGGTTCACTTATTTTTGTTATACTATTGTGGATTTAATTGTTCACCACTGGTATCTGTTATTTGTACATTGTTATTCACATTATAAATATTTTCAGATACATACATCCATTGTATTTTCTATCTGTGTACACTGTGTTCCAAATTATTATGCAAATAATATTTTCTCAGATTTTCCCAAATTACCTATATGGATTTCAGTCATTGTAATTTTCCAGTCAAATAACTATTAGAGTACAATTGAAAGGTTTTTGTACAAACTGCCTATGATAACAGTATATTTTTTAAAAAATAAAACACTCAAACTGCACTCAAAATGCATGTTCCAAATTATTATGCACAGCAGAGTTTTCAATCTTTTCATTTTAATAAAGAACAAAAAAATGGTCATTTTTGAAATTATAAGCATTAGCAGGTTCTTACAAACTGAAATCAAACAGTTTTCAACTCAAAACTTTATTCTAGGTGATGTTACATTTGCACATAGGACCCCTTGTTCGAAAGGAGCTTCTGAACTCTCTCGTCCATTGAATTTGTCAGGTTTTGCATTGATTCTGCTTCAATTGTTTTGCATGACGACAGAATACCCTCCCAGAGCTGTTGCTTAGATGTGAAATGCCTCCCGCCATCATAGACACTCCTTTTGATGATGCTCCAGAAGTTCTCAATGGGGTTGAGGTCAGGGGAGCATGGGGGCCATACCATAAGTTTGTCCCCTTTTATGCCCATAGCAGCCAGAGATGCAGATGTGTTATGTGCAGCATGAGACGGTGCATTATCATGCATGAAAATGATCTTGCTGCGGAATGCACGGTTCTTCTTCTTGAACCATGGCAGGAAGTGCTGTTTGAGAAACTCAACATACACTATGGAGTTCATCTTTACCCCTTCAGGGATCCTAAAGGGGTCGACAATCTGTCTCCCCATGATTCCAGCCCAAAACATTACTCCACCTCCTCCTTGTTGGCGCCGTAGCCGTGTTTGCATGGGGTGTCCATCAACCAGCCATCCTCCACTCCATCCATCTGGACCATCGAGCGTTGCACGGCACTCATCGGTGAACAAAACAGTTTTGAAGTCAGTCTTCATGTATTGTTTGGCCCACTGGAGCCGTTTCTGCTTGTGTGCAGTGAATAGCAGAGGTCTACAGGATGGCTTACGCACAGCTGCAAACCTCTGAAGGACCCTGCATCTTGTTGTTCGGGGGACGTTGGAGGCACCAGCAGCTTCAAAAACTTGTCTGCTGCTATGACAAGGCTTTTTTGCCGCTGCTCTTTTAACCTGACGTAATTGCCTGTAGGAAAGAGTCCTCAATTTTCCCTTATCAGCACGCACACGTGTGTACTGTGAATCAGCTACATACTTCTTGATTGTGCGATGATCACGATGAAGTGTCTTGGCAATGTGGATTGTAGTCATTCCTTGACCTAAACACTCCACAATGTGTTGCTTCTCAGCAGCCGACACATCCTTTTTCTTTCCCATTTTGGCAGAAAATGTAGGCTGCTTAATAATGTGGGACAGCCTTCTTAAGTAGTCTTGCCTTTCATTGGACACACCTGCCAAACTAATTAGCACAGGTGTCTGCAATTGCTTACAGTGATATAAAGAACCCTGACACACATCACCATCAATGAGTTTAACTGACAAACAAAAAATTTTTTACCTTATCACTCCTAAACAATTTTTGCATAATAATTTGGAACACAGTGTACTTCCCTGTATAACCAGGTGCTTCACTATTCAGTGTTTTTATTATTGTTATTATATTGATATTACCAATGGGAGCTGATGTAGGGATTACTCCTCCCGCCGACCCCCCTTTTTCCATTTCTTCCTCCGTGCTTGTATACTGTGTCCCGTATGTTTTTTACTTATTGCCTATAAATTGTTTAATAAACTTTTGATACTTTGATATTATGTATTGGACTTGCTTCATCGCCGCTTTTGAGGATCCCTCACGTGGTTTTTGTAGTATTTGTGCGATTGTCCTATGGTCCCATGAGATTTCTTCAGCATATACTTGTTAGGTATTATATTCTATATTATGTCAATGTATACCTGTATGCTGATTCTGCTTTTTAGCAGCTGCATTTATGGAGGGTAACTAGGTAGAGGGTGTGGGTAGAGTAAGTAAAGAAGGGACAGAGCTTAAGTAGTGACAGTTGGTAGGAGGAGTTAGTGAGTTAGTTAGTAAAGAGATTATTCTGGAAAGGGTCAGTTGGTCTGAGGAGAGGAGGAGAGAGGAGCTACTGACAGGAGCAGTGTAGAGGAGAGAAACTTCTAGAAAGAAGAAGGGGTCCTAGGGGCACGGGAAGTGAGGAATCCACCCGTGACGCCCGAATACAGCCTGACCAGATTCAGGTGGAGGGACCAGGTCGCAGTAGGGGAACCGGCCCCCAAGACTTTTGGAGGACTACAAGACTCAGCTAGCAAACCGGAGGCTGTGGTGACTTTATGTGCCGCAGCCACATCCACACACATTCACCGAAAAGGTAGCCGGATAGGATCAAGGGGACCTAAAGTACTTTGCCTGACAAGATCCAAGGCTGCCGGCTTGAGACACTGTGTGTGAAGGAGTGAGGTGATAGCCAGCGCAGGGAGACGGCCAGAGTAGGAACATAAGAAAGGAGTCCTGGAGTGGTGTATCTTAAGATATCTGAGAGTTTACTGGTCACCTCACCTGGAGGACACAGCACTAAAAAGGCATATGTGCACAAGTGAACTGTAAGTAAAAGCATTGGAAAACTGCACCTTGCTGTGTCCCTGGAATTCATCCTGCGTCATCTGCCAGCACCATTAAAAACCACCATCCTTTCACCTCATAACATCTGCCCTGGGACAAAGCTCTGCCTGTGGAGAGCTGAAATAACTTTGCTGCACCACCACCAATCCCAGAGGACCTGTACCGCAGCGTTGGTCATTCTGACCAAACACCACAGATGGCGTCGTGAACATTTTCCCTTTAATCCCCCACAAACAGCTTTATTATTTTTTACATATCTTTCATGGACGCCCGGGGCCACGGACCGGGTCACTCCCACCGTTACCATCCCTGTTAGAACTGCCCTGCCGGGTACCGAGTAACCCCAGGCCTTAGGGGACACTCTATGAACATTTGTTTTTCTTATTATTTTGAAACAAACAACAAGTAGGACAAAATAACTGAAAACTTTAGTGTACATAGAGTACAGACCAAAAGTTTGGACATATCTTCTCATTCAAAGATTTTTCTGTATTTTCATGACTATGATAACTGTACATTCACACTGAAGGTATCAAAACTATGAATTAACACATGTGGAATTATATACTTAACAAAAAGTGTGAAACAACTGAAAATATGTCTTATATTCTAGGTTGTTCAAAGTAGCCACCTTTTGCTTTGATGACTGCTTTGCTCACTCTTGGCATTCTCTTTATGAGCTTCAAGAGGTAGTCACCGGAAATGGTTTTCACTTCACAGGTGTGCCCTGTCAGGTTTAATAAGTGTAATTTCTTGCCTTATAAATGGGGTTGGGACCATCAGTTGTGTTGTGCAGAAGTCTGGTGGATACACAACTAGTTTTGAGCGATACGATACCGCAAGTATCGGGTATCGGCCGATATTAGCTCTATTGGCCTTTCGATACTTTGTTTCGAAATTTTCCATATATCGTATACCGGAATCGGAAGTTCCCATAATTCTTTGAGAGGCAATGTGATTTTAGTCAGCCAATGAGGAATCCTAAGAAGTGTGGGCACATCCTGTACTGCTGCGGTCATGTTAACTAATGGCATGGCTGTGATTGGATGCTGAAATGATGTCAGAATGCACTATAAAAGGCGCCGCCGCCATTTTAGCATCACTGTGCTGTGAATTCAGTTAGGGACAGAACGCTGCTGTGCTGACTCTGAGGGACAGTTAGAGATTGCGATTTAGTGTAGTGTGCTTTAGGCAGGCTAGTTTACCAACCGCTGTGTAAAGCTTCCTTTTGCCTGCAGTGTTGTTTTAACAGCTCTGCAAGGTGTGTGTGAGTGCAGGTGACGCTGCAGTTTGCTCTGCATGCAACGCTGTCTGTAGGCATCTGCACGTGTCACTCACAGACTCTTTTTTTTTTCTTCAGTGTAATTCTTGCTGCTCCATGCAATTTAACACTAGGACTACTGGACTCGTGACCCCGCCTAGAACTACTGAAAGGAGTCATTTTGACTCCTTGCTTGTTTTCGTTTATTTTTAGAGTTTCATTTGTGGTTATTTATTAATAATTATATTTTTTGTAATGTATTATTATTGTGAGATCCAACAGTAATGCTTTTGATTGTTTTTTTTCTGCTTTTCTTATTTTTCTACAGAAAATAACAATAATTATAATAGACGTTTTTCAAACATTTTTTTTATTCAAGTGCACACATATAAACAACAACTGAAGAACAAAAAGCAGAGAAAATGTAGGTGGAGGAGCATAAAAATGAAAATATGGCGCAGAATTCACCTTCTAAACATTTGGTGTTTCGCATTTTAGGCATTGCCTTTGATTTATGGCAGTACATTGCCCACACAAAGACTTACCACAAGTCTTACATTTGCCGACAGATCTATTTTTCTTGCACTTTTCTTTGATCTGGCAAAATTTTGTTTGAACCATCACTTCTGAGCATGTAGAAACTTGGGACGTGGAACCCTTTTCCCTATCTGTGACATAAGGACCACTCAACTCTCTCACAAGCGTTTGCAAAAATGCCTTGCGTGACATTTTTTGGTGGGTTATCTCATTGAATATTATCCATGCATTTATACCCGCAAAGTCTAAGGCATTTTCAAATGCATGAACAGGCCATCTCCTTGTGCATGTTCGTGTGGTATATTTTCGTGCCATCTGATCCACTACATCTACTCCATATTTTGTTTCATTCTAAAACTTTACCGTTTCTGGAGTTTTTTTAGCGGAATCAGACGCAACAACAACATCTGGATGGACGGAACTCAAAATGACAACATTTTTGTTGGGCTTTCCTTGATATACTGTAAGTGTAAAATTGTCTTCATTTCTAAACACTTTAGTGTTGTACAATTCCTCTTTCATGGATTTTATTTCTTTAGGCACTTCTCGCCTTATCTTGTTCAGTGTTCCCACGATGGTTGTTCCTTTGCTTTTTAGCTGTTTAGCTAATTTTACTGAAGTAAAATAATTATCGGTTGTAACATTGCGACCTTTTTTCAAAAACGGGTCCAATAACTTCATTACCACATGGTCAGCTAAACGGTCCTCAGCACGGCGTGTGTCATCTTTGCCTAGATAAGGGAAGCCATTTGCCAGATATTTGCTCTCCTTATCAACAGCTAGCCAATATTTGTGGCCATATTTATCTGGTTTGGAAGGCATGTACTGCGTGAATGGACACCTAGTTTTGCTTGGGAAAAGTTGCTCATCCACCGTTATGTATGGGCCAGGTTTGTAACACGCAATACAATTTTCAATAAACCTGTCCCACACAGTAGAAAATAGAGCAAACTTGTCCGTTTGCAGTCTCTCCGATCGAGTAGATTTCTCATCAAATCTGAGAAACCTCATAATTTCAACAAAGCGGTCCCTAGACATTGTCGCTTTGCAAAACGGTAAAACACAAGGAAAATGTGAAAAGTTGACATGTAAATTGAACTACATCTATATGAACATCAGGGTAAATAAGACAGAGTGAAAAAATTATGCACAAAACTTTATAGCAACATTTAGTGACAAAAGGACCTAAAAATATAGTAGGGAGTCAAAATGACTCCCTTCAGTAGTTCTTGGTAAATTTTGAAAAAAACGCGCAAATTTTTCATCAAAATTATTTATTCTCACAAAATCTTTTTTCACATCATATTTGAGGAAAAGTCACCGAGTTTCAAGCCGGAATTCTGAAAAATGTAGTCACAGAAGAGAAATAAAAATCGAAAGGAGTCAAAATGACTCCATCAGTAGTTCTAGTGTTAAATTTTAGTGTGACGCGCTTCCATCCGTATCCAATACATTGGTTGCAAACACTATAGAAGTAGACAAAGGAGTAACCTTTCACAGATTGTGAACAGTTGTGTTTCAGTGTTCACTTCAGTCTGTGTTTTTTATTTTTTGAGTGCACATCACGCTCGTTACTTGTTCAAGCACTGCTGCTTGTACTCTGCTGAGCGTGTCTCAGTGCCTCATCCTTTTCATTTCTCTCCAATTGGTTCTGCTCCATTCCATTTAAAATAAATATAATCTATTAGTGTGACGCGCTTCCATCCGTATCCAATACTTTGGTTGCAAACACTATAGAAGTAGACAAAGGAGTAGCCTTTCACAGATTGTGAACAGTTGTGTTTCAGTGTTCACTTCAGTCTGTGTTTTTTATTTTTTGAGTGCACATCACGCTCCAGTTACTTGTTCAAGCACTGCTGCTTGTACTCTGCTGAGCATGTCTCAGTGCCTCATCCTTTTCATTTCTCTCCAATTGGTTCTGCTCCATTCCATTTAAAATAAATATAATCTATTAGTGTGACGCGCTTCCATCCGTATCCAATACATTGGTTGCAAACACTATAGAAGTAGACAAAGGAGTAGCCTTTCACAGATTGTGAACAGTTGTGTTTCAGTGTTCACTTCAGTCTGTGTTTTTTATTTTTTGAGTGCACATCACGCTCCAGTTACTTGTTCAAGCACTGCTGCTTGTACTCTGCTGAGCGTGTCTCAGTGCCTCATCCTTTTCATTTCTCTCCAATTGGTTCTGCTCCATTCCATTTAAAATAAATATAATCTATTAGTGTGACGCGCTTCCATCCGTATCCAATACATTGGTTGCAAACACTATAGAAGTAGACAAAGGAGTAGCCTTTCACAGATTGTGAACAGTTGTGTTTCAGTGTTCACTTCAGTCTGTGTTTTTTATTTTTTAAGTGCACATCACGCTCCAGTTACTTGTTCAAGCACTGCTGCTTGTACTCTGCTTAGCGTGTCTCAGTGCCTCATCCTTTTCATTTCTCTCCAATTGGTTCTGCTCCATTCCATTTAAAATAAATATAATCTATTAGTGTGACGCGCTTCCATCCGTATCCAATACATTGGTTGCAAACACTATAGAAGTAGACAAAGGAGTAGCCTTTCACAGATTGTGAACAGTTGTGTTTCAGTGTTCACTTCAGTCTCTGCGTAATAACCACACTTAGGCCTTATAACTTTTCTGACTTTCTTTATCAATCTACCAAGATGAAGAAGTCAGTGAGTAAGGCACGTGGTCGTGGCCGTGGAGTTTCAGCAGGGAGAGGACGTGGGGATTCTGTGGCTGCTGCCGCCCTCAGTGACACAGCATCCACCATTTATCCCCGTGAGCGTTCCTTTATGCGCACTTTGGTAGGAGCTCGGCGTGCCCCCCTGCTGTGGGAAGAACAAATTGAAGCCGTTGTTGGTTGGATGGCAGCCAATGCATCGACTTCAATTCCTTCCACCTCCTCTCAGGAACACAACACTGTTGAGCAACCATCTGTCTGTTCACCGCCTGTCAAATTGCCCAGGCAGTCAGAGAGTTCTGTACAGGAGCCAGCTGAGTCTCTGCTTCTGTTCTCAGAATCTGTTGGCTCGCAAACACGGGCACAGGCAAGCAGCATTCTGCAATTTGAAGAAGAGGGAGTATGCAGAGATGCGCAACAGCTGTGTCTCTCTCAATCTGAAGAGGCAGGTGAGCCAGTGCCGATGGACAGCACACCGCAGAACGCATCTCATGATGATGATGAGACTCAGGTGCCAGGTTTTGTGGAGCATGGTGCTGCCCAGACCATCCAACAGCAGCAGGTGTTGGAAGAGGGTAGTGGAGATGATGAAGTCCGAGACCCAACATGGCGTGAGCAACAGGAAGGTGGTGGGAGCAGCTCTGAGGAAGAGATTGGCCCAACGGTACAAAGAGGAGGGAGAGGTAGGCTGCAGACTCGCTTGCCTGTAGCCTCCAGTTTGGCACCTGTTGGGAGCAGTTCTCTTACAAATGTCAAAATTGGCGCTCCCATGACTTGCACTGCGTGGTCCTTTTTTGACAGACTTGTAGATGATATTTGCTATGCTCAATGCAAGCTGTGTAAGCAAAAAGTTAAAAGAGGTAAAAATATCAGTAACCTGAATACCACAAATATGTGGAAACATGTACGGACAAAGCACGTAGCTGAGTTACAAAGACACACTGGAGATGTAGGCCAACCTACAGCAGCACCTACATCTTCAGGTCGAGTTGGAGCCTCTACCTCCAGCTCACACACACCTGGTTCGGCTTCCTCACAGGATCTCCATGGAAGAACCTCGGTCACTGTTGTCCATAGACAAACTGTTATTCCACCCACAGCAGCAAGTTCACAGTCATCGTCACACTCCCAGACCACAAAACAGCCATCGGTACCACAGGCATGGGATAAAAGACGGCCATACTCGGCAAACCATCCACGAGCACAGGCTCTGAATGCTGGCATTGCAAAACTCCTGTCCCTTGAAATGCTGTCATTCAGGCTGGTGGAGACTGACAGTTTCAGGAACTTAATGGCATTGGCAGTCCCACAATATAATGTGCCAAGCCGATTTTATTTCAGCAGGCAAGCCGTCCCTGCTCTGCAAAAACATGTCGAGGGAAACATTAAACATGCGCTACTAAACGCCGTCAGTAGCAGGGTCCACCTGACCACCGATGCGTGGACCAGTACCCATGGCCAGGGACGATACCTTTCCCTCACTGCCCATTGGGTCAATGTGGAGGAGCCGGGTACAGATCTTGCCAGTGGCGCTGTACGTGTTCTGCCAACTCCAAGGATTGCAGGAATCCAGTCTGTACACATTGATTCCTCCTCCTACTCCAGTTCCTCAGAATCATCGCTGCACGAGCCGTCACGGTATACCTCCACATGGACCCGTGAACGCTTACCTGTTGCGACCGATATGAGCCGTCCTGAAATTAATTTCCATGGGGAATCGAAGCCACACAGCGCAGGAGCTCTGGGATGCCATCAAGCAGGAGAGCGACGTGTGGTTTTTGTCAGCTAATCTCCAGCCAGGCTTGGTAGTGTGTGACAATGGCCGAAATCTGGTGGCAGCTCTGGGCCTTGGCAACCTCACTCACATACCATGTCTGGCACATGTGCTCAACTTGGTCGTGCAGAGTTTTTTGAGGGACTATCCGGATCTTGATGCACTGCTGCACAAGGTCCGCTTAGAGTGCGCTCACTTGCGACGTTCCAGCATTGTCAGATCGCGCATTGCAGCTCTGCAAGTCAGATTTCGCCATCCTGAACATCGCATCATATGTGACGTACCCACCAGGTGGAATTCCACGTTACATATGTTGGAGCGGTTGTGTGAGCAGCAGCCAGCAGTAATGGAGTATCAGCTGCAACAGGTGCAATCAACTCGCAATTTGCGCCGTTCACACTTCACCACTACTGAGTGGGCCTCTATGAAGGACATCTGCGACGTTTTGCGTGCGTTTGATGTCTCAACGCAGATGGCGAGTGCAGATGATGCACTAGTCAGCATGACTGTCCCCCTTATCTGCCTGCTTCAGAAATCACTGAAAGCACTAAAGGAAGAGGTTTTGGAAGAGGTGGAGGATGAGGAGTCACAAATTCAATTACCTTCAGGACAGTCAGCGCAACGTGGTTCCTCACAAAGGGCTGGGCAGGGCTCACTTTGTGAGGAGGATGAGGAGGAGGAGGAGTCAATGGAGGAGGAAGAAATTTCTACAGAGGGAGGTACACAACGCTCTAGTCAGTATGTAGAGCGAGGGTGGGGTGATGCAGAGGAGGCAGAGATGACGCCTCTTCCAGAGGACAGCCTTTGTTGGCCAGTTGGGAGTCTGCAGCACATGGTTGATTTCATGCTTCAGTGCCTGAGAAACGACCGCCGCATCGCCCACATTCTCACCACGTCAGATTATTGGGTGTACACCATCCTAGACCCTCGCTACCGGGACAACTTACAAACCCTCATCACACCGGTGAACCGGGACCGTAAAATGCAGGAGTACTAAGACACACTGGTGCAATCCATACTGTTGTACATTCCAGCCGAGAGAGCTGCTGCTGCTACTGCTTTACAAAGCAGCTCTGTGCGTCGAGGCAGTGTAGACACCTCTACAACAAGAGGGAGCAGAAGCAGCGCCTCTACACAGGGCAAGAGCTGTATGTTACAAATGTGGCGAAGTTTTGTGACAGAGCCAGCAAGGTCTACACCATCCGAGACGGCTCCAGTCACCAGGAAGAAACGTTTCCGTAAGATGGTGACAGACTACTTGGCTTTCCCTCTAAGTGTACTCCCAGATGCCTCTTCCCCTTTCAAACTTTGGGTCTCTAAGTTGGATACATGGCCAGAGCTAAGCCAGTATGCATTGGAGATGCTGGCTTGCCCTGCTGCCAGTGTATTATCTGAGCGCGTCTTTAGTGCTGCAGGTGGTGTAGTAACAGACCGTCGCATGCGACTATCCTCAGAGAATGTAGACCGGCTTACTTTTCTGAAAATGAACAAGGCATGGATCTCACCTGAATTTGCCTGTCCGTTTTCAGATTAAATAACTGTTTGGCAACGTTTTCCATGTCTCCTGTTATGTTCATCTTTCTACCACCTGAACTCTACTCCCTGGGCTACAACACCGCCATTTGTTGCTCGTAAGTAATTGGCAGGGGTACTGACTCCTGGCCAGCCTGGTTAGAGCACGACAGCTGTTTCCTGGCAGTGTGAACGTCAATTATCCTCCAATAAGTTGTGCTGTCGTGTTGCATTCGGGTTAGCCGACTCTATGGTGCCTGCAGTTTAGGTGATTCCTATGTGTGCTGTGGGATATGTAAATAAAGGCTGTTTCCATTGTGACAATAGGACAAGCACCCACTGTAGGACTGTGTGATTCGGTAACTGCGGACGGCTTGCGTCCTGTCAACTTACATTTTCATGGGTGCGTTCTGCTACCCGTCCGGGGTCCAGTACCATCAACTGGTTCTCCCCAGTGCCTTTGGCCTAGGTGCCTCCATCTCCGTATTCGAGTTCCACCAACGTCTGCTGGTCCTTGGTAGTGCTTTGGAGCACAGGTACCTCCTGCTTAGTAACCGTGTCACAGTAACGTCAGCTGGTAATCGGTTGTGACATTGCCTCTTTTCCTTCTGCTACCCGTCCGGGGTCCAGTACCGTCAACTGGTTCTCCCCAGTGCCTTTGGCCTAGGTGCCTCCATCTCCGTATCCGAGTTCCACCAACGTCTGCTGGTCCTTGGTAGTGCTTTGGAGCACAGGTACCTCCTGCTTAGTAACCGTGTCACAGTAACGTCAGCTGGTACTCGGTTGTGACATTGCCTCTTTTCCTTCTGCTACCCGTCCGGGGTCCAGTACCGTCAACTGGTTCTCCCCAGTGCCTTTGGCCTAGGTGCCTCCATCTCCGTATCCGAGTTCCACCAACGTCTGCTGGTCCTTGGTAGTGCTTTGGAGCACAGGTACCTCCTGCTTAGTAACCGTGTCACAGTAACGTCAGCTGGTACTCGGTTGTGACATTGCCTCTTTTCCTTCTGCTGCCCCTCCGGGTTCCAGCACAGTCAGCTGGTCCTCGTTACTTCCATTGTCTCTTGCTCCATCTGATACCCGTCCGGGTTCCAGTAACGTCAGCTGGTTCTCGGAAATTAGACGACCTTAAAGACCACCCAGAAGAAGATGACGACAACAAGGATGACGAGCATGAAGCCAACCAGCCTGAACACCATCACAAAGAAAAAATAAAAGATTACCCAGAAGAAGATCACCAACAGGACAAAGAAGGTTAAGACAAACTACAAGATACAGAACAAGAGACAGAAGAACAATAAGCAGAAGATCAAAAAGCAGAAGAACATGAAGTATAAGACCAAAATGAAGAGCAAAATATATGCTCTAAATTCTAAGCAGAAGAAGACTAAGCAGTGTATGGGGGTGAGTCCTTTCCTCCTCGTGGTGCCCCTGGAAAATGCCTGCTGCTGCAGGCTAAACTGAACACGGACAAATACTGTTGTAATTTAAATCTTTTGTGACAGCAAGAACGGAAGGATGAACAATTCATACTTTTACAGATTACAAGTACAGGAATCTCTGTCACAAATAAGAATATGATGAAGAAGATGAAGAGGAAGAAGATGAAGAATTTGAATATGAAGAAGATTAATAGTTTAATAATAACAATATGAGTAATGTAAACAAAAACATGAATAGCAAGAAGTTTAAGAAGAAGATTAAGAAGGTGAAGATGAAGAATAATTTGATGAGAAAGATGATGCTGCTGAAGATTATGAAGGAGAAAGTGTGGCACTGGCAAAAGTTAAAAAGGTGAAGAGCATGGAAGTTGTGAAACATACATATTTGCCAAAATAGAAAAAAGGTTAACAACATTGTCAATTTGTTCGTCAATCCAAACGTATTTCCAAAAAAAAAATATTAATGCTATTCCAATGCATTGAGTTAAACATGTATGCCTTTATTGTCTCCTCAACCTCCCCCAATACATTCTACATTACTCTTTGTTGTTTTCCTTCATGTACAATTAACCAACAAGGCAAGAATGGGTTTTTTTAATGTCGATATTTGGTTCCCATAGACTTACATGGGACTTCCGGTATCGGAATCGGATATCGCCGATATTTAGTGATATCGGCGATACCATTCCGATCCGATATTTTTAGATATTGAGCAGTATCGCTCAACACTATACACAACTGATAGTCCTACTGAATAGACTGTTAGAATGTGTATTATGGCATGAAAAAAGCAGCTAAGTAAAGAAAAAAGAAGGGCCATCATTACTTTCAGAAATGAAGGTCAGTCAGTCTGAAAAATTGGGAAAACTTTGAAAGTGTCCCCAAGTGCAGTTGCAAAAACCATCAAGCACTACAAAGAAACTGGCTCACATGAGGATCACCCCAGGAAAGGAAGACCAAGAGTCACGTCTGCTTCTGAGGATAAGTTTACCCGAGTCACCAACCTCAGAAATTGCAGGTTTACAGCAGCTCAAATTAGAGACCAGGTCAATGCCACACAGAGTTCTAGCAGCAGACACATCTCTTCAACAACTGTTAAGAGGAGACTTTGTGCAGCAGGCCTTCATGGTAAAATAGCTGCTAGGAAACCACTGCTAAGGACAGGCAACAAGCAGAAGAGACTTGTTTGGGCTAAAGAACCCAAGGAATGGACATTAGACCAGTGGAAATCTGTGCTTTGGTCTGATGAGTCCAAATTTGAGATCTTTGGTTCCAACCACCGTGTCTTTGTGTGACGCAGAAAAGGCGAACGGATGGACTCTACATGCTTGGTTCCCACCGTGAAGCATGGAGGAGGTGGTGTGATGGTGTGGGGGTGCTTTGCTGGTGACACTGTTGTGGATTTATTCAAAATTGAAGGCACACTGAACCAGCATTGCTACCACAGCATCTTGCAGCGGCATGCTATTCCATCCGATTTGCGTTTAGTTGGACCATCATTTTTTTTTCAACAGGACAATGACCCCAAACACACCTCCAGGCTGTGTAAGGGCTATTTGACCAAGAATGAAAGTGATGGGGTGCTACGCCAGATGACCTGGCCTCCACAGTCACCAGACCTGAACCCAATTGAGATGGTTTGGGCTGAGCTGGACCGCAGAGTGAAAGCAAAAAGGACAACAAGTGCTAAGCATGTCTGGGAACTCCTTCAAGACTGTTGGAAGACCATTTTCGGTGACTACCTCTTGGAGCTCATCAAGAGAATGCCAAGAGTGTGCAAAGCAGTCATCAAAGCAAAAGGTGGTTTCTTTGAAGAACCTAGAATATAAGACATATTGTCAGTTGTTTCATACTTTTTTGTTAAGTATATAATTCCACATGTGTTAATTCCTAGTTTTGATGCCTTCAGTGTGAATGTACAATTTTCATAGTCATGAAAATACAGAAAAATCTTTGAATGAGAAGGTGTGTCCAAACTTTTGGTCTGTACTGTACACACGTGTCAAAATTGTTGGTACCCCTCGTTTAATGACAGAAAAACCCACAGTGGTCACAGAAAAACTTGAATCTGACAAAAATAGTAATAAATCAAACATCTATTATAATTAATAAACGAAAGTCAGACATTGCTTTTCAACCATACTTCCACAGAATTTAAAAAAAAAATAAAACTCATGAAATAGGCCTGGACAGAAATGATGGTAGACTTAACTTAATATTTTGTTGCACAACCTTTTGAGGCAATCACTGCAATCAAACGATTCCTGTCAATGAGACTTCTGCACCTCTCGACAGGTATTTTGGACCACTCCTCAAGAGCAAACTGCATCAGTTGTCTCGTGTTTGAAGGTTGACTTTTCAGATGGCATGTTTCAGCTCTTTCCAAAGCTGCTCAATAAGATTTAGTGTAACAACAAAAGCCTGTCCAAAAAATTCAGATAGGGCACTTCATATCAATGAAAAACACCATTCCCTTAATATAGAAAATTAAAATAAAGGGAGAAATAAAGAAGAGATCCCATAGATAATACAAACAATTTTTATTGATAGAAAATTAATAAAATATACAATATAAAACAGCAGAAAAACTGTTAAAGCGACACCGAGCCAAGATACAGTAAACATATGACATGGCCACCAAAACAATAATGGTGCCAATAATAAGATATCATGTAACTAGCAAATCACCCAATACCACAAAAATAATGCCACAAAAATGACTATAATCACAGATCAATTGTAATATGGGTTAATTGCCTTAGCATACAGGGGTTAAATACCCACAAAAATGCCCTAGAGATGTATTGCTATTATATGCACACCTGCAAATCACCTAATGCCACATAAAATGGCTATAAACACAGACTAATCGTAATGAGGGTTAATAGTCATAACATACAAGGGTTAAATACCGGAAAATACCCTAAAAACGTGTTACTATTGTATATGCGTATCTGCATCTACCCCCATGCTATAAAAATACACTCTCAATGGAGTAGCACTACCAGGTATGAAAACAGATACAGCTATCAGGTGTCAATGCTGCATATATATTTATACAAAGTATATACACCCTAGTAGTATACTGACATGCTAACACTAATAGGCCAGCTGTCCAATAGGCAATAAAAATCCTATGTAGATCATAATATAAGAGCTAGTATGGTGATATTTACCTGTGATAACAACGTGGCTCGACTTTCTAATTGCGCCAAAACTCTCCCGACATCACCCCCTCTGGATCCTAAGTTCACCTGATCAATGGCCTTAATTTTCAAAGACCTAGAATTACAGCCATGGAATGTCTTATAATGTCGCGGAAGAGTTTTTAACTGTGTCTCATCATCTGCAGTCTTAGCTTTTTCAATATCAAGGGCATGTTCGCGGACCCGTACCTTAAGTTCTCGTGTGGTAAGGTGTATGTTGGCCTTACCACACGAGAACTTAAGGTACGGTCCGCGAACATGCCCTTGATCCAGAGGGGGTGATGTCGGGAGAGTTTTGGCGCAATTAGAAAGTCGATGGATATATCGTTTGGGAACTATGAGTCCGGCGGGCCTTAATGAAACCATGGGATTTTCAGCATTTTTGTAGTGGATGCATCCTTTTAGTGGGGGGTATTTGTTTTCTGATTACATGATTTTAATTTTTTTTATATTTATTAGTAGTAATACATATCCGTTGGTGGAATTTATGGGACTTTAATTGATGAACCGTGTGGAACTGCTCTATATGTTTCATTATGGAATCCAGATGGAATCTGAGGATTGATAGAGAATGTCTTCAAGCAACATTGTTATAAATTGCACATTTACAGTTAGGTCCATAAATATTTGGACAGAGACAACATTTATCTAATTTTGGTTCTAGACATTACCACAATGAATTTGAAACAAAACAAATCAGATGCAGTTGAAGTTCACACTTTCAGCTTTCATTTTAGGGTATCCACATTAAAATTGGATGAAGGGTTTAGGAGTTTCAGCTCCTTAACATGTGCCACCCTGTTTTTAAAGGGACCAAAAGTAATTGGACAGATTAAATAATTGTAAATAAAATGTTCATTTCTAGCACTTGGTTGAAAACCCTTTGTTAGCAATGACTGCCTGAAGTCTTGAACTCATGGACATCACCAGACACTGTGTTTCCTTCTTTTAGTGCTCTGCCAGGCCTTCACCGCGGTGGTTTTCAGTTGTTGTTTGTTTGTGGGCCTTTCTGTCTGAAGTTTAGTCTTTAACAAGTGAAATGCATGTTCAATTGGGTTGAGATCAGGTGACTGACTTGGCCATTCAAGAATATTCCACTTCTTTGCTTTAATAAACTCCTGGGTTGCTTTGTCTTTATGTTTTGGGTCATTGTCCATCTGTAGTATGAAACGACGACCAATCAGTTTGGCTGCATTTGGCTGGATCTGAGCACACAGTATGGCTCTGAATACCTCAGAATTCATTCGGCTGTTTCTGTCCTGTGTCACATCATCAATAAACACTAGTGACCCAGTGCCACTGGCAGCCATGCATGCCCAAGCCATCACACTGCTTCCGCCATGTTTTACAGATGATGTGGTATGCTTTGGATCATGAGCTGTACCACGCCTTCGCCATACTTTTCTCTTTCCATCATTCTAGTAGAGGTTGATCTTGGTTTCATCTGTCCAAAGAATGTTCTTCCAAAACTGTGCTGGCTTTTTTAGATGTTTTTTAGCAAAGTCCAGCCTAGCCTTTTTATTCTTGATTCTTATGAGTGGCTTGCACCGTGCAGTGAACCCTCTGTATTTAATTTCATGCAGTCTTCTCTTTATGGTAGATTTGGATATTGATACGCCTACCTCCTGGAGAGTGTTGTTGACTTGGTTGGCTGTTGTGAAGGGGTTTCTCTTCACCATGGAGAGTATTCTGCGATCATCCACCACTGTTGTCTTCCGTGGGCGCCCAGGTCTTTTTGCATTGATGAGTTCACCAGTGCTTTCTTTCTTTCTCAGAATGTACCAAACTGTAGATTTTGCCACTCCTAAAGTTGTAGCAATTTCTCGGATGGGTTTTTTCTGTTTTTTGCAGCTTAAGGATAGCTTGTTTCACCTGCATGGAGAACTCCTTTGACCGCATGTTTCCTTCACAGCTAAACCTTCCAAATGCAAACACCACACCTCAAATCAACACCAGCCCTTTTATCTGCTTAATTGAGAATGATATAATGAAGGGATTGCCCACACCTGTCCATGAAATAGCCTTGGAGTCAATTGTCCAATTACTTTTGGTCCCTTTAAAAACAGGGTGGCACATGTTAAGGAGCTGAAACTCCTAAACCCTTCATCCAATTTTAATGTGGATACCCTCAAATGAAAGCTGAAAGTCTGAACTTCAACTGCATCTGATTTGTTTTGTTTCAAATTCATTGTGGTAATGTCTAGAACCAAAATTAGATAAATGTTGTCTCTGTCCAAATATTTATGGACCTAACTGTATGTGTCCTTTCACTGGCACTAATATAGTTATTTGATATTATTTTATATTGAATTATGTATTATTATTATTATTTGTATTTTTCACTTATTATTATTGTTTTTATTGTTTATATGTTTTTTGAAATATTTAGTATGACATTGTTAGGTGTATTTTTTTCACTATTAAAATGGGGAGTATACCTCGGATGATATAGATATGTAATATAGGATATATATGGGTTTGATATTACCCCTTATACAGTATTTATTTTTATTAAAAATTCAGAGGGAATGCACATTTGCACATATTATTGTTTACTGTATTGTATGGCACTAATAGTATGGTGATATTTATCGTTATTAATATATTAGGACATACATGTTATGGCTATGTGAAGTTGAAAGACATCCTTTGGAATGCTAGATCCATTTGGGCACCTGACATTTGTCTAGTTTGTTTCGGTATATTTGCCGTCACGAGCGCATGCGCATACTACCCCATCCTCACTTACTTCCATAGACGCTCTCACACTGACACGCAGGCTGATGTTTGTTTGCGTGTCATTGAGCGTTTCTAAGAGGAAGTGAGTCATTGAGTGAGGCGGGCTTAGCGCGTCATGCGCCATCATGTGACGGCAATGCCGCCCCTGTTTGGAGCTTAGTTCGATTGGCTAACGGTTCGTTAAATAGTCTGATACCCCTCACCCAGACATGCCCCCGGAAGAAGCAGGAGGCGAAACGCGCGTCGGGTGAGGGGACGCCGAGCCACGTTGTTATCATCGGTAAATATCACCATACTAGCTCTTATATTATGATCTACATAGGCTTTTTATTGCCTATTGGACAGCTGGCCTATTAGTGTTAGCATGTCAGTATACTACTAGGGTGTATATACTTTGTATAAATATATATGCAGCATTGACACCTGATAGCTGTATCTGTTTTCATACCTGGTAGTGCTACTCCATTGAGAGTGTATTTTTATAGCATGGGGGTAGATGCAGATACGCATATACAATAGTAACACGTTTTTAGGGTATTTTCTGGGTATTTAACCCTTGTATGTTATGACTATTAACCCTCATTACGATTAGTCTGTGTTTATAGCCATTTTATGTGGCATTAGGTGATTTGCAGGTGTGCATATAATAGCAATACATCTCTAGGGCATTTTTGTGGGTATTTAACCCCTGTATGCTAAGGCAATTAACCCATATTACAATTGATCTGTGATTATAGTCATTTTTGTGGCATTATTTTTGTGGTATTGGGTGATTTGCTAGTTACATGATATCTTATTATTGGCACCATTATTGTTTTGGTGGCCATGTCATATGTTTACTGTATCTTGGCTCGGTGTCCCTTTAACAGTTTTTCTGCTGTTTTATATTGTATATTTTATTAATTTTCTATCAATAAAAATTGTTTGTATTATCTATGGGATCTCTTCTTTATTTCTCCCTTTATTTGAATTTTCTATATTAAGGGAATGATGTTTTTCAATAAGATTTAGGTCAGGGCTAGAGATGAGCGATACTTTCCGATACCCAAAAGTATCGGATCGGAATGGTATCGCTGATACACACAAAATATCGGCGATACCCGATACCGATACCGGAAATCCAATGTAAGTCTATGGGAACAAAATATCGGAATTAAAAAAACCCCATTCTTGCCTTGTTGGATAATTGTACATGAAGGAAAACAACAAAGAGTAATGTAGAATGTATTGGGGGAGGTTGAGGAGACATTAAAGGCATAGATGTTTAACCCAATCCAATGGAATAGCATTAATATATTTTTTTTTTTAAAAACGTTCGGATTGACGAAGAAATTGACAATGTTGTTAACCTTTTTTCTATTTTGGCAAATATGTATGTTTCAAAACTTCCATGCTCTTCACCTTTTTAACTTTTGCCACAATTTCTCCTTCATAATCTTCAGCAGCATAATCTTTGTCATCAAATTATTCTTCATCTTCACCTTCTTTATCTTCTTCTTAAACTTCTTGCTATTCATCTTTTTGTTAACATTACTCAGATTGTTCTTATTAAACTATTATTCTTCTTCATATTAACCCATAAAGTGTAAAGTATAACCTCTTTCTATGAATTTAATTTCCCTGAATTTAATTTCCATTTAATTTCATTTAATTTCTTAAATAATTCAGGGATGAGAAGAGAACGGGGTGGAGGCAGCAGGACTTTTTGCCGTACACACAGCAAGGGAACAGCTGACATTAGTGAACCCCAGTAACACAGGAGCAAGTGTTGACTGTGCTAACAGAACTTCCGAGCAACAACTGGCGGTGTTGGAGCCCAGGGTCAAGGAGGGTGTAGGCAGAGGCCTAATATGAGATGTTTGAAGTTAAATTTGGAGTTAGCAGCAAAAATTTTTGCCAGACACCCAGCAGGGGAACAGCAGGCGTTACTGAACCCCACAAACACATCAGCGATTGTTTTGATCTGTGCATCCAACACTTCTGATCAGCAACTGGCGTTGTTGAAGCCCAGGGTCAAGAAGGGTTTTAAATTTAAATATTGAGTTATTGCCTTGTTACGTGGCCATTGCAAATGTATGTACTTCAAACTATAAAAAATGAAGTTTTACTAGGACAATAAAATGATGAATTTCAATTCCAAGAATAAAAATAAACACCCTTAAAATATAAACGCATATAAGCACATGGCAACAAGAAATGGAACAACACACCACCCAAAATTATTTTTACAAAATATAGTGATGTAAATTTAGGAATAAAAGTCCATTTTTGTATTTAGGAATGATGCGTAAGGAACGCTATGTTAAACCATAACATAGTGAAGACAATGGATTTTGTAATAGTCACTCATCATCATCATTACAAGAAATCTGTGACAGTCACACAGATTTCAATTATTTCACTCACAAAAATTGTTATTTCGGACAGCATTTATTACATGTCCAGCATGGACTCATCAAAGTGATGAGATGACGCAATAATGTACGATAAAAAAAAAAAAAAAACATTGTCACAATTTAAGTGGGTGCCTGCAATTGGAGGTGAAACAAAGGCTATGGATAGCAAAGGTATATACTATGTCTGTTGTAGACAGTGGGCAGCCTCTGATGGGTAATGTCGATACTGTACGTCAATAAAGGCTGCGGCTGCAATCATGCATTTTTGGCTTGTAGAATGTTGAAGAGTGTAAAAGCATGTCTGGTTGCGCAAGGCTTTATCCTGTAACAATACCTTCCTTGTGTGACGGGTAGGGTAGCGTGTGTCTATTATATGAGTGTCTCTAAAATGTGACTTTACGCAGCCTTATTCTGCCCTAGGGACGCAAAAAATAAGACAGCAGTAATCATTTACTGTATAAAACTCCACCTATGAGCAACAAAACAAGCACGTTCCCTCTTCCGGTTCCTGCGCTGACATGTGAGGAGGTAGTTTGGAGACGCTCCTGAATTTCTCCCAGGTGTCCAAGCATATCAGGCCGATAGGAGAGCATTAAAACCACCCCCGGTCGTGACTTAAATACGGTGAATCGAACCAGTGAAGAACTGTAGGTCGATGCGAACGAATGTGCGATCTCATGACACACGTTTATAACCCTTGCTAGACACAAATAACTTTGTAGAATTTTGGAGACACCTGAACCCAGATGGCAGTGAATATTCCTTCTATTCGGCGCCACATGACTCTTGGTCCAGAAGAGATAATATATTGCTATCACAGGAGCTAGTAAGGGGAGTGGAAGAGGCAGATGTGCACAACGTAGCTATATCTGACCATGCGCCCGTATCAGTGACCCTGCCAGATATGGTGCAGATGGGGCCAGACCAAACTTGGCGCTTCCCTACCTATTTGTTAATGGATGAGAAGTTTCGACATCAGGTGAAGCAATGGTGTTTGGAATATGTAAGTGATAATGGAGATAGTAGGGATAGGCCAGAACTTTTATGGGCAGCAGGGAAGGCATTAATGCGCGTGAAACTAATAGGTTATCAGACAACGCTAAAAAAGAAGATAGCGACAAACTACTCGCAGGCTAGCAGGATATTACGCAGCAAACAAGACAACTTCATCAACACAGGATAAAAATAGATGTAAGCAGGCTAAGGCTGACTTACACGTATGGGTATATCGACGCGAGAGAAGCAGTAATATGAATTATAGAGCCGATGTATATTGTTATGGTAGCAAATCAGGGAGACTATTAGCACGACTAGCGAAAGGAAATCACATTCGTCATCAACATATTACTGCGTTAACAAATAACCATGGGATCATGAACACAGACTCTTGAAGCATAATCACGATTCTACAAGAATACTACTCAGACTTATATAAGGTGGAACATACGGATAGTGCGGAGGGTCAGACCTTTCTAGATGGAATACGGTTACCATCCCTCACAAACTATCAGCTTCTCCTTTTAAAAAAAACAATTGAGGTGACGGAAGTGACAGCGGCGATAAGTGACTTTAAATCCGGGAAAGCTCCAGGACCTGACGGGTTTACAGCCAAATTATTAAAATTATTGAGTGAGGATATCCCGTCCACATTGGTAGGCACCTTCAATCATATATTGGAGACAGGAGGGTTGCCCATCCATTCAAACATGGCACACATGAAGGTGCTACTAAAACCCAACAAACCTTCACATCTGGCAGGATCCTATCGTCCATTCTCACTCATTGACCAGGATATCAAGCTTTTGTCCAGGATCATGGCAGATCGTTTGAGTAGCATTCTTCCTACGCTGATAGGGCCATCACAAGTGGCCTTTGTTCGACCAAGATCGCCCATGAATAACATTAGGAAAGTAATAGCAGTTGTAGATAAATATCGTTGTCTGACAACATCGAGTCCTGTCATGCTATCCTTAGATGGCGATAAGGCATTTGATAGGGTGAGCTGAAGTTGGTTGTCAATGGTCCTGGACAAAATTGCCATGAGAGGCACGTTTATGACTTTCCTATCAGTTGTCTACGCCAACCCACAGGCACAAATACACAACACAGGTCACCTTTCGGCTACTTTCACAATACAGAGGGGAACTCCTCAGGATGTCAATTATCACCTTTGCTCTTTGATATAGCCCTTGAGCCATTAGTTACACACGTGGAGGATAACACAGTATATGACGGTATAAAGGTAGGGGGTCGGCAGATCAAACTCACATTGTTTGCAGACGATATACTCATTTATATGGCACATCCCCAAGACCATCTCAAAGGGCTATTAGACTGGATAAATTTTTTTAAACTAATTCTGTGATTTTGCTTCAAAGACTACAGTCATGGCCAAAAGTTTTGAGA
>JARQOD010000003.1:368296273-368337757 GCA_033576555.1 Oophaga sylvatica
AGACCATCCAGCGTGATTTGCCCCACCTCTGGATCTCGTTGGCCCAGGCTATGTCAGAATGTATTGCACCAGGGCTTGTCGGTGCTGCCTCAGTCACGGCAACATGTGCAGAGTTGAATTCCACAGTGTTGGCACATCGCATTTTAGCCGGTGAAGTGGCAGGCCCAACCACTTCTGTAGAGATGTAAGTCGCTGAGCTGCGGGATGCGAATGGCGGAAGTGCGCACACAGCGACCGTGCCCTCTGCAGAAGGCCATGTTGTCCGGGATAGTGGCCTAAAAATTGCTGGACAACCACGTTCAACACGTGAGCCATACAAGGCACGTGTGTGACATTGCCCCGGCAAAGACGGCACCCAGGTTTGCTGCATTGTCGCACATGGCCTTCCCTGGTTGCAGGTCCAGTGGAGACAACCATTCATGAAACTGGTTCTCCAGAGCTGACCACAACTCCTCAGCTGTGTGACTCACATTTCCCAGACATTTCAACGTAAAAACCGCCTGATGTACGTTGAGCCCTTCTGCCAGAATAGCAAGGAGGTGTGCAGGATCCCTTCTGCGCAGTTAGAAAGCCAGTGGCGTGACCTGACAGGCATTGGGTGTAGGTGGAGGACTGAGAGGAGGTTGAGGAGGCAGAAGCAGTGGAGGAACTTCGAGATAAAGAGGATTGACGCACAACTCGTGGGGACGACAAGACTTGGACAGCAGCCCCTTGTCCTGCTGTCACCATAGTTACCCAGTGCCCAGTCAGCGACATGTAACGCCCCTGTCCATGCCTACTCGGAGGGTGATCCTGCCCCCTTGGATGCTGTCCCTTCTGTACCTTTGAGCCGTTTGCTGCCTTTGACCCATGGTAAATATTGCTATATGGATTATACACCTTATTTCTAAATATCATGATGCATATGGGGTTACTTTGAATATCTGATAATTAGAGTTGAGCGATACTTTCCGATATCCAAAAATATCGGATCGGAATGGTATCGCCGATATCACTAAATATTGGCGATATCCGATTCCGATACCGGAAGTCCCATGTAAGTCTATGGGAACAAAATATCGCAACTAAAAAAACATTTTCTTTCCTTGTAAACACAAAATATACACACATAGAATACATATATATATATATATATACATATATATATATATATACATGTCATTGTGACATATATATATACATATATTTATAGTTTATTCACTTCTACATAGTAAAATAGCCTCTGATTCAATTGCCAGGTAAAGCCGGCATTTGTGAAAAGACAGAAGCACCCGAGGGTCCAGTCGCCACAGAGATGTTGCATCGCACCCAGCGTGTGACAACTTACTCTCAGGTAAGGAGGAAACACCCCATTGACTCCAACCACTGCATTCAACAGTACACTATGCCGGCTGAGTGTAGGCGGACCCAATGGGATGGTCTAGCTCAGGCTGGTTAGAACAGGGTGTAGCTAGTTGGATGGGAGGGGTTGAGGCAGCCTTATGCTGCATGTCTTTGTAGTAAGAATTGTTTCCTTTCCTGCTTTCTTATTACGTTGCATACTCCACTCTGCTACATCACTCTGCACCATTGCTCTATCTCACATCTATCTGCCCTGGAAGGATACCGTCTTACCTGTAGAAGACTTATCACCTAGCTGCACTACACCATCCCTGCCAGAGGACCTGCACAGCAGCGCTGGTCACCCTGACAAGGTACTACAGGTGGCGTCACGACAAACTACACAAACATTCTATCATCCCCTGGAAATATCCCACATTCCAGTGAGCGACCAGGGCACGGACATAGCTGTGCTACCCGTCACATCCCCCATAGAAGTCGACGGGCTTGGTGCCGAGTACCCCCAAAACCTGTGGCTCTGTGCGACTCAACTTTGGCGTCACAAACAGGATTCAGAAGCTCGCTATAAGCGAGTCCTGTGTGCCTTAATTGAACTGTTTTTTTGCTTGAGAATTGCAAAAATCATCATAGACTGTATTTGCCATTTTTCCGTCATATCTGCGCCACGAGGCACAGGTGAAGAATAAGGGCGTGCTCTCGTGGGCGTACACTCACTCCGTGGCGCGAAAACGATGTCCGCCCACTCTAAATGTTACTGCAATCTAAGATCGTGCCCCACAGCTCTGGAGTTCCGCCTCCTCATCCTCCTCAGTGGGCGGAAACGAACGCGAAGGTCCCGCCTCCCTACAAAAGATGGCGCCTCTCCTGATGCTAATGACACATGTGACTTGGCATAGATGGCGAACGGACGTGAGCAGAAGTGGGAAGGGATGGAGGAGTCAGAGCTCTCCCCCCACGGAAGCGACCCGATCGCCACGGAGCCACCGTTTGGCACCCGGCCTGGAAACCCTCCTACGCTGGAAGAAGCGGAGGATACCCTGAGAGACCTGGCCCGGCACCGGGAGGAGGTCGCCAGGATGGAAGCGAGCTGGCGTGCCCTAAAACTAAACTTGGAGCGGCGCCAATCCCTCTTACCCCCTGAAGTGTCTGTACCGGAAGGTGAGGCACCCGTTCCAGTAGAGGAGGCCGTGCGGGCATCCCAGCCCTTGCAATCTGAACCAGTTGACAGTATCTCAGTGGAGGCACCCGTTCCAGTAGAGGAGGCCGTGCGGGCATCCCAGCCCTTGCAATCTGAACCGGTTGACAGTATCTCAGTGGAGGCACCCGTTCCAGTAGAGGAGGCCGTGCGGGCATCCCAGCCCTTGCAATCTGAACCGGTTGCCAGTATCACAGTGGAGGCACCCGTTCCTGCAGAAAACGCCGCACCAGCACCCCAGATCCCGCTGTCTGCCCCCGTCGCTAAGGCAGAAGAAGCGACACCTGTCCTCATGGAGGAGGCCGCGCAGGCACCAGAGCTCTACCTGCCTGTACCGGAGCCCCGACCGTCATCTGTTCCAGAGCCGGCTGCTTCCGCCACAGGTGAGCGCCGCCAGGACTGGCGGGCGCCAGGAGAGCTGCCGCAAACCGGACATCGTAAGCTGGCATTTGATGGTGGAGACATGGAGCTGCTGGTGGAGGAGAATTACAACCGGCGTCAGGAGGAAGAGTGGAGACGTCGGAGCGGGAAGCAGAGCGACAAAGGGAGCAGCGAGAATCCCAAAAGCTTCGGCAACGTCACCTGGACAAGGACCTGGCAGAGAAGGCACGTATGAGAAAGGATAAAAGTACGCTGAGGGAGCCGCGGCGTAAGGGTGCAGTACGGAACTTTAAGTTAAAAGGTGGTTGGGGCTTCATCCAGGAGGCTGGACTTTATTTAGAAGTCTTTGTAACCCGGCGGGACGTGGAGGCTCACCTCCCAGAAGGACACCCGGGAGGGATCTGTTGGCAGGAGACTTGGTGACTTACACCCGACACTGGGGTTACAATGGATGGTACGCCCTAAATGTTACCAGGTGCGACCCCTACTCCCCAGAGTGTCAGGAAACTGACAGACCCTCCGAGCCTTCAGCCTCCCCCAACCAGGCCTCTGCACAAGTGCCCACCCCACGCCGTAAATCTCCCCAGCCTCCCTCAGTGGTCTCCTCAGCAGCCCCAGCTATGGACATGATAATGATACCTGGCCCGTACCCGGCGCCTGTTAGGCCCCCTGGGGTTCATACAGTCCGGGACATAGGGTTCCAGACCCGGAGGGAGACGAAAGAGGTGGCCACACAGACCCAGATAGCGGGTCACGACGTAACTGTACAGGCCACACGACGTCATCAGGTCTGGGTGGACCCTCCTGTCACGGATGTTTGGCAAGCTCCAGAAGAGTACCAGGTGGTACCTGTAAGAGGCCAGCCAAAGAAGTCTAAATAACCCGGACAGGGTCTCTGTATGTAAATCGTTAAATTATTGATGTACCCGGACGGGTGAATGTTCATAAAAAGAAGTTTATTGTTGCCTTAATATACCCATGTTGGGTAATGGTTTGATGTACCCGGACGGGTGAATGTTCAGAAGAACAAGTTTATTGTTGCCTTTATATACCCAGGTTGGGTAATGGTGTTTCAATGTAATCAAAATGTTGAACTTTGAAGCCATGAACTGTACTGGCTCACAAACTTTTCTGTAAATAGTTGGCACTTCGGTGCTCCATCTTGGTTTTACAAAAAACTTAACTGTGCACTATTTTCAACTACCTCAGAAACTAAAAACCCGTTTGGTGTGGCCGAAAGTGAGGTCTGCTCAAGGAAAGTCTTGCAGCCCACCCAAGACCACAGTTGGAGGTTTGGAGCGGGTCCTCCACAAGCACAAGTAAAGGACACTGTGAAGTTACCCCGGTGGGGTAGTCCTAAGAAGTCTCAATGAACTTCGGCAGTAATGCTATTTGCACTTTTGTAATGTTATTATTAAAAATTTTATTATGCAACGTTTAACTTGAAGTGTTTCCTGCTTTCTTACTACGTCGCATAGTCCACTCTGCTACATCACTCTGCACCATTGCTCTATCTCACATCTATCTGCCCTGGAAGGATAGCGTGTTACCTGTAGAAGACTTATCACCTACCTGCACTACACCATCCCTTCCAGAGGACCTGCACAGCAGCGCTGGATACCCTGACCAGGTACTACAGGTGGCGTCACGACAAACTACACGAACATTCTATCATCCCCTGGAAATATCCCACATTCCAGTGATCGCCCAGGTCACGGACCGAGCTGTGCTACTCGTGACATCCCCCATAGAAGTCGACGTGATCGGTGCCGAGTACCCCCAAAACCCCTGTCTCTGTGCGACTCAACTTCCCTCACTGTGCTGGCACTTTACATTTACAATGCCTCTGGGTTTTTTTTTTGGGGGGGTGGGGAACATTCAGACTTTTGCTATGGGGCCCCATGATTTATATGTACGCCCCTGCTGCTGAGGCATGGTATTTAAGGCTGTTAAGGAGCCAACATACATGGACCTTGCCAGCAGCGTCGGACTGGAGTACCTTGGGCCCACCAGAGAAAATATATTCTTGGGGCCCACCATCATACTTCCCAACCTTTGAATAAGGGAAAGAGGAACAAAGGCTGTGGCACGCTGTGCATGCTGCAGAAAATTTTAGGCCATGCCACGTTGCACCATAGACTGTCCAGGAGTTGGTGGATGCTTTAGTCCAGGTGTGGGAGGAGATCCCTCACGAGACCATCCGTCGCGCTCATCAGGAGCATGGCCAGAAGTTGTAGGGAGGTCATACAGCATACCTCCCAAATTTGGAAGACAGGAAAGAGGATTAAAGGCTGCGGCACGTGTTGCGCGCCGCTGAAAATTTTAGCCCACGCCCCGACAACACCCATTTCACAGCTAATCACACCCATATCCTCGCCCCAAGCATAACCATTTAGCACTGCTGATCACACTGACTGGTAATGAGGGCACAGTGGCTGGTACTGAGGAAAAGAAAGAAAGAGCAGCGAGAGAGAAAGAACAAACAGAGAAAGAAAGAGAGGAAAGAAAGAAAAGAGAGAAAGAAAGAACAGAGAGAAAAAAGAACAGAGAGCGAGAAGGAAAGAACAGAGAGCGAGAAAGAAAGACTAGAGAGAGAGCCAGAGGCGTAGCTAGGGTTTTGGTTTAGTGGGGGCAAAACTTCTGAGTGGGCCCATCATCAGAGAACCTCAGCAAATGACCGCGCTGTTGGCCAAAATAATCTATATATAAAAAGACCAATATTGATATTACCGCCATATGGTCTGTGTTAAATAATACCAGTCCTACAGAACATATAGATTACAGCACAGGTACAGATAATGACTTACCGCTGATGTTCTTTCTAATGGAATTGTTCACTTTTCATGTCTTTTCCATCTGGCCCACACCGACATGACGACTTCTCCAGCCAGGACTCGACTGCACCCCCATTAAAAAAAAAATAAAAAAAATACTCACCTCCCGGCTCCTGTGCTGCTCACTGTTCTCCCTCTCAGCGTCTGACAGCGGCGCCGGCAGGTGATGTTATTGCGCCCGCTGTCATACGCTGAGGGGGATTATGGGAGAGAAGGAGCGCTCGCTCCTTCTCTCTCTATGCGGTCAGCTTTATCAGCTGGATGCCGATACAGCTGACCCTCCGATGACGGGTGGGGGCCCACTGCTGGCACCGGGCCCCCCCCAACGCCAGGCCCCATAGCTTCCGGGCGGCAGAGCAGGGAGAGCGATTCTCCCTGCTCTGCCGCAGAATGTAACTGTATCGTAGCTCCGGGTGGGCCCCCTCAGAGCGCGGGCCCCGGGGTCACCGCCCCCTCTGCCCCGCGACCTATCCTTTCAAATCAGGGCCCACCACGCAGGAGCTGGGGCCCACCGTAGGTTTCTCCGGTGTCCCGGTGCCTCAGTCCGACCCTGTTTGCCAGCCTGATAATACCAGGCCACAGCAGTCTGCTTATCTTTGCTGGTTAACAAAAATAGGGGATCCCCTCGAAAAAAAATTGTCGTGGGGTCCACCCTATTTTTGTTAACCAGCCAGATGAAGCAGACTGCTGAGGCCTGGTTTTTCAGGCTGGTAATGAGCCAATATCCATGGACCTTGCCAGCCTGATAATACCAGGCCACAGCAGTCTGCTTAGCTTGGCTGGTTAACAAAAATAGGGGATCCCCTCGAAAAAAAAAAACGGCGTAGGGGTCCCCCTATTTTTGTTAACCAGCCAAGTAAAATGCAGACTGCTGCGGCCTGGTATTAAAAGACTGTCAAGGCCCATGGATTTTGGCCCTCAACAGCCTGATGATACCAGGCTACAGCAGCCCCACATTTGGCGCATCAAAAGATGTGCCAATTGTGGCACTTTACCCGGCTCTTCCCACTGCCCTGTAGCGGTGGCAAGTGGGGTAATAAGGGGTTAATGTCACCGTTGATTGCACGGTGACAATAAGCCCGGTTAATAATGGAGAGGTGTCAATAAGACACCGATCCATTATTAATCCCAAAGTTTTTAAATGTATAAAAAAAAAGACACAGCAAGAAAAAAGTATTTTAATGAAATAAAAGAGACAACACAGTTTTCATTTCTTTTATTATACTCTCATTCCTGCGACGCCATCGATCTCCTGTAAAAAAAGGAAAAAAACAAACCAACAGTATACCACCTGTCCGACGCAGTCCATAGTAACGACTGTCCCACGACGATCCAGCTCTGCTACATCGGAATGACAGGCAGAGGCTGTCATCCCGGCGCAGCACAGCTGATTACCTGCTTCCCCGGCGGTGACGTCATCGGACTGACTGCTTTACGGCCGGGATTACCCAGCAGTCACTGCAGTTATCGCGAGAAACTGCATGTGACCGCCGGGGAAAGATGATGGCGGCCATCAACCAGTCCAGGCCGTGACCACCGGAGATCTTCTGCCAGGTAAGTGCCGCTGACTCCTGACAGACCCGACCGACGGACACTCACAGTGACAGTGACAATTCCGATTCCGGTATACGATATATGGAAAATATCGAAACTCAATATCGAAAGGCCGATACAGCTAATATTGGCCGATACCCGATACTTGCGGTATCGTATCGCTCAACACTACTGATAATAGTTGTTTACTATATGCATCTGACAATGATTATTTCAGTGACATAGCGCTATAATACCTGCGCTTGATCATTATCTTTGGCAGCACTAGTTATATACATATATTGACATCATTGATCTATTCCTTTGCCTCTATATACTTAGGACATGGGGAGGTTATTCGGGGAGGAGGACGCCTATATTACCTTTGCAATGTTTTCCCATTGATTTTCCAACATGATATATACCATGTTTGATACCTGTTCCTCTGTACATTTGTGTGATATACTTTTTCTATGAATATTATGAATAAAGTTTGTATTTTTATATATAATTGTTGGACTAGTACACGTTTTTGCTGCTTTGCAGTTTTTCTGTTCTGCTGTCACCATAGTTACCCAGTGCCCAGTCAGCGACATGTAACGCCCCTGTCCATGCCTACTCGTCCAAGTGTCTGTGGTGAAATGCACCCTGTCACACACTAAGTTTCTCAAAGAAGCGGTGATGTTGTGTGCGACATGCTGGTGGAGCGCAGGCACACCTTTCTTTGAGAAGTAGTGCAGACTGGGCATCTGGTACTGGGGCACTGCGACGGACATAAGGTCTCGAAAATACTCTGTGTCCACCAGGCGGAAAGGCAGCATTTCTGTAGCCAAGAGCTTGCAGATGGTGAAATTCAACCTCCTTGCTTTCTCATGGCTAGGAGGAAATCGTCTTTTACTTGTACACATCTGAGGGACCGAGGGCTGGCTGTTCTGCGTAGATGGGGTTGAGTAGGGAGTCCCCGGACATTTGACGGTCTGTGAGGAAGATGCAGGCGCAAAACTTAGGTTGCCTTGATCCAAAGGTGGTGCTCTCGATGTCGGAGAGCGCTCAACACCAGCTGGTGTTTCCACTTCCAAATGAAATGATGACCTGCCAATCAGACTGGCTGTTGCGGGTAAAGAGGTGCCAGGTCTGAGTCTCAAAACAGGTCTGACTGCTGTCCCCCCAGTCACAGAGGATGAAGAGGCCACGGTGGCGGATGCACAAGATGGGGCAGACGGTGGTTGGCCCGGCCCGCTAGGCCGCATTGTAGCACAGTGAGCTTGCCACTGCAACTTATGCTTCATATCCATATGACGGTTCATGCATGAAGTACTCAAACTATGGATTTTTTGGCCTCTACTTAGCTTTTGGTCACAAATGTTACAGACAACACGAGTTGGGTCATCCTTATCGATCTGAAAAAATGCCCAGGCTATGCAAGGCTTAGAACCCATGTGACCTGAAGAGCCACCACGACTTGTGGTCAGAGGCAGAGTTGTGGTTGAGGATGCACTTGGTGATGTGCTTCCAGTACTACGTCTCTGTCCAGGAAGGCGCAACCTGACCTCATCGTCACTAGAATCCTCCTCCACCTCCTCTGCTGACCTCATCGACTGGCTGACTGTGGGTTGACAGTAAGTGGGATCTGCAACCTTGTCATCATCACCCTGTGTGTTCTCACAACAGTCGTCCTCAGAGACAACCTCTTCCTGCCCTGAGAAAGAACTCAAGTTGTCGCTGAAATCAGGTATTTGAGTCTCATCATCGTCTTCCTCATTGTCTCCACCAACAGGAGTTACAGTTTGGGAACGAGGGTCTACATTATGCTCAGAAACTTCTTCATCTGGTCCTGGATCCGACTCAGAAAGATTCTGGGCATCAGTGCAGATCATTTCCTCGTCTGGATTCACAGAAGCTCTGGAGCCGACCTCTGTTTCCCAGGCTATAGTATGAGTAAACAGCTCTGCAGACTCAACCATCTGTTCTACCCCATACTCAGACGGGCAGCTGGAGACTTGGGAGCTGTGAGGAAGCAAGTGTGATTGGGTTGACACCTCTGAGGACTGGAGTATTTGTGATGTTGAAGTTGAGGTGGAGGAGAGCCGACTTAAAGGAGCACTTGAAATCTGTTGAAGCACCTGCTGTTTTTCTGCCTCATCTGGAATTTGTAGCGATGGGCGTGGCCGTAAGAAAGGGATCGTATCACATTGTCCACTAAAAGAAGTAGACATCTTAGTTTGGCTGGAAGATGGTCTTTGTTCTGCAGATGTTACTGTTGCTTTAACACCTACCCCACGGACACAACCTTTTTTTCCCTTCCCAACATGCCTATTCCCCTTTCCACCAGCAGCAGGCCTTTTGCCACTCATTTTGGTGGTTAACTAATTGACAACTCTGAAGTTGTTTGCACAAAAAACGATGGATGGAAACCGAGCAGAGCTGAGTGGCCAATTTGTGGTACTAGCCCAAAAGGATTGGCTGGGTTAGAAGCAGTAAAACATTTTTTTTAGATACACAGGTTGTTGAGCTTAGTATAGATGGCCTAGTAGAATGAGTACCACACACTGCAACTATGCCCACAATTATTGTCCAGGCAAGATGCAGCTAAAAATTCATATTTATTTGAATGCTGGTGGAGCTTTGTATAGATGGCCTAATAGAATGAGTACCACACACTGCTACTATGCCCACAATTATTGTCCAGGCAAGATGCAGCTAAAAATTCATATTTATTTGAATGCTGGTGGAGCTTTGTACAGATGGCCTAATAGAATGAGTACCACACACTGCTACTATGCCCACAATTATTTTACAGGCAAGATGCAGCTCAAAATTCGTAGTTATTTGAACGCTGGTGGAGCTGGCAAAAAGTGATAGGAACTGATGTAACCTAGCCCTCAAAAGGGCTGCAATTACAAATAGTCACTACTCCCAACCTATCTGTCTATTTATTAAGAGCACAGACCTGCCTGCTAAAAGTGCTAGGAACTGCTGTAACCTAGCCCTCAAAAGGGTGCAATTACAAACTAGTCCCACTCCCTACTCACTAAACTTTTCTGTCGCTTTAAGTGAAATTTCGCTTCCAATTTGCTGCTGCATAAGATAGCGCTCACAGCAGCAGCAGTGCCATCTAACACTGAGCTGCAGCAGTGAGAAAATGGTGGCGATAGGGAAAATGGCTGGGTCTTGTAGGGCAAAGACATGTGACATACACAGCCAATGACACATGCCCTTGCTTGTGTGAAAAAAAAAAATCGCTCCGTGTGATAGGCTGACAGACTGCACCGTCCACTGGAAATGCGGGAAAGAGAAAAAAATGGAGATCTTCATTATTTCTGCAGAGATCCATCCCATGCCCCTCCCCCCACCCCGCTATACACTCAAACTGTGTATTAACATTGATTCTCAGCATTACTGAGAAAAAATCCAGTTACGATTTTGGTGCACAAACAGTATCGAACATAACCTTGAACAGCCAGATTTTTTCCAAATCGTTCGGGTTTGTCGAACGGCTCGAACACCGCCCAAAACAACTCGAATTTGAGATTGGCGAACAGTTCGATTCGAACACTACTCATCTCTATTCCTGAACTCAGAAAAGGCCTGCTGGCCAGAAGTAAGTGGGTAGCACCACATACACAGCAGCACACCAGGACTGAGACACCCCTTGTCTGTAGGATGCCAGAGCGAGTGAGGACCAAAGCTTGCCCACGACTACCTCGCTTGGGCATCTTACACATATGTGGCCAAAAATTCTTTTTGATGAGCCCCAATGGACTAACCCCCACCAATTTTAGTATTTGTAAGACAAAACCAGGATTAGGTAAAAAACGCAGGAGTGGTGACATGTTTCTATACTTTTCCTCTGATTGTTCAACTCCTGATTTTGGCTTTAAGACTAAAACCTATCAGGCAGAGGAGTCAATAGACTTTCCAAGAGGACTCATGAGTAGACATGAGCAAATAAATTGAAGTGGAATTGAATTCTGATCTAATATTACAAAGCTTTGCATTCACCAAATGCAGATTTTGTATAATTTGCTTTTGTGAGAATAGCCACCATTTTTCTTAACCATAAAAGCCATCAAAATGTTGAAAAAGAAAAGTCCTTATACTCCCTTTTCTGCTCCCCTCAGTGTCAACCGTTTTGTCCTCACCACATCTTCTGATCCCTGATGCTCGCTTTAAAATCCCCGGGCCTCTCACAGTGAGCCATGACTTCCAACCCTGATGAGGACCCGCATAGCTCTGTGCACATGAAGACCTTCCACGCGCTTGCACAGAAACCACCTGGGCTTCATCAGAGCTGGAATTCTCTTTTCCCTGTGAAAGGCCCAGGAGCTTCAGCATGAACAGCGGGGATCAGAAGACGCGGTGAGGACTGGACAAGTAACGGGGTAAATGGAGTGTCTGGAGAATGAAGCGGTAAAGTTAGTAAAATGGTGGGGGGTTTTACATCTTTCGTTTATTATGTTATGGGGTCTAGAGAGACTTTACAAAGTTTTACCATTATTTGATTGAGGTTTATTAGGCATTTAGGTAACTAGTCCTGGACAATAAGAAATAATTTACACTGGGAGTTACTCGTTTTCATCATATTTAATGACTAAATAAAAGATCAAATGTGTTTGTTTGGTGTTTCCTAATTTATGGCATTATGTTTTTTTTGCTTTTGCTGTGGTTGAAGGAACAAATGAAACGTTCCCGGCTCTCAAAAGTCTAATAATGTCCAATCAGCAACTTTCATTGTGCTACTCTATAAAGACACTGACCTACATTTCAATGCCTGGGTACATGTTTTGTGTTAATGCCTCAGTTCTGCATATCCTCATATAAAATGAGTTTCATTAAATTGTCCTCTCGGAAGCTCTTTTCAGAATCTTAATAGAAGCTGCAAAATAATTACTATTTTGATTTTCCACATTATAATACTAATTATTATATTGCCTGTTATTTGCCTCCGGATGCAATGAGGAGAGCTACTATATAAATTTCTTATGCCGTGTTCTGCACTACGTGAAGCCATAAAATGATAAATAACGAAAGGCGAAGTTATAATAATAGTTAAATATCACAGCTACATGTAGAACCATCCACACATAATCAAGACAGTGACTTGCATGTCACTGACGTATGGGTTTTTCACCTGTCCCAGCTCCACTGTTGGACTCTTCGTCCTCCATCTGCTGTCTGCCCTCTGTTGGGTGACGGTATCTGGCGGATCTGAATATAGTGGTCTTGAAATGGATCCCAAATTGAAGTTAATAGTCACCAAACATGATGAAAGCAAGAAGTATTTAGCTTCTAATGCTCCTTTGTCAAGTATGCAGAGACAAATCTGTTTCTCCGCTGTTGTTCGGCGGGCTACTATGGTAATCCTGCATGCACCTCTGAGGTCATGCTCTCTTGCCTTACAGGTACTTTCAAGTAGTTGCATCCTCTTGGTATATTCAGATCTGCTACATCGCTGGGCTCTGCTATATTGCTGCAATGTGCCTGTTGACATGCCTGGCTTGGCTGCATTAGTCACTGCTACATCACCATAGTGTGTCTCCTACCATACCCAGATCTGGTACACTTCTGGCTTTTGCTATATGATTCTAGATAGTGATTTGACATACTCAATCTTGCTACTTTTCCAGGTTTTTCTACATCATGCAACACAGTAAGTCTCCTGACATTGAATTCTCCTACATGGAAAGTCTCCTGAATCCTGATCTACCCTGCTCTGCTGCTTTGCTGAGGCCATATCTGTATGACTTTTCTGCCGATCAGTCATTTTGACTCTCTCATTGCTGAACCCCTGCCGATTTTACTCATTCAGTTGGCCTTTTGCTAGTGCAGCCTCCATTAATCCAGATTGTCCAACACACTGCACCAACATCAACTGTCCATGCTGCACAACAACCATTCATCCATACCGAAGGCATCAAAAATCCACCACACCAGGTGAGAGATAACATGCAAGACATGCAACTAGGCAGCCAACTTGGTTCCATTGCCTGAATGATACTTCATATGGACTACCTGCAGTCACCACTAGTGGGCGCTCACTGCATATAAAATTGTCTAGATACCATTGAGTTCCCTGCTAGTTGCATAACAACAACATGAAGTGAGCTTCCTGTAGTTGTGGCTGCATACAGAATTAACTGTATTAGTCAGAAAAAAACAGATATTTGCATGTTACTGTCTGTAGGGAGATAAAACAACTACTAATTAAAAAAATAAATAAATTGCAGCAAAGTCCAAAGACAAAAGTCCCTATTCATCATTTGCCGAGAAAATAAAAAATGGTCTTTTTCCTGTATTTAACGAATTTTAAAATTTTTTTAATCAAAAATTGCACTTTTTTTCAAAATGCCTTAAAAATCTTGTATATTAAATTATTCCAGGAAAGAATACATTTTGAGAATTTTTGAAAAGTCGCGAATGATTAATTAGATGAAAATGCAATAATAAATCCGGCCCAACGTCTTTAATTAGCATTAGGCCGGTGTCACACTCAGAAGTGTATTAAATCCACTGAAGTGCCTTGTGGTAACAGCAGGATGCCTGAGTCACAAGGCAGAATATAAGTAAGCTGGAACCTGGTCAAGTTATTTGACCAAGGAATTGTTCAAGAAAACCCGTATGGGCTTTTATTTTTGAAACGGACTGCAGGAAGGTAGTGGGGCCTGCCGTTTCCTCCAGCCCGGATCTTACAAGTGGCCCATGGCCACAGAGTCTAGTGGAGAGGAAAAAAAAACCCTGCAGGAAGGTTTGGAGTGTGTCAGTGTTGGTCTTGGGGAAGCAGACCGAGCAGGAGGCTTTGCAGAGCTCTTTCAGTGTGAGGCAACACAGGGCCAAGCAGAGCCAAAAGCCTGGCACCCCCAGCGTACACGGAAACAGGTCGCGGACTGTCTTTGTTTTCCCGGAGGAAGCGTTTTACTTTCTGATTGTGAGTACGCTGTTCATTAAACAAAACTTTATTTTTAACTTTCCTGGGTGCCTTCTCACTGCACAGAAAGGACACTGCTACAAAACAATATATCAAAATATATATATATATAATAGATAGATAAAAAGCCGGCAATTCATCTGCCGCGTACAGTATAATCACAGAGTGACAGGTTAGAATAGAATAGATATATACTCATAGAATAGATGTATATTTATATGTCAGTGACACAAATATATATACAGTGGGGGAAATAAGTGTTTGATCCCTTGCTGATTTTGTAAATTTACCCACTGACAAAGACATGAACAGTCTATAATTTTAAGGAGTTCTGGCTCCTACAGATGAGTTAGACACTCCTAGTCAACTTGATACCTGCATTAACCCATTCACCCCCAAGGGTGGTTTGCACGTTAATGACCAGGCCAATTTTTACAATTCTGACCACTCTCTTTATGAGGTTATAACTCTGGAACGCTTCAACGGATCTTCGCGATTCTGAGACTGTTTTCTCATGACATATTTTAATTCACGTTAGTGGTAAAAAATTTTCGATATGTTTGCGTATATTTTTGAAAAAAAAAACGCAAATATAGCGAAAATTTAGCAATTTTCAATTTTAATTTTTATTCCCTTAAAACAGAGAAATATGTCATACAATATAGTTAAGAAATAAAATTTCCCACATGTCTACTTTACATCAGCACAATTTTGGAACCAAAATTTTTTTGTGTTAGGAAATTATGAGGGTTAAAATTTGACCAGCGATTTCTCATTTTTACAACAAAATTTACAAAGCCATTTTTTTTAGGGACCACCTCACAGTTGAAGTCACTTTGAGGGGTCTATATGGCAGAAAATACCCAAAAGTGACACAATTCTAAGAACTGCAGCCCACAAGGTACTCAAAACCACATTCAAGAAGTTTATTAGCACTTCAGGTGCTTCACAGGAGCTGAAGCAACGTGGAAGGAAAAAATTAATATTTAACTTTTTAGTCACAAAAATGATCTTTTACAAATTGGCTGGAATTGAGATTGGACGCCATGTCGCGTTTGGAGAGCCTGTGATGCGCCTAAACAGTGGAGACCCCCCACAAGTGACACCATTTTGGAAACTAGACCCCCTATGGAACTTATCTAGATCTGTTCTGAGCACTTTGAACCCCTAAGTGTTTCACAAAAGTTTATAATGCCTGGATGTGAAAAAAAAAACAATTTTCCACAAAAATGATTTTTTAGTCCCAAATTTTTGGTTTTTCCCAAGGAAATTGGACCCCAAAAGTTATTGTCCAATTTGTCCTGAGTACGCTGATACCCCATATGTGGGGGGTAAACTGTTTGGGCGCATGGCAGGGCTTGGAAAGGAAGTAACGTTTTGGAATGCAGACGTTGATAGGGGTCATGTTCTGTTTGCAGTGCCCCAGATGAGCCTAAACAGTAGAAACCCCCACAAGTGATCCCATTTTGGAAACTAGACCACATAAGGAACTTATCTAGATCTGTGGTGAGCACTTTGAACCCCCAAGTGCTTCACACAAGTTTATAATGCCTGGGCATGAAAATAAAAGATCCTGGTTTTTTTCCCACAAAAATTATCTTTTAGTCACCAATTTTTTATTTTCCCAAGGGTAACAGGAGAAATTGAACCACAAAAGTTGTTGTCCAATTTGTCCTGAGTATGCTGATACCCCATATGTGGGGGGAACCACTGTTTTGGCGCACGGCAGAGCTCGAAGTGGAAGGAGCACCATTTGACTTTTTCCAACCAAAATTGGCTGGAATTGAGATTGGACGCCATGTTGCATTTGGAGAGCCCCTGATGTGCCTAAACAGTGGAAACCCCCCACAAGTAACCCCATTTTGGAAATTAGACCCCCTAAGAAATTTATCTAGATCTGTGGTGAGCAATTTGAACCCCCAAGTGCTTCACACAAGTTTAACGTAGAGCCGTAAAATTAAAATACCATATTTTTTCCACAAAAATGATCTTTTCACCCCAATTTTTATTTTCCCAAGGGTAACAAGACTCCAAAAGCTTTGTGCAATTTGTCCTGAGTACGCTGATACCCCATATGTGGGGGTAAACAACTGTTTGGGTGCATGGCAGAGCTTGGAAGAAAAGGAACGCCGTTTGGCTTTTTCAAAGCAGAATTGGCTGGACGCCATGTCGTGTTTGGAGAGCTCCTGATCTGCCTAAACAGTGGAAACCCCCGACAAATGACACCATTTTGAAAAGTAGACCCCTCAAGGAACTTATCTAGATGTGTGGTGAGAACTTTGAACCCTCAGGTGTTTCACTAAAGTTTATAACGCCCGAGCATTAAAATAAAAAAATCATGATCTTTTAGTCCACAACTTTTTATTTTCCCAAGTGTAACAGGAGAAATTGGATGCCAAAAGTTGTTGTCCAATTTGTCCTGAGTACGCTGATACACAGTATGTGGGAGAAAACTACTGTATGTGTACTCGTCGGGGCTCGGAAGGGAAGTAGTGACGTTTTGGATTGCAGACTTTGATGGAATAGTCTGCGGGCGTCATGTCACCTTTGGAGAGCCCTTGATGTGCCTAAACAGTGGAAACCCCCCACAAGTGACCCCATTTTGGAAAATAGACCCCACAAGGAACTTATCTAGATGTGTGGTGAGCACTTTGAACCCCGAAGTGCTTCACAGAAGTTTACAACGTACAGCCGTAAAAATAAAAAATCCTTTTTTTTTTTACAAAAAATGATTTTTTTCGCCCCCAATATTTTATTTTCACAAGGGTAACAGGAAAAATTGGACCCCAAAAGTTGTTGTCCAATTTGTCCTAAGTACGCTGATACCCAATATGTGGGAGAAAACTACTGTATGGGCACACGTCGGGGCTCGGAAGGGAAATAGTGACATTTTGGATTGCAGACTTTGATGGAATGGTCTGCGGGCGTCATGTCGCATTTGGAGAGCCCCTGATGTGCCTAAACAGTGGAAACCCCCCACAAGTGACCCCATTTTGGAAAAAAGTTCCTTGTGGGGTCTAATCTAGATGTGTGGTAAGCGCTATGAAGCCCCAAGTGCTTCACAGAAGTTTATAACGTACAGCCGTAAAAAAATGATATTTTCTCCCCCGATTTTTTATTTTCCCAAGGGTAACAGAAGAAATTGGACCCCAAGCGTAATTGTGCAATTCGTCCTGAGTACGCTGATACCCCATATGTGGGGGTAAACTACTGTTTGGGCGCATGGCAGAGCTCAGAAGTGAAGGAGCACCGTTTGACTTTTTCAACGCAGAATTGGCTGGAATTGAGATCAGATGCCATGTCACATTTGGAGAGCCCCTGATGTGCCTCAGCAGCGGAAACCCCCCAATTCTAACTCCAACCCAAACCCCATCACACCCCTAACCCTAGTCCCAAACCTAACCATAACCCTAACAACAAACCTAACCCTAACACACCCCTAACCCTAATCCCAACCCTAACCCTAACTTTAGCCTCAACCCTAACCCTAACTTTAGCCACAACCCTAACCCCAATGGTAAAATGGAAATAAATACATTTTTAAAATTTTATTATTTTTCCCTAACTAAGGGGGTGATAAAGGGGGGTTTTATTTACTACTTATAGCGGGTTTTTATGATTGGCAGATGTCACGCTAAAAGACGCTTTTTATTGCAAAAAATAGTTTTTTGCATCACCACATTTTGAGAGCTATAATTTTTGCATATTTTGGCCCACAGAGTCATGTTAGGTCTTATTTTTTGCGGTACGAGTTGAAATTATTATTGGTACCATTTTTGAGCACGTGACAATTTTTGATCGCTTTTTATTTTGATTTTTTGGAGGTTAGAATGAACAAAAATCAGCAATTCATGAATTTCTTTTGGGGGGGGCGTTTATACCGTTCCGCGTGTGGTAAAATTGATAAAGCAGTTTTATTCTTCGAGTCAGTATGATTACGGCGATACCTCATTTATATAATTTTTTTATGTTTTGGCGCTTTTATACAATAAAAACAATTTTATATAAAAAATAATTATTTTTGCATCGCTTTATTCTGCGAGCTATAACTTTTTTATTCTTTTGCTGATGATGCTTTGTCATAGCTCTTTTTTGCGGGACAAGATGACGTTTTCAGGGGTACCATGTTAATTTATATCGGTCTTTTTGATCGCGTGTTATTCCACTTTTTGTTCAGCATTATGATGATAAAGCATTGATTTTTTGCTTTGTTTTTTTTTTTTTAAGGGGTTCACTCAAGGGGTTAACTAGTGGGACAGTTTTATGGGGGGGGTTGTTACGGACGTGGTGATACCAAATATGTGTACTTTTATTGTTTTTTTTTTTATTTAAAGGAAGAAATGAATTTATTGGGGAATATATTTTTTTCCCTTTATTTTGGATTTTTTTTTTTTACACTTGTGATTTTCATTTTTTTAACTTTTTTACTTTGTTCCAGGGTGGGACATCACTGTATTTTATCAGATCTCTGGTCTCACAGTGTGCACAGCACACTGTGAGACCAGCGATCTCACAGGCAGTGCTGCAGGCTTCCTCAGCGCCTGCTCTCAGCAGGCACTGAGGAAGCCACCTCCCTGCAGGACCCGGCGGCCTTCTTGGATCCGGGGTCTTGCAGGGAGCAAGGCTTCAGAACAGCGGGATCACATCGCGCTGCTCTGAGGGCCTCAGTGGAGCATGCAGGGAGCCCCCTCCCTGCGCAATGCTTCCCTGTGTTTGATCGCGGTGTGCCAGGGGTTAATGTGCTGGGAGCGGTCCGTGACCGCCCTGGCACATAGTGCCGGGTGTCAGCTGTGATAAACAGCTGACACCCGGCTGCGATCAGCTGCGCTCCCCCCGGGAGCGCAGCTGATCACTTCGATGTACTATCCCGTCCATGGTCAGATTGTCACGGGTTTCATGGACGGGATAGTACGTCGGATGGCAGGGAGGGGTTAAAGACAGCTGTCTTACATAGTCACTTTTATAAAAGACTCCTGTCCACAGACTCAACTAATCAGTCAGACTCCAACCTCTATAACATGGGCAAGACCAAAGAGCTTTATAAGAATGTCAGGAACAAGATCATAGACCTGCAGAAAGCTGCAGAAACCATACGTTTGACGCTGGGTGAGGAGACAACTGTTGATGCAATAGTAAGAAAATGGAAGAAATGCAAAATGACTGTCAATCGACATCAATCTGGGGCACCATGCAAAACCTCACCTTGTGGGGTATCCTTGATCATGAGGATGGTGAGAGATCAGCTTAAAAAAACACGGGAACTTGTTAATGATCTCAAGGGAACTGGGACCATAGTAACCAAGTAAACCATTGGTAACACATTAAGCCATAAAGGTTTAAAATCCTGCAGTGCCCGCCAAGTCCCCCTGCTCAAGAAGGCACATGTGCAGGCCTGTCTAAAGTTTGCCAATGAACACCTGGATGATTCTGTGAGTGATTGAGAGAAGGTGCTGTGGTCAGATGAGATAAAAATTGAGCTCTTTGGCAATAACTCAATTGACCATGTTTGGAGGAAAAGAAATGCTTCCTATAGGTGGAAATTATATGTTTTTGGGGTGTTTCTCTGCTAAGGGCACAGGACTACTTCACGGCATTGATGGGAGAATGGATAGAGCCATGTAACGTAAAATCCTGAGTGACAACGTCCTTCCCTCCGCCAGGACATTAAAAATGGGAAGTGTCTGGGTCTTCCAGCAAGACAATGACCCAAAACATACAGCCAAGGCAACAAAGGAGTGGCTCAAAAGGCACATTAAGGTCATGGAGTGGCCTAGCCAGTCTCCAGACCTTAATCCCATAGAAAACTTATGGAGGGAGATGAAGCTCCGAGTTGCCAAGCGACAGCCTCAAAATCTTATTGATTTAGAGATGATCTGCAAAGAGGAGTTAATATTAATCATCTGTGTCATTCATTCAATTAAAGGACATTTTTCTGGGTGTCTGTGTTTTCTAAAAATGTGACTATGGGGTTAGTAGTGGGGGCTTCTTATTGATGACACTCCATTACCAACCTCTGGGCTTGATGTCACCTGACAATACAAAGGTAACATCAACCCCTAAAATATCATCGCACTTACCACCGCTACAGGGAAAGTGGGAAGAGCGAGGCTAAGTGGCAGAATATGCGCACACCATTGCTTTTCTTGTGAAATTCTCAATATGTTTGATGTGTCACATCACCCTCTTCCCATTGGAAAAAATTAAGTTGGATCCAAAATGGCAGACTTCAAAATAGCCACCATGGTCACCACCCATCTTGAAAAGTTTTCCCCCTCCCATATAATAATTTGCCACAAACAGGAAGTTGATATCACCAACCATTCCCACTATATTTAGGTGTATCCATATAAATGGCCCACCCTGTATTTGTATTTACTGTATGTAATCCATCTTTCTATACTGTTGGCTGCTACTGTGATTTTATGGTGCACGGCACATGAATTGCCAGGTTTTATTCTTTCTATCTATCTATGTAATATAAATACATGTATATACAGCTCTGGCAAAAATTAGGAGACCACTGCAAAATTTTCAGTTTATCTGATTTTTCTCTTTAGCGTACATACTCACTGGCGCCGAAAACGGATGATAATCAGAGGAAAAAAAAATCCAAATCTGACCAATGTTATTCAATAGGTGAGTTCTCATTTGCGATTTTTTTCTCATCAGAAATTGGTGTGAGAAAAAAATCACAGCAAGCTGCGATTTGATGCGATTTTGGGATGATAATCGCCAATGCAAGTCAATGGGTGCGATTAAAAAACGCACAGCACTCGCACCATGCAAGTGCTGTCCGATTTATACTCACCAGTCTCCTTTGAAAAGCCGGCAATTCATCCCCGGCTACTGTAAAATCACACTGACAGCTCACAAAACACTAGATACATACACATAGAATACATATATATATATATATATATATACATGTCATTGTAACACATACATACATATATATATGTTTATAGTTCATACACTTCTACATACTGTAATAGCTGCTAATTCAATTGCCGGCTTTTGTGAAATCACAAAAGCCGACATGAAATGATACATTGTTTAGACACAGTTAACCATGTCATTTCATGTATTTTGATATATGGTTTGAACTTACAATTACATAAGTGTATGTGTGCAAAATTTCAGACATGTAGGGGTTAATTAAAGGTGTAAATTCGTTGAAAAAAATGCGTGGGCTCCCGCTGTATTTTCTCCACCAGACAGACAAAGCAAGCGAGTGGGGGCAGATAATAGCCTAGGGAGGGTACATTTTTTTTGTGCCCCCCCTGGCTACTAACATCTGCCCCCAGACACCCCAGAAAGGGCAAATCTCTAATTAGATTAGCCCTTTCTGGCACTTTGCCCGTCTATTGCCATTGCCCTGTAGCGGTGGCGAATGGTTTAATAAGGGGTTAAAGCCACCTTGCAATTGAAAGGTCACTTTAAGCCAGGTTAATAATTGAGAGCTGTCAATTAGACAACTATCAATTATTAATCCTATTGTATGATAGAAAAATCAAACACACACACACTTTAATAAAAAAGAAGTTTAATGAAATAATCACACAGTTTTTGACCATATTTTATTTTCCTGCTAAAACCATTTCCTGTAATAAAAATAAAATAAAAAAGCAAAATTATTCTTACCAATCTGATGCACAGTCAGGTCCCATGGTGTAATCCATCAGAAAGGGTTAACAGGTTACAGCTCACAGGGAGCTAATGCTGCCTTCTGAGCTGTTACCCCCCAAATGAATAGCTTCCTCTCCCAGCGAAAGGAGAGGAAGTGATTAATGAGTGGAGCTTAATTGATTTATTGCCACTTTCACTTCAGTGACCTGACCTAAAGTGAAAGTGGGACACAATCAATTAAGCTTCATTCATTAATCACATCCTCTCCTGTCTGCAGGAGATAAGCTCATTCATTCAGGAGCTTTCAGCTGAGCACGCAGGATTACTTGCGCTGCTTAGCTGATTGCTAGTTAACCCTTTGTGAAGGATTACAGCGTGGGACGTGACAGATCGGCGGAATAGGTAAGAATAATGTTGTTTTATTATTTTTTCTTTATTATAGAAGATCAAGGGCTTCGCAGGGATTAAAAGTTAAATAAAAGATGGTCAAAAAAATGTGTTTTTATTTCATTAAAATTATTTATTCTTAAAGTGTGTGTGTTTTTTTTATTTCCTTCAATAGGATTAATAATTGATAGTTGTCAAATTGACAGCTATCAATTATTAACCTGGCTTAAAGTGACCTTTCAATAGCAAGGTGGCTTTAACCCCTTATTAACCCATTCGCCACCGCTACAGGGCAATGGGAATAGACGGGCAAAGTGCCAGAAAGGGCGAATCTAATTAGAGATTTGCCCTTTCTGGAGTGTCTGGGGGCAGATGTTAGTAGCCAGGGGGGGCACAAAAAAAATGTACCCTCCCTAGGCTATTATTATCTGCCCCCACTCGCTTGCTTTGTCTGTCTGGTGGAGAAATACAGCGGAAGCCCACGCATTTTTTTTCAACGAATTTACACCTTTAATTAACCCCTACATGTCTGAAATTTTGCACACATACACTTATGTAATTGTAAGTTCAAACCATATATCAAAATACATGAAATGACATGGTTAACTGTGTCTAAACAATGTATCATTTCATGCCGGCTTTTGTGATTTCACAAAAGCCGGCAATTGAATTAGCAGCTATTACAGTATGTAGGAGTGTATGAACTATAAATATATGTATATGTATATGTCACAATTACATATGTATATATATATATATATACATATGTATTCTATGTGTGTATATGTATTGTTTCTATTCTTTATTAAAGCTGTCAGTGTGATTTTACAGTATAGCCGGGGATGAATTAGCGGCTATTATACTATGTAGAAGTGTATGACCTATATATATATATTATATATATATATTATATAAATTATTTGCTTTTTGTGTACATTTTTTTTCTTTTACAATGTGATTTTTACAAGACTTTTTACATAGAGATAACTGCTCTATGTTAAACTTCATGTTAAAATCGCATTGCATACAGATGGAAAACTGATGGAAAACTGATGGAAAACGCATGGTGTGATTTAAAATCGCATCAAAATCGCATGCCTTTTTACAACAAATGTACCATTTTTTTCCTGCAGAAAACGGACCGATTTTTTTCCAGCCAGTGAGTATGTACCCTTATAGGTATATTTTAGAGTAAAATGTAAATTGCTCTTTTATTCTATAAACTACTGACAACATGTCTCCGAATTTCCAAGCAACAAATTTTTTATTTAGTTTCAGAAAATGAGAAATGGTCAAAATAACAAAAAAATGCAGTGCTTGCAGTCGTCAAATAATGCTAAGAAAACAAGTTCATAATCATTTAGAAACAACAATACTAATGTTTTAACTCAGGAAGAGTTCAGAAATCAATATTTTGTGGAATAACCATGATTTTTAATCACAGATTTCATGAGTCTTGGCATGCTTTCCACCAGTCTTTCACACTGCTCTTGAGTGACCTTATGCCACTTCTGGTACAAAAATTGAAGCAGTTCTTCTTTGTTTGATGGCTTGTGACTATCCATCTTCCTCTTGATTACATTCCAGAGATTTTCAATGGGGTTCAGGTCTGGAGATTGGGATGGTCATGACAGGGACTTGATGTAGTGGTCCTTCATCCACACATTGATTGACCTAGCTGTGTGGCATGGAGCATTATCCTGCTGGAAAAACCAGTCCTCAGAGTTGGGGAACATTGCCTGAGCAGAAGGAATCAACTGTTTTTAAGGATAACATTGTATGCGGCTTGATTCATACGTCCTTCGCAAAGATTAACCTGCCCAATTCCAGCCTTGCTGAAGCATCCCCAGATCATCACCAATCCTCCACCAAATTTCACAGTGGGTACAAAACACTGTGGCTTGTACGCCTCTCCAGGTCTCCGTCTAACCATTAGATGACCAGGCGTTGGGCAAAGCTGAAAATTGGACTCATCAGAGAAGATTACCTTACTCCAATCCTCTATGGTACAATACTTATGGTCACTGGTAAACTTCAACCTGGCTCTTTTTTGCTTCTCATTGATGAAAGGTTTATTTCTAGCTTTACATGACTTGAGCCCTGCCTCTAGGAGCCTGTTACGAACTGTTCTTGCCATTCACTTCACCCCAGCTGCCATTTGCCATTCCTTTTGTAGGTCACTTAATGTCATCCTGCGGTTGCTGAGTGACATTCGAATTAGATGCTGGTCATGCCGGTCAGTGGAGAGTCGTTTTTGCCCTCTGCCGGTCTGTAGCTTTGGTGTCCCCAATGTCTGCTGCTTGACCTCATTGTAATGGACTACCGTCTTAGAAATTTTAAGGATGGAGGCAACATGATGCTCACTGTATCCCTCTGCTAGTAAAGCCAGAATTGAGCCCTTCTTTTCCTCGCTCAAGACTTTTGTTTTCAACTCCTTTGGCATGGTTAAAAGTTATTTTTTCATTCCTATTACTTTTGGGATATTACTAGCACTTGTTTTGCCATCCAACTTGTCCTATTGCAAGAGGATTGTGAACACCACAGCAGTGTTTTTTAAACTTTCCTTTGTTAAATAAGATTTGGTTCAGGTGATCACCTAATCAGAAGCACATTAAGTAGAATGAGGTGTACTCTGGTTGGAATTCAACAGACACTGGAATGTAATGTCTGTCAGACATGTAGAGAGGCTGATTTTTATAAAACTGTGCCGTGGTCTCTTAATTTTTGCCAGAGCTGTTTATATACAGTACAGACCAAAAGTTTGGACACACCTTCTCATTTAAAGATTTTTCTGTATTTTCATGACTATGAAAATTGTACATTCACACTGATGGCATCCAAACTATGAATTAACAGATGTGGAATTATATACTTAACAAAAAAGTGTGAAACAACTGAAATTATGTCTTTTATTTTAGGTTCTTCAAAGTAGCCACCTTTTGCTTTGATGAGTACTTTGCACACTCTTGATGAGCTTCAAGAGGTAGTCACCGGGAATGGTTTTCACTTCACAGGTGTGCCCTGTCAGGTTTAATAAGTGGGATTTCTGGCCTTATAAATGGGGTTGGGACCATCAGTTGTGTTGTGCAGAAGTCTGGTGGATACACAGCTGATGGTCCTACTGAATAGACTGTTAGAGTTTGTATTATGGCAAGAAAAAAGCAGCTAACTAAAGAAAAACGAGTGGCCATCATTACTTTAAGATCCGAAAAATTGGGAAAACTTTGAAAGTGTCCCCAAGTGCCGTTGCAAAATTCATCAAGCGCTACAAAGAAACTGGCTCACATGAGGACCGCCCCAGGAAAGGAAGACCAAGAGTCACCTCTGCTTCTGAGGATAAGTTTATCTGAGTCTCCAGCCTCAGAAATCGCAGGTTTACAGCAGCTCAGATTAGAGACCAGGTCAATGCCACACAGAGTTCTAGCAGCAGACACATCTCTACAACAACTGTTAAGAGGAGACTTTGTGCAGCAGGCCTTCATAAAATAGCTGCTAGGAAACCACTGCTAAGGATAGGCAACAAGCAGAAGAGACTTGTTTGGGCTAAAGAGCACAGGAAATGGACATTAGAACAGTGGAAATCTGTACTTTGGTCTGATGAGTCCAAATTTGAGATCTTTGGTTCCAACCACCGTGTCTTTGTGCGACGCAGAAAGGGTGAACGGATGGACTCTACATGCCTGGTTCCCACCGTGAAGCATGGAGGAGGAGGTGTGATGAAACAACTGAAAATATGTCTTATATTCTAGGTTCTTCAAAGTAGCCACCTTTTGCTTTAATTACTGCTTTGCACGCACAAAAGGTGAACGGATGGACTCTACATGCCTGGTTCCCACCGTGAAGCATGGAGGAGGAGGTGTGATGGTGTGGGGGTGCTTTTCTGGTGACACTGTTGGGGATTTATTCAAAATTGAAGGCATAATGAACCAGCATGACTACCACAGCATCTTGCAGCGGCATACTATTCCATCCGGTTTGCGTTTAGTTGTACCATCATTTATTTTTCAACAGGACAATGACCCCAAACACACCTCCAGGCTGTGTAAGGGCTGTTTGACCAAGAAGGAGAGTGATGGGGTGCTACGTCAGATGACCTGGTCTACACAGTCACCAGACCTGAACCCAATCGAGATGGTTTGGGGTGAGCTGGACCGCAGAGTGAAGACAAAAGGGCTAACAAGTGCTAAGCATCTCTGGGAACTCCTTCAAGACAGTTGGAAGACCATTTCTAGTGACTACCTCTTGAAGCTCATCAAGAGAATGCCAAGAGTGTGCAAAGTAGTAATCAAAGCAAAAGGAGGCTACTTTGAAGAACCTAAAATATAAGACATAATTTCAGTTGTTTCACACTTTTTTGTTAAGTATATAATTCCACATGTGTTAATTCATAGTTTTAATGCCGTCAGTGTGAATGTACAATTTTCATAGTCATGAAAATACAGAAAAATCTTTGAAAGAGAAAGTGTGTCCAAACTTTTGGTCTGTACTGTATATGTGTGTTCTATGTATATATATATATCTATTATATTCTAACCTGTCAGTGTGATTTTACTGTATGCGGAAATGAATTGCCGGCTTTTCAAAGGACAACGGTGCATAACAATTGGACAGCACTTGCATGATCCGAGTGCTGTGTGATTTTTTTTCCTGGCACCCATAGGCTTGCATTGGCGAGTCTCAGCCGAGTCTCGGTGACAATCTCGGCATGCTGCGATCTTACATGCACGCTGAATACGCCCGAGAAAATTAACGGTGATGTGAGCTGCCCATAGATTAACCTCTTGGCCGAGTGCTATGCAATGTTTTCTCGCATAGCACTCACCAGTATTCTACGGTAGTGTCACACCGGCCTTAATCTTGAACTCTGTCCTGCCAGAGGCCATAAAGAGATCTATTTGGGTTTCTACTTATATCCCAAAGATAAAATTTTACAAATTACATCTACATATTAGTAATATATTTAACAAAGTTTTAATGCCCAAAATTGTAACATTAAATTTCCCGCTCAAAAACTCTAAAATGACCCCAGATACCCTCAAAATGCTCATTTTTGTTTAACTTTTGCACCTTCTTTGTTATTCAACCCACATAAAATGTCCTGGAAAAATAGTAACTGTTGGTAAGCGACTGGAAGTGAAAGCGCTAAACTGTACCTGTCCTTTCAGGTAATTTTTCAGTACACGCTGTCAATTGTGTGAATACATAAGGAATAACACTATTCCTGGCCCTTATACACCCTGTATCTTATGTTTTCACCAATTTTCCCCTGTGCAGCTTCTATCTCTAATGTTCAGTTTTCTCTGAGTTAGTGAGTGGAGACTGAAAAATATTGAGTTTGAGAGTCCTCAGTGGTTGATACCTTTTGAGTGGAGACTGTCTGCTATGATGTCTCCCATACATGGCACACACAGACATGAGTGTTATGAATGTTTTAGAAATGAATTCTGAGCAGAAGCTCCCTCTGGTGGTTGCAGACAGTACTGAATCATTCAATGAGCATTGGCAATCAGGGATCACGGACTGACTGGATATAAGGGAGGTTTCCCCCCATCATGGTTGCCGGTGATCAATTGTTCTTGTCAACGTTGTTTCCTGGTTCACTTGGAAGCTTGCTGAGTCTTGCCTCTTCTCCTGCTCTCAGATAAGATATTTTCTGTTTTTTGTTTTTGTGCTTGCCATTTGTATATTTCGCTGCATTTCTGTGAGGTTGGCCAGGTTCCCCTCCCCGGGGGCTTGGTCTCCTCTCGGTTCCTCTGGAGCCATTGTTGTTTGTTCATTTGCCTTTTCCAGTTTTTTTTTTCTGTGGATGCGGCTGAGTTTTGTTACACCAGAGAACTAATTTAGGTGGTAGAGGTCGTGTGATCTCAGGTGTTTTTGCAATTAGTAGCGTTGGCTTTTTTTTAGGGTTTTTTTGGATTGCAGTAAGTATCCTTCCTATCCTTTTCTGTCTAAGTCAGATTGGGCCCCAGCGTTTGCTCATACTATTTTCTGTCTGTGTCTGTATTTCCTCTTGTCTAACCGCCATTACATGTTTGGGGGCTTCCTATGTTCTTTGGGGATCTGCTCCGGGGCAGATAGCTTTCCTCTTTTTATCTTTAGGTGTAGTTAGCCTCTCAGGCTGTGACGAGGCTTCTAGGACCAACGTAGGAACGCTCCACGGCTGCCTTTAGTTGTGGTGGTTAGTCAGGGTACTGCAATCCAGTAGATTCCAACCTCTCTGGTGTATTGCTGTTTTTGCCTGCTCTCCTCAACTACAAAAACATAACACATGAGGCTTTCCTACTCTTCTGTCTCTATGTAGCACATGTTCAGAAGCAGCAGCACTGTGGACATTATACAGTTGTACTAAACACAGTAGCTATGAATTCAGCTCTAGGATGAAAACACTAGAAAGAAGCAGCAGCACCGATGACTTTATATAGTAGTTGTGACCAGTGCAAATGTGAATCAAGCACAGGCACTAAGATAAAACATTTACGAGAAATCAGAAGCTTAGAGGACATTATGCAGCAGTACTGAGCAGTGTAGCTGTGAATTAATCTCTGGGGAGAGAGAAACATTTGCTAGAATTCTGCTATTCCTACCTCTTCCCCTCTCTGTAGACTTTAATAGGCAGCAGGCAGCTGTAATTTGATCCTTCAGTATGCTATCAGTCCTTTTTGTCTTGAGCAAGATAGATTTCATCTGTCTTTCTAAGGGAATGATGAGCACAGAAGGCAGAGGAGAGGAAAAGACAAGGCTCATAAGTGCAGAAAAAAAATCCCATTAAATTATCGTCATTATAATATACAGTATAAGCATTAGTAATTAGCAATTACTAATAGTATATCCGGAGTGACTCTCAGTTAGGAACCTGCCATTTTATTAACCTTCTCTTTTACTGTAATGTCTCAATGTCTATAAGTCACGTCCTCACCGGAATCCGAATAAGACCTCAACGGCCAAAAACAAACAGAGATCAATTGAAATAGAACTTTGGGCAGGCGGCATACCCATCTATTTGATGTTGCCATGGAGATTGGAACTCACAGGAACTTGAGGTCCGTGTGATTTCCATTACTAACCCTGTATGTAGTGAGATTGCAATTGATTTGTAACCTCCAGAGAGACAGCCTTTGTGATGCGATTATGCCGTGTACTCCGTGTATTTCTGGTTAACAGTGATGCTGTCTTAACAGGATGCTGCAAAACCTCAAAAATATTTTCAAAGAATCCAATATATGTGTACTAAATACTGAGCTAAAGTTTAAAACAGATGTGGGAGAAAAAATTATCCAAAGTAAAAACGTCTTCAAAAACAGAAAAGTTAATTTATTTTTTATCAATTAGCAAAATGTAGAGTGAATTAACAAAAAGAAAATCTAAATCAAATCAATATTTGGTGATGGCCATTTGAGTTTATGAATTCTTCTAGGTACAATGTTTTTTTAACCCCTCTCTGCCATCCAACGTACTATCCCGTCCATGAAACCCGGGACAATCTGACCATGGACGGGATAGTATGCCGAAGCGATCAGCTGCGCTCCTGGGGGAGCGCAGCTAATCGCCGCCGAGTATCAGCTGATTATCACAGCTGACACCCGACACTATGTGCTAGGAGCGGTCAAGGACCGCTCCCGGCACATTAACCCCTGACACACCGCGATCAAACATGATCGTGGTGTACCGGGGGCACAGGGGAGCATCGGGCAGGGAGGGGGCTCCCTGTGTGCTCCCCTGAGGCCTTCAGAACAGCGCGATGTGACCGTGCTGTTCTGAAGGCCTCTTCCCTGCAGGATCCCGAATCCAAGATGGCCGCCGTGTCCTGCAGGGAGGCGGCTTCCTCAGTGCCTGCTCAGAGCAGGGGCTGAGGAAGCCTGCAGCACTGCCTGTGAGATCGCTGGTCTCACAGAGTGCTGTGCACACTGTGAGACCAGCGATCTGACCCTATACTGTAATGTCCTACCCTGGGACAAAGTAATAAAGTTAAAAAAATAAAATGAGTGTAAAAAAAAAATTCCAAAATAAAGGAAAAAAAAAATCTCCCTAATAAATTTATTTCTTCCTGTAAATAAAAAAACAAACCAATAAAAGTACACATATTTGGTATCGCCACGTCCGTAATGACCTGCCCTATAGAACTGTCCCACTAGTTAACCTCTTTAGTGAACCCCTTAAAAAAAAAAAAAAAAAAGCAAAACATCAATGCTTTATCATTATACCGCCGAACAAAAAGTGGAATAACACGCGATTAAAAAGACGGATATAAATAAACATAGTACTGCTGAAAACATCATCTTGTCCCCCAAAAAACGAGCTGCCAGACAGCATCATCAGCGAAAAAATAAAAAAGTTATAGTTCGCAGAATAAAGCAATACAAAAATAATTATTTTTTATATAAAATTGCTTCTATTGTATAAAAGCGCCAAAACATAGAAAAATAATATAAATGAGGTATCGCTGTAATCATACTAACCCGAAGAATAAAACTGCTTTATCAATTTTACCACATGCGGAACGGTATAAACGCCCCCACCAAAAGAAATTCATGAATTGCTGATTTTTGTTCATTCTAAGCTCCCAAAAATCAAAATAAAAAGCGATCAAAAAATGTCACCTGCTTAAAAATGGTACCAATAAAAACGACAACTCGTACCGCAAAAAATAAGACCTCACATGACTCTGTGGTCAAAATATGCAAAAATTATAGCTCTCAAAATGTGGTGATGCAAAAACTATTTTTTGCAATGAAAAGCGTCTTTTAGCGTGACAATCATAAAAACCCACTATAAATAGTAAATCAAACCCCCTTTATCACCCCTTTAGTTAGGGAAAAATAATAAAATTAAAAAAATATATTTATTTCCATTTTCATATTAGGGTTAGGGCTGCGCCTAAAGTTATGGGTTAGGGTTGTGCCTAAAGTTAGGATCAGGGTTGGGATTAGGGTTAGGGATGTGTTAAGGTTAGGTTAGTGGTTAGGGTTATAGTTAAGGTTGGGACTAGGGTTAGGGTGTGTTGGGGTTAGGGTTGGAGTTAGAATTGGGGGTTTCCACTGTTTAGGCACATCAGGGGCTCTCCAAATGTGACATGGCATCTGATCTCAATTCCAGCCAATTCTGCGTTGAAAAAGTCAAACGGTGCTCCACTTCTGAGCTCTGCCATGTGCACAAACTGTAGTTTACCCCCACATATGGGGTATCAGCGTACTCGGGACAAATTGGACAACAACTTTTGGGGTCCAATTTCTCCTGTTACCCTTCTAAAAATAAAATATTGGGGGCAAAAAAATAATTTTTGTAAAATGAAAAAAAAAAAAAAAAGATTTTTTGTTTTTACGTCTGTACGTTATTAACTACTGTGAAGCACTTGGGGCTTCATAGCGCTCACCATACATCTAGATAAGTTCCTTGTGGGGTCTATTTTCCAAAATGGGGTCACTTGTGGGGGGTTTCCACTGTTTAGGCACATCAGGGGCTCTCCAAATGCGACATGACGCCCGCAGACCATTCCATCAAAGTTTGCAATCCAAAACGTCACTACTTCCCTTCCGAGCTCCGACGAGTGCACATACAGTAGTTTTCTCTCACATATTGGGTATCAGTGTACTCAGGACAAATTGGACAACAACTTTTGGGGTCCAATTTCTCCTGTTACCCTTGGGAAAATAAAAAGTTGGGGACTAAAAGATCATGTTTGTGGAAAAAATATGATTTTTTTATTTTCATGCTCGGGCGTTATAAACTTTAGTGAAACACCTGGGGGCTCAAAGTTCTCACCACACATCTAAATAAGTTCCTTGATGGGTCTAGTTTCCAAAATGGTGTAATTTATCTGGGGTTTCCACTGTTTAGGCAGATCAGGAGCTCTCCAAACACGACATGGCATCCAGCTATTTCTGCGTTGAAAAAGCCAAACGGCGCTCCTTCCCTTCTAAGCTCTGCCATGCACCCAAATAGTGGTTTACCCTCACATGTAGGGTATCAGCATACTCAGGATAAATTGCACAATAACTTTTGGAGTCTTGTTACCCTTGGGAAAATAAAAAATTGGGGTGAAAAGATCATTTTTGCGGAAAAAATATGATTTTTTAATTTTACGGCTCTACGTTATAAACTTGTGTGAAGCACTTGGTGGTTCAAATTGCTCACCACAGATCTAGATAAGTTCCTTAGGGAGTCTAGTTTCCAAAATGGGGTCACTTATGGGGGTTTCCACTGTTTAGGCACATCAGGGGCTCTCCAAATGCAACATGGCGTCCAATCTCAATTCCAGCCAATTTTGGTTGGAAAAAGTCAAATGGTGGTCATTCCATTCCGAGCTCTGCCGTGTGCCCAAATAGTTTCCCCCCCACATATGGGGTATCAGCGTACTCATGACAAATTGGACAACAACTTTTGGTGTCCAATTTCCTTTGGAAAAATCAAAAATTTGGGACTAAAAAATCATTTTTGTAGAAAATTGTTTGTTTTTTTTCACACCCAGGCATTATAAACGTTTGCGAAACACTTGGGGGTTCAAAGTGCTCACAACAGATCTAGATTAGTTCCATAGGGGGTCTAGTTTCCAAAATGGTGTCACTTGTGGGGGGTTTCCACTGTTTAAGCGCATCAGAGGCTCTCCAAACGCAACATGGCATCCAATCTCAATTCCAGCCAATTTTGGTTTGAAAAAGTCAAACGGCGCTCCTTCCCTTATGAGCTCTGCCGTGTGCCCAAACAGTGGTTTTCCCCCACATATAGGGTATTGGCATACTCAGAAGAAATTGCAAAACAACTTTATCTGTCCATTTTCTCCTTTTTCCCTTGTGAAAATAAAAAAAGTTTGTAAAAGACCATTTTTGTGACTAAAAAGTTAAATATTTAATTTTTTCGTTCCACGTTGCTTCAGCTCCTGTGAAGAACCTGAAGGGTTAATAAACTTCTTGAATGTGATTTTAAGTACCTTGAGGGGTGCAGTTTTTAGAATGGTGTCACTTTTGGGTATTTTCTGCCATATAGACCACTCAAAGTGACTTCAAATGTTAGGTGGTCCCTAAAAAAAATGGCTTTGTAAATTTTGTTGTAAAAATGATAAATCGCTGGTCAACTTTTAACCCTTATAATTTCCTAACAAAAAAAAATTTTGGTTCCAAATTTGTGCTGTTGTAAAGGAGACATGTGGAAAATGTTATTTCTTAACTATTTTGTGTGACATATTTCTCTGTTTTAAGGGAATAAAACTTCAGTTTGAAAATTGCAAAATTTTAAAAATTTTCGCCATAGTTGTGATTTTTCAAAAATAAACGCAAATTATATCGAAGAAATTTTACCACTAACGTGAAGTACAATATGTCATGAGAAAACATTCTCAGAATCGTAAAGATACGTTGAAGCGTTCCAGATTTATAACCTCATAAAGAGACAGTGGTCAGAATTGTAAAAATTGGCCCTGTCATTAATGTGCAAACCACCCTTGGGGTTGAAGGGGTTAAGGAATTCGACGGGAGGTTGTTCCAAACATCTTGAGAAATTGAACCCAGATCTTCTGTGTATAAGTTTGTGCAAATCCTTCTGTCTTGTCATGTAATCCCACACAGACTGGATGATGTTGAGGTCAGGACTCAGTGGGGCCGGACTATCACTTCCAGGACTGGTTGTTCGTACGTAAACTGAAGATAGTTCTTAATGACCTTGGCGGTATGTTTCAGGACTTCCTGGGCAGCAATGTTATGTCGGGTGACACACATCATGTTGTCTTGTGATATACTGTATATTGCAGCCTAGTTAGTGCAAGAAGATGCAAAGATGCCGAAGATTGTCTAGGAAAGATCAGAGAGAGACTCAGTTTACCATAAAAGCTTACATTCTACGGGAGAGAGAGGACTCCGCTGACCATAATAGCTTACACTCTACAGGAGAGAGAGAGACCCCGCTGCTGACCATAAAAGCTTACACTCTACAGTACAGGAAAGAGAGAGAGAACCCTGCTTACCATAAGAGCTTACACTCTACAGTAGAGAGAGAGGACCCTGATGATCATAAGAGCTTACACTCTATAGGAGAGAGAGAGAACCCCGCTGACTATATGAGCTTACACTCTACAGGAAAGAGAGAGGACCCCGCTGACCATAAGAGCTTACACTCTACAGGAAAGAGAGAGGACCCTGCTGACCATAAGAGCTTACACTCTACAGGAGAGAGAGAGTACTCCCGCTGACCATAAGAACTTACATTCTACTGAACATAGAGGACTCCACTGACCATAAGAGCTGACACTCTATAGGAGAGAGCTAGGACCCCGCTGACTATAAGAGTTTACACTCTACAGGATAGAGAGACCACGCTGACCATAAAAGCTTATACTCTATAGGAGAGAGGACCCTGCTGACCATAAGAGCTTACACTCTACAGGAGAGAGAGAACCCCGCTGACTATATGAGCTTACACTCTACAGGAAAGAGAGAGGACCCTGCTGACCATAATAGCTTACACTCTACAGGAGAGAGAGAGGACCCCACTGACCATAAGATCTTACACTCTACAGGAGAGAGGACCTTGCTGACCATAAGAGATTACATTCTACAGGAGAGAGAGGGCCCCACTGACCATAACAGCTTACACTCTACAATAGATAGAGAGAACCCCGATGACCAAAAGCGCTTACGCTCTATAGGAGAGAGAGAGAGGACCCCGCTGACCATAAGAGCTTACACTCTACAGGAGAGAGAGGACTCCACTGACAATAAGAGCTTACACTCTACAGGAGAAAGAGACTGGTAACCTAGTGACTCTACAGATGAAAAACGCCTCTGCCATACAAACTGTGCACCACTGAGAAACGCAGATTTCTAATGGCACTGGTACTGACCACCACTGTACAGGGTGTGATAATCCATAAAATGTCATAGCTGCGGGAATTATGGGGAGGCCTGTACGGCAACATAAAATAACATCTGTGTTGTGAATGTGCTAGAAATGAATTCTGAGCAGAAGCTCCCTCTGGTGGTTACAAACAGTACTGAACTATCCAATGAAGATTGTGAAGATTGGCGATCAGGTGTTACTGACTGGTCTTATATAAGGGAGGTTCCCTCCCATCAGGGTTGCCGGTGATCAATTGTTCTGGTCTCATCTTTGATTCCTGTTCACTTTGTAGCTTGCTGTTTCGTGCCTGCATCTTCTGCTAACAGATAAGACATTTTCTTCTTTTAGTTTTTTGTGCTTGCTTTTTGCATTTTGTCCTGCACTTCTGTGGGGGTCTGCCGGGTCCCCTCCGGGGGCTTGTGCTCCTCTCAGTTTAGTTCAGCCACTGTTGTTTGTTCATTTGCCTTTTCCAGTTTTTTTCAGTGGCTGTGGCTTAGTTTTGTTACACCAGAGAACTAATTTAGGTGGTAGAGGTCGTGTGATCTCAGGTGTTTTTGTAATTAGTAGAGTTGGTACTTTTCAGGGTTTTTTGGGATTGCAGTAAGTGTCCTTCCTATCCTTTTCTATATAGGAAGTTTGGGCCCCAACGTTTGCTCATACTATTTTTCTGTCTGTGTCTGTATTTCCCTTGTCTAACCGCCATTACATGTTTGGGGGCTTTCTATGTTCTTTGGGGATCTGCTCCGGGGCAGATAGTTTTCCTCTTTCTGTCTTTAGGTGTAGTTAGCTTCTCAGGCTGTGACGAGGCGTCTAGGACCAACGTAGGTAGCTCCACGGCTGCCTTTAGTTGTGGTGGTTAGTCAGGGTACTGCAATCCCATAGATTCCAACCTCTCTGGTGTATTTCCTTTTTTGCCTGCTCTCCTCAGCTACCAAATCATAACACATCTGCTTGCTCTGTAATGTTACAGCAGTGTATGAAATGGTGCCGGGCAAGTGGCTTTTTTGGTCTTTTTGTGAACTGCAAGTCAAATCAGAAAGTGTACAAATTCACATGAAACCGCAAATCTCATGAATTTTGTCTCAAATTCGATCCTCCCCGAATCCATCCGTTCATCTCTACTAACCACCATTTTGCTGGATTCGCATGAGTTGAATCTCAGAAAATTTGGATTCTGATTAATTGCCATTTTTTTATGGAATTTACCTTTTGTATATTACCTAGAAGTGATTTGCTCATATCTGATATGTAAATTCTATGCAAACCCCTAAAATGTTTCTGCTGTGCAGCAGTAGTGAATGACTGCAGCAGGAAATGAGTCCGGCGTACGTGACCATTGCAAACAATATCATGTAAATGTTGAATTATGAACCTCATCATGGCTTCATTATAATATCTGGCACCATGGTTTATAATACGGCTGTGAAATACAATAGCTCGCCAATAACTGGCTCAGGACATAATTGATTCATAGCTCAAAATCAAGTTCTTTTGTGACCCTATTGTTTTTTGCGTGAAGTTTTCCTGAATGTATAATAACCTGTCTTCGTGTCCTGAAAAAAATACAGAGAGAATAAATGCTTCTGATTTTATAGCCGAAGTCATATTGTTTTACAGCATTTGAGGCAAATCTCAGATTGCAAGAAAAGAAAGAAAAACGAATGCCCAGATTTACTATGGGATGTAGCAGCGCTACCAACAGAAATGTATGTAATACATGAATATTTCCAATTTTATTGTGATGATATTACGACATCTCAGAATGTTTAGGAGACACAAGCAAAAAGTATTTCGTTATTCTATAGTGCCCCCGCTGGGGAAAGTAAGCATTACACAGTGTCCATTGTCATAGGCGATCATGTTGCGTTCAGGGGCTGTGTTCTGGCATATGGGTGGTGCTCAACGACTGTGGTCATCATCATGGGTATGAGTCATCTGACGTGTCAGTGTCGCCTCCCTGTGATGCGTATAATGGGCACTTAACCATGGGTCATTCCTAATACTGCCCTGATGCTCCAACAAAAGTATCTCTGGTAATTTCAAGATCTTATGCGCTATTTAATGGAAACCTTTACACACAGCATATCGCCTCCTGATGAAGGTGCAGGAGCAGCGAAACGCGGGTCAAGGTGTCACACAGCAGGTTGCATTAACATGTCATGAAGTGATGTGACTACACAATAGCATAACTGCAAATCCTTAGGAGATGACTATTCCCCCTTATGGCTGTATGCTACTGAATTATTCAATTGACTATATTTTGGGCCTCATGGGGGTTTACCTATGTCTCTATTTACCATTTCAGATGCTGTGCTTGATAGTAATTCAGTCCTAATGTAGGACATTTTTCTGGGATATAGAATGAAGCTCATATCTATGTATTGTAACCTGCTGCATAGATTCTTCAAAAGAGCATGAACCGCACCTCTAAAATCATACATTGATCTAATGCCGCTAGGCAAAAACATATATAACTGAACATGAGGTTCTTAGTGTAACATTCTGATCAGACTGTATGAAGCCCACTGCCACGTCACGGCAAACCTCTCAGTGTATCCTAACTTTTGTTGCCTTAAAGGAGCGGCGGCGTGCGCTAACCACCGTTGCAGCGACAGTGCACCAGCAGGGCGGGCGGCCTGGTGCCTCAGAGCGCCCATTCTCCAAGACTGAGTCCCCATGAGTCCAGACCACGCTGCCCCACTAGTACAAAACCACAGCAATAATGGCAGCCACACAGCACCAACACCAAAAGAAAGAAGCATTGAGAGTGAGACTCGTCTTCCTCAAGCTCTCAAAAGAGATCTAAAGTAGGCTGGACTCCCTTGTAGTCTCCCGGTAATTAAAATCACCTGTGCCAAATGGGAGGAGTGCACGTCTGATCAGAACATTATACTAAGAACCTCATGTTCAGTTACATATGTTTTGCCTAGCAGCATTAGATCAACGTATGATTTTTGGAGGTGCTGTCCATGCTCTTTTTTTCAGCACATGCTGCATAGATTCCATTAGTGGTGGGGCATATTTTATGTCCATTTTTTCACGAAAAAATGTATTACTGGTTTTCTATTATATTTATTGTTGGACGCAAGGACAACATCTGCAAGGAGTTTGTATGTTCTCCCTGTGTTTGTGTGGGTTTCGTCTGGGTACTCCGGTTTTCTCCCACACTTCAAAGACATACTGATAGGGAATCTAGGTTGTGAGCCCCAATGGGGAAAGTGACGATAGTTTCTGTAAAACGCTGTGGAATTATATAAGTGAGTAACATAAATAAATGAAATAAAAATTAATACATTTGGTATTTCTAATTAGCTGCTTACCTTTGGGATTATTTGATATAAGCTCATAATGATAATAATGTCTGTAAAGTGCTATGAAAGCATGGAGGAGGTGGTGTGATGCTGTGGGGGTGCTTTGCTGGTGACACTGTTGGGGATTATTCAAAATTGAATCGGTGAGCGTTCCAGCTCACCCCAAACCATCTCGATTGGGTTCAGGTCTGGTGACTGTGGAGGCCAGGTCATCTGGAATAGCACCCCAACACTCTCCTTCTTGGTCAAATAGCCCTTTCACAGCCTGGTGGTGTGTTTGGGGTCATTGTCCTGTTGAAAAATAAATGATGGTCCAACTAAACGCATACCGGATGGAATAGCATGCCGCTGCAAGATGCTGTGGTAGTCATGCTGGTTCATTATGCCTTCAATTTTGAATAAATCCCCAACAGTGTCACCAGAAAAGCACCCCCACACCATCACACCTCCTCCTCCATGCTTCACGGTGGGAACCAGGCATGTAGAGTCCATCCGTTCACCTTTTCTGCGTGCAAAGCAGTAATTAAAGCAAAAGGTGGCTACTTTGAAGAACCTAGAATATAAGACATATTTTCAGTTGTTTCACACTTTTTTGTAAAGTGTAATGTATAATTCCACATGTGTTAATTTATAGTTTTGATGCCTTCAGTGTGATTCTACAATTTTCACAGTCATGAAAATACAGAAAAATTGTTGAATGAGAAGGTGTGTCCAAACTTTTGGTCTGTAGTGTATATATATATACACTGCCCAAAAAAATAAAGGGAACACTCAAATAACACATCCTAGATCTGGATGAATTAAATATTCTCATTGAATACTTTGTTCTGTACAAAGTTGAATGTGCTGACAACAAAATCACACAAAAATCATCAATGGAAATCAAATTTATTAACAAATGGAGGCCTGGATTTTGAATCACACACAAAATTAAAGTGGAATGTAATGTCCTTAAAACAAGTCAAAATGATGCTCAGTAATGTGTGTGGCCTCCACGTGCCTGTATGACCTCCCTGTGCCTGTATAACCTCCCTACAATGCTTGGGCATGCTGCTGATGAGGCAGCAGATGGTTTCCTGAGGGATCTCCTCCCAGACCTGCACTAAAGCAACCGCCAACTTCAGGACAGTCTGTGGTGCAACGTAACGTTGGTGGATGGAGCGAGAAATGATGTCCCAGATGTGCTCAATTGGATTCAGGTCTGGGGAACAAGCGGGCCACTCCATACTTCAATGCCTTCATCTTGCAGGAACTGCTGACACACTACAGCCACATGAGGTCTGGCATTGTCCTGCAAAGGAGGAACCCAGGGCCAACCGCACCAGCATATGGTCTCACAAGGGGTCTGAGGATCTCATCTCGGTACCTAATGGCAGTCAGGCTACCTCTGTTGAGCACATGGAGGGCTGTGCGGTCCTCCAAAGAAATGCCACCCCACACCATCACTGACCCACTGCCAAACAGGTCATGTTGAAGGATGTTGCAGGCAGCAGATCGCTCTCCACGGTGTCTCCAGACTCTGTCACGTCTGTCACATGTGCTCAGTGTGAACCTGCTTTCATCTGTGAAGAGCAGAGGGTGACAGTGCCGAATTTGCCAATCCTGGTTTTCTGTGGCAAATGCAAAGCATCCTGCTCGGTGTTGGGCTGTGAGCACAACCCCCATCTATGGATGTCGAGCACTCAGACCATCTTCATGGAGTTGGTTTCTAACCGTTTGTGCAGACACATGTACATTTGTGGCTTGCTGAGGTTATTTTGCAGGGCTCTGGCAGTGCTCCTCCTATTCCTCCTTGCACAAAGGCTTAGGTAGCGGTCCTGCTGCTGGGTTGTTGTCCTCCTATGGCCCCCTCCATGTCTCCTGGTGTACTGGCCTGTCTCCTGGTAGCGCCTCCAGCTTCTAGGCACTATGCTGACAGACAGCAAAGTTTCTTGCCACAGCTCGCATTGATGAGCCATCCTGGATGAGCTGCATTACCTGAGCCACTTGTGTGGGTTGTAGAGTCCGTCTCATGCTACCACGAGTGTGAAAGCACAACCAACATTCAAAAGTGACCAAAACATCAGCCAGAAAGCATTGGTACAGAGATGTCGTCTGTGGTCCCCACCTGCAGAACCACTCCTTTATTGAGTGTGTCTTGATAATTGCCAATAATTTCCATCTGTTGACTATTCCATTTGCACAACAGCATGTGAAATTGATTGTCAATCAGTGTTGCTTCCTAAGTGGACAGTTTGATTTCACAGAAGTTTGATTTACTTGGAATTATATTCTGTTGTTTAAGTGTTTCCTTTATTTTTTGAGCAGTGTATATAAATATACACAGTGGGGAAAAAGTATTCAGTTAGCCACTAGTGTTGAGCATTCCGATACCGCAAGTATCGGGTATCGGCCGATATTCGCGTTATCGGAATTCCGATACTTAATTCCGATACTTTTTCAATATCGTATACCGGAATCGGAAGTTCCCATAATTCTTTGAGAGGCAATGTGATGTTAGTCAGCCAATGATGAATCTTATGAAGTGTGGGCACATCCTGTAATGCTGCGGTCATCTTAACTAATGGCATGGCTGTGATTGGCTGCTGAAATGATGTCAGAATGCACTAAAAAGGCGCCGCAGCCATTTTAGCGTCACTGTGCTGTGAACTCAGTTAGGGAAAGAACGCTGCTCTGCTGACTCTGAGGGACAGTTAGAGATTGCGATTTAGTGTACTGTGCTTTAGGCAGGCTAGTTTACCACCGGCTGTGTAAAGCTTCCTTTTGCCTGCAGTGTTGTTTTAACAGCTCTGCAAGGTGTGTGTGAGTGCAGGTGACGCTGCAGTTTGCTCTGCATGCAACGCTGTCTGTAGGCATCTGCACGTGTCACTCACAGACTCTTTTTTTTTTTTCTTCAGTGTATAAAAGGCGCCGCCGCCATTTTAGCGTCACTGTGCTGTGAATTCAGTAAGGGACAGAACGCTGCTGTGCTGACTCTGAGGGACAGTTAGAGATTGCGATTTAGTGTACTGTGCTGTAGGCAGGCTAGCACCAACCGCTGAGTAAAGCTTCCTTTTGCCTGCAGTGTTGTTTTAACAGCTCAGCAAGGTGTGTGTGAGTGCAGGTGACGCTGCAGTTTGCTCTGTA
>JARQOD010000003.1:368337857-368389678 GCA_033576555.1 Oophaga sylvatica
TTTTTCATGGCATCATCTTCTTTATGCCTACACCCTAACCAGTTCAATCTATGTATTTTTTCATGATTGAAACTTTTTCCTTTTATTACTTGCTAACCTCTATCCGCCCAGCACCAAGTTCTTCAGTTGAGTGACAAGCAGAAGCCAAGGACTCTTTGGAGTATAGTCTTAATCGTGTTATTTACTGCATTTGAAAATGTTTTTTTCCAACAAAACATACTTAAATTTTCCCTTAATAATACGTTACCAGCCAAGAAACGTGCAAAAGAGTCACTTGTATTTTAGCGTTAACTTCTATATGCAACATATGAGCATAATTTACATCTCCAAGCCTCGCTCCAACATTCTTGACCTCTGTGACTTTTCCTTTCAATAACCTGTTTTTATGTCTATTACTATTATGTCCATAATGCACACTACATTTTTCATTTTTTTCTTTTTTAAGCTTTCTTTAGCTTAGATTTGAATGGTTGATTCAGTTCATCATTTTCGTTAAAGTAAACATATTTTACATACTGTTTTTTTTTTTATATGATATCTCTGGTTTTTGTGCCTGCGTAAATACACTCCTCAAAAATTGAATACAACAAGAAGAAAAAGCCCATGGAATTATGGAAATGATCAGATCAATAGACATAGAAAATTTGCAAATTATGAAAAATGGAAACATAATTTTCAAATCATCTCAATTATACAGTCTGGAGTAAAGCGCCACGTGCAGAAATCCCCATGCCTAATGAGGTTGTCTGAGGAATGTTCTACTGCATAATGCATTTGGGGCATGTAAATCATCAAGATCTGCTGCTGGCGGCTCCATTACAATTGCTCACCAATCACATCGCAGTGTGCTAATGGGAGACAAGTTCAGAGATGCTGAAGGCCAGGGAGCACATTTTGGCCATGTAGGGTGCTCACAGTGGCATCACAAAGTGCAGCCTGCTGTTGTTGTGTTGAAAAATAGCTACTGAACACTTTGGAGTAATACCACTGGTTGTACTGTAAGGGGTGTACAAGGACTGGTTTGTGCCCCACTTCCCTTTTTGCCCGTGTTTTCTACATCCCCGATGAAGCTGATATGTTTTAATATGTAATACTGTAAACCGTAATATATATTTAATAAGCTGTACAATTCTTTGTATTATAATGTTGCTATAAAGTGACATACATATTGTCCTGTATTGTACAGATAGAGAAAGTGTAGTATTCGGATTAGCCCACTAGACGTGGCACAATAGGACATGAAAGCAATAGGATAGGATGATAGGTACTAGTTAAATTAGCAGGGGTCAACTGGTGTAAGATGTAGAGAGCTTACTGTATTTAGTCAGTAGGGCCTGGGAGCCTGGACAGTGCAGTTGTGCCATGCAACATTTAAGAAAAAGAGACCAGCTCATCCAGGGCCTAAGAGCAACGGTCACCGGTAAGGTCAAGGAATACAGGGCAGCTTCATCATGGTGGCAGTCAGCTAAGTAGGAAGACGCCTGAATGTCCGGGGAGAAATGGACAGGGAATGCCTAAAGATAGTCAAACTGGTCAGACAGCATGCTGCGGTACTGGAGGCAACGGTATGACCCTGCGATATTCCTAAAGAAGTGAGGGACAGCACAGGGAAAGAAAATTATATGGTTTGTGAAGAAACTTGTGCTGTACCTAAGTATGGACTGGACGAGCTGAGAAAAGAACTGAGTAAAATAGTTTATTTTAAATTGTAACTTGACTCTTCCTGTCTTTATACGGGAACTCAGAAAAGACATCCCCAGCAGACCAGAGAAGACCCTGATGGACAAGAAAGCGGACAAAAATGTAGTCTGCGGAAGGGACATTGTGTGTATGTGGCGGGGGACCAGGGTGTGACAGAGCAACCACCGTAAGCCACAACTATCCCCCTGGCCCCCGTTACAGTACCACCAAGTTAATGTAACATTGAACTGTAAGTGTACTTGAAATAAAAACTAGCAGTGTCTGGATACTGTACATTATGCCACCGCACTCCATAATCCCGGTAGTAGGGTAGTTGTGCTGTTCCATCACAAAGACCATTTCATGATTGTGAGAGATCTCACAGGGGAAGGGGGTCGACTTTGCTCACCTTGGGGAGAGGGGAGAGAAGGACCTAGCAGGGGTCGGCTCTCTGGCGCCACCACTTGCCCTAGGTCAGTCACGGGACTGTACCGAGGCAAATAGTCGCTGGAAAGGCTTCCCTTATAGGTATGAGTTAGTGAGGCACTCCCAGTGAGGGGGATATATATCACCAGTCGAGGCTGGGAATATATATATAAACCTCCTGGCTGTCACTGTCAGAGTTCCTCACTAAAACAATACAGTATTCTGCCACCAGTTCTTCATTTAAAATAATCCCTGTCAAACAACAGGTTTATATTGGGTCAGGAACCAACTCGGTAGCATATCATGTAACCAACCGAGCGTGCAGATGTGGGGATTCATGGATCGAGATAAAAGAGCAGCCCAAGATTAATTTTATATTTAATCGCCTAAAAGGCGCACTAGAAATATACAAGCATATATTTACAGAACAGTATACAGGTATGCAGTAAGGAGCGTAGTGCAAAGGATAGTGTATATATAGTTTGCAATTATCGTGTTATGTAGCATGTGACCATAGGGAGGCGCTGATGGATCCAAATCCTAGTTACAGCCTTTCCTGGCTCTGTCTGATAACGGGTCCTCCAGCCAGAGTGAAAGTGAAAACTGAGCTCCAAGTGGGGAGCTGACACTTATCTCCTTGGCTACTCCTCTCACACTCTGCTCCCACTCCTGGGCTTGTGCAGCCTCTCTCCTCCCATCGCTGAGAGTATGATTTCCAGTCCAGAACTGTGAATGGCCCACAACTTTCCGCCCGAAGCTCTGAATGGATTGGCAGCAGTGCCACTGGATTTGGCTGGATTTTATCTGCGCATAAAGTCCAAATTTGCCTATCGTATGTAATTCCTAGTAGCTAAGCTTTATAACTCCATAGCACAGAGTTCTACAATTGGCTGCCGGGCACGGGAGTATGGGGGAAGGAATGCTGATTTGGATGATGTGCTCAGCTAGGCTCTGCGATATTGTATTCTGTTATTATAGGTCATTTTCCAGATTCAATACCTCACAGCCTTGCTGTGCCTTGTTGTACGACGATGAATATCCATGTGTTTCCAAGTCAGACAAGAGTTTGCCTGTAGCTTGCAGGGGATTTTGCACCTTTGTATTATGAGCTTCAAAGGATTTGTTCTTAGTTTTTAATTAAAGATAAACACTGCATGGCTTTTTATGGCCTTGGGGAATGCAAGGGTGGGGGCACATTTCAGGAGAGTAGAGACCTGCACTTAATCCCTCCCAATGATATTGCCCATGTGTCTTTCAGGGTCAAGCTCCGCTCCCCTATGACTGAGTATTGACTCTGTAATGTGTTCAGTTGCTGTTTGGTGTTTGCCATCACCCTGTGTTCTGCTGACTTCTGTAATTTCTATTGTTTGCATCTGATTCTGGCTGCCCCTTGTTAGCTATAAGCATCCTAGATACAGTCTTTACTGTTTAACAATCTTCTCTGCATTCTATTACTTGCATCTCCACTGATTAATCTATTGTTTGCTGTAAGCATCAAAAAACTAGAATCTGTTCACATTCTGTTGCTACTTGATGTGGATTTTGCTTCCTACATCTGTGTGCTGCTTTAGAACTGTCATTGTCCTCTTCAAAGTAACATAAATTAGCAGAAAAAATTGCCATCATCAATATTACCAACATTTTCCTAAAGTAGCACAAAAGAAAAATTGCTTTGGCCACACTTACAATTTAAGGGAAACCCATGTGTGTTTGATGTCATCATCTTCAATAAGAGACTAAAAAACAGATTGGTGACCTAGACATATGATCTTTACAAAAAGATCTCCTTTCTGCATTCACTAAGATTTAATCGTATGGTTTAGCCGGCTGCATTTCAATCGCCTAATTCTTTTGTTCGGCGTGGAGAAAAGCCACTGCCAGTTGATTTTTGCAGCATCTCTGTTATAGGGATCACAGAAAACAACACTACCATGTATTTTCCTACTATTAGAAGCACTGAATAGGATACAACAAGCTGTCCTGTTTCAGTTTCCAGTAGGCTCTTTTTATACTGTATTATCTCTGTCAATATCTGTCTAATAGATGCAACTGTGTAGGCATTGAGTGACATCTGTTGCCGATAGGCTCCCATATATAAAGCTCAATAGAGTTGGTGCCAATTGATTCACAGACCCGGTCCATTGACCATGTCAGTGATCTGTGGCTGCTGGATTGAAAACCTGAAAATCGTCTTTTACATGACAGCATCCGCGGCTATTCTTTTGATTAGTCAGCTTGGCACGTCACACAAGTACAGCACTCTGCAACAACAAGGCAGACTAATCAAAAGAAGAGTTGTTCATAACAAGAGGCAGAAGGCAGTTCTTAGGACTTCCATCCAACGGCCACAGATTACGGCAATGGTCAACGTAACAGGCCCTGCAAATTGATTTACACAAACTCTAACATTCATTAAATTCTTATTTTTTTCAACAAGTACTTTTTGCATTGACTCTGGTGCTTTTGCATAAAAAAAGCAATGTTAGCACTTACCAAGTGCATAAATACCAAAAGGATTCTCTGTTGACCTGTTTTGGATAAATGGATGCAGATTGTTAAATGGGTTGTCCACCTTAGGGGGCCATTTTTCGTACCTTAATACATTTATTTTTTGGCTTAAAGTCATATCTGTACTTGTAATTCAAAATTTTGCACTGTATGAACTCAACAGTCTCCATGATGCACTGGCTAGAGCTAGCTGCAAAACAGACTGTGATAATAATCCATCAGTAAGCTCATTCAGTCCATTCTCTTTTATCTCTTTTTTTATCTTATTTGTGACCACATCAGAGATGAATGTTATGGGGATTCACGCATTTAGGTAGGCATTATGTAGCGTTCACACTGGCACTGGATACTAGAGCCAAAACAATGTGACTTTTATTTCCACTGGTTGCATAGTGCCAAAACAAAACCATAAACACAAAATCCCTACCCTTGTCCAAGTGCTAACTAAACAAAATGAAACCTGGCTACTCACACACAGCTGAGCTAGTCACAATTCAGTCAAGCACAAACACATGTCTGCTATCATCCATAGGAACCGCTGATACTTGCGGAATGGTGCACACGACCTGTGCAGTCTCTTCACAGAGACAGAGTCTGACTTGTCTCTCTATTCAGCTCCAACACAAATCCACTCTGGTCAGCTTCTCCCCACTGACTGACTAAAGTCAACCCCTAGCCTGGTTATATGCAAAGCAAGCCAGGTGCAAAAAATTAGAGCCAGTAGTGTTGGGATTTATCCCTACCTTACCTGACTTCGCTACAATGTGCAAGAAACAGAGTCAAAGTAATAGCAAAAGAGATATTTTTTATGAAACTCAATTGCATAAGTGACTTTTTTTAGCCTTTAAGATGGAGAACGCTTTTGGGTTTAAAATCTACGCCTGGAGCATTCCCGATACATACAACGAGCAAATGCTGCAAACCGCAATATTAAAGTAGCTTTACAGTCGTGTTTAGATAAGAAATCTACAAATTAATCATAATGTCAATAATTTAGGTATCAAGCAACATTGTATTGTGAGACATGGAGTTGTTAACCTGAAGGCAATCATCCGTCTGTTAGATTTTTTTGGGGGCGTTATAAGGTTGTAAAATAATTTTCCATGTTAAGGATTAATGTTAGTTGGCAAATGAAAGGAACATGACAAAGTGGGAGGAAGTGCAAGGCTTTGCCTATCACATAGGAATGCACTGGGCTAGCACAGCATGTGTCTGGTGAAGCATGTTATGGTCTGAGTCATAAAACATTCATTAAGCTGGATACCTGCCTCTAGATAATTCACTGGAATGTGTTTGCCAAGTTGGAGCTGAAGGGACTTAAGCACGGTTGTTATTTATAGGGATCTTTAAATGAGCAAACAAGAAATATGTTGACATTACATGAAGCAGCCTCAGCTACACATATCATTTACACCGGTATTCTTTTAGCAGTACACTTAAAGGGAAAGTCCAATCTTTAATCTCATTTTGCATTTTTAATTTAAATAAATAATTCTGTGCTGATTGATTTCTTATATATTTAGAATTATCAGAGCTTCTTTGAAAAAAGCTCCAGATTCCCTGGACAGAAGGACAGTTAGCAATTACCTCCAGCAACTCACTTAAAACTCCTTTTAGAAAAAATACTTCAGTATGTATTTTTATAGGGCAGCACGGTGGCTCAGTGGATAGCACTGCAGCCTTGCAGCACTGGAGTCCTGAGTTGGAATCCCACCAAGGACATATCTGCAAGGAGATTGCATGTTCTCCCCGTATTTGCGTGGGTTTCGTCCGGTACTCCGTTTCCTCCCACACTCCAAAGACATACTGATAGGGAATCTAGATTGTGATTGCGACAATAATGTGTGCAAACTGTAAAGCACTGCAGAATATGTTAGTGCTATATAAAAATAAAGATTATTATTAGTAGTACGTAAAATTAAGTGTTAAATGCAGAATTAAACCTGTAATGTGTTCTACACTATGTATTCGTTTTATGCACTTAATAGGCAGCACAGTCAATGCGGTACAGGTCGGAGAACAAAATCTGAATTACTGAAGCCCTTTACATTCTCCCTGCTAAGAGACCAACAGATATATTATAGATATATAGATAATAGATAGAATATAGACAGATAGATTATAGATAATAGATAGGAAATAGAGAGATAGATAGATAATAGATGATAGATAGATAGATAATAGATAATAACAGATAGATATTTGATAGATAGTAATAGATAGATACTGTAAATAAATAGATGATAGATAGTAGATAGATAGATAGATAGAAATAGATAGATAGATAGATAGATAGATAATTGACAGATATTAGATTGATAATACAAGTGCTTCTCATTAAATTAGAATATCATCAAAAAGTTAATTTTGGGTGGCTCATTGGTTGGCTCAGTGGTTAGCACTCGGGTTTCCTCCCACATTCCAAAGACATTCTGATAGAGAACTTATATTGTGAGCCCCATTTGGGACAGTGCCAATAATGTCTGTAAAATATATAAATGAGTAAAATATATACATTTATTTCAGTTCTTCCATATAAACAGTGAAATTCCTATATTATAAAAATAATTTGTATATATATTATATATATATATATTATTATATAATATCATATTATATAACATATATATATATATTATTTAAAAGAATGGATCTACCTGTGGCAAAACATTTTTCTTCCCCTGGTCATAGCATGTGGGATATGAAATTACTTGTATTGAAAGGTAGCTTCACATCTCAGAGACAGAGAGAGTTTGCGAATACAAATTGATGGTGACCTTTGACACTCTTAATGCTGGAATGAACCTGTCACACGGATTTATGACTTTTTACATCAATTAAGGAATTTACTCCAAAGACCCTATGAAAACATCACAAAACATTACCAGACCCCAATCAGAGGGCAATAAAACTTTCACACTCCTTATCTATGAACTGTTCCAATATTTATGTTCATCTCTATCTCCCATAATGACAGTTCTGCTTTACTTTTTGATACAGTAAAGATGTATATCTTAGTACCGTGTTACTTTACGTCACTTGTCTTACCTATTGCATTTTTTCTGTGCTGTGTGGTGTATAAATATGTGATTCTTCAGATTTTGTATTAGTTTAGCCTGATGAATAGACCTGAGTAGTCTCTAAAGCTTGCAATTTGTTACCATCTTTTCAGTTAGCCATTAAAAGGTATCAACCACTGAGGACTCTCAATTCTAAATATTTTTATATTATAAAGAGTCATTACAAACAGAGTGATTTATTTCAAGTGTTTATTTCTATTAATGTTGATGATTATGGCTTACAGCCAATGAAAACCCAAAAGTCATTATCTCAGTAAATTAGAATACTTTATAACACCAGCTTGAAAAAATGATTTTAAAATCCGAAATGTTGGCCTACTGAAATGTATGTTCAGTAAATGCACTCAATACTTGGTCGGGCTCCTCTTACATCAATTACTGCATCAATGCAGCGTGGCATTGTGGCCATCAGCCTGTGGCACTGCTGAGGTGTTATGGAAGTCCAGGTTGCTTTGATAGCAGCCTTCAGCTTGTCTGAATTGTTGAGTCTGGTGTCTCTCATCTTCCTCTTGACAATACCCCATAGATTTTCTATGGGGTTAAGGCCAGGCGAGTTTACTGGCCTTCAAAAGGTGACATCACATAGGTCCTGTTAGCACATGGCTGTACCGACTCTGCAGGTGGAGATATGGTGGACATCTGCCCACCCACTCTACAGAAGTCCACCTAAAACCAGCCCATATATGCAACTTTAATTTAACCCCTTCACCCCCAAGGGTGGTTTGCACGTTAATGACCGGGACAATTTTTACAATTCTGACCACTGTCTCTTTATGAGGTTATAACTCCGGAACGCTTCAACGGATCTTCGCGATTCTGAGATTGTTTTCTCGTGACATATTGTACTTCATGTTAGTGGTAAAATTTCTTCCATATAACTTGCGTTTATTTTTGAAAAAAACGCAAATATGGCGAAAATTTTGAAAATTTAGCAATTTTCAAACTTTGAATTTTTATTCCCTTAAAACAGAGAAATATGTAACACAAAATAGTTAAGAAATAACATTTCCCACATGTCTACTTTACATCAGCACAATTTTGGAATCAAAATTTTTTTTTGTTAGGAAGTTATAAGGGTTAAAAGTTGACCAGCGATTTCTCATTTTTACAACAAAATTTACAAAGCCATTTTTTTTAGGGACCACCTCACATTTGAAGTCACTTTGAGGGTCTACATGACAGAAAATACCCAAAAGTGACACCATTCTAAAAACTGCACCCCTCAAGGTACTCAAAACCACATTCAAGAAGTTTATTAACCCTTCAGGTGCTTCACAGGAACTAAAGCAACGTGGAAGGAAAAAATGAATATTTAACTTTTTAGCCACAAAAATGATCTTTTACAAACTTTTTTTTTATTTTCACAAGGGTAAAAGGAGAAAATGGACAGATAAGGTTGTTATGCAATTTCTCCTGAGTACGCCAATACCCCATATGTGGGGGAAAACCACTGTTTGGGCACACGGCAGAGCTCGTAAGGGAAGGAGCGCCGTTTGACTTTTTCAAACTAAAATTGGCTGGAGTTGAGATTGGACGCCATGTCGCGCTTGGAGAACCTCTGATGCGCCTAAACAGTGGAAACCCCCCACAAGTGACACCATTTTGGAAACTAGACCCCCTAAGGTACTTATCTAGATCTGTTTTGAGCACTTTGAACCCCCAAGTGTTTCACAAAAGTTTATAATGCCTGGGTGTGAAAAAAAAAAAAAAAAATTCCACAAAAATGATTTTTTTAGTCCTAAATTTTTGAATTTTCCAAGGAAATTGGACCCCAAAAGTTGTTGTCCAATTTGTCCTGAGTACGCTGATACCCCATATGTCGGGGTGGAAAACTGTTTGGGCGCACGGCAGGGCTTGGAAAGGAAGTAGTAACGTTTTGGAATGCAGACGTTGATGGGGTCATGTTCCGTTTGCAGTGCCCCAGATGAGCCTAAACAGTGGAAATCCCCCACAAGTGACCCCATTTTGGAAACTAGACCCCCTACGGAACTTATCTAGATCTTTGGTGAGCACTTTGAACACCCAAGTGCTTCACACAAGTTTATAATGCCCGGGCATGAAAATAAAAAATCCTATTTTTTTCCCACAAAAATTATCTTTTAGTCACTAATTTTTTATTTTCCCAAGGGTATCAGGAGAAATTGGACCACATAAGTTGTTGTCCAATTTGTCCTGAGTACGCTGATGCCCCATATGTGGGGGGGAACCACTGTTTGGGCGCACGGCAGAGCTCGGAAAGGAAGGAGCACCATTTGACTTTTTCCAACCAAAATTGGCTGGAATTGAGATTTGATGCCATGTTGCATTTGGAGAGCCCCTGATGTGCCTAAACAGTGGAAACCCCCCACAAATGACCCCATTTGGGAAACTAAACCCCCTAAGGAACTTATCTAGATCTTTGGTGAGCAATTTGAACCCTCAAGTGCTTCACACAAGTTTATAACGTAGAGCCGTAAAATTTAAAAATCATTATTTTTTCCACAAAAATGATCTTTTCACCCCAATTTTTATTTTTCCAAGGGTAACAAGACTCCAAAAGTTATTGTGCAATTTGTCCTGAGTACACTGATACCCCATATGTGGGGGTATACCACTGTTTGGGTGCATGGCAGAGTTTGGAAGGGAAGGAGCGCCGTCTCACTTTTTCAACGCAGAATTGGCTGGACGCCATGTCGTGTTTGGAGAGCTCCTGATCTGCCTAAACAGTGGAAACCCCCCACAAATGACACCATTTTGGAAACTAGACCCCTCAAGGAACTTATCTAGATGTGTGGTGAGAACTTTGAACCCCCAGGTGTTTCACTAAAGTTTATAACGTACAGCCTTAAAATAAAAAATCCTTTTTTTTTTTTTACAAAAATGATTTTTTCGCCCCCAATATTTTATTTTCACAAGGGTAACAGAAGAAATTGGAACCCAAAAGTTGTTGTCCAATTTGTCCTGAGTACGCTGATACCCAATATGTAGGAGAAAACTACTGTATGGGTGCACGTCAGGGCTCGGAAGGGAAGTAGTGACGTTTTGGATTGCAGACTTTGATGGAATGGTCTGGGGGCGTCATGTCGCATTTGGAGAGCCCCTGATACGCCTAAACAGTGGAAACCCCCCACAAGTGACCCCATTTTGGAAAATAGACCCCACAAGGAACTTATCTAGATGTGTGGTGAGCACTTTGAACCCCGAAGTGCTTCACAGAAGTTTATAACGCACAGCCGTAAAAATAAAAAATCCTTTTTTTTTTACAAAAATGATTTTTTCGCCCCCAATATTTTATTTTATTTTCACAAGGGTAACAGGAGAAATTGGACCCCAAAAGTTGTTGTCCAATTTGTCCTGAGTACGCTGATACCCAATATGTGGGAGAAAACTACTGTATGGGCGCATGTCAGGGCTCAGAAAGGGAAGTAGTGACGTTTTGGATTGCAGACTTTGATGGAATGGTCTGGGGGCGTCATGTCGCATTTGGAGAGCCCCTGATGCGCCTAAACAGTGGAAACCCCCCACAAGTGACCCCATTTTGGAAAATAGACCCCACAAGGAACTTACCTAGATGTGTGGTGAGCACTTTGAACCCGAAGTGCTTCACAGAAGTTTATAACGCACAGCCGTAAAAATAAAAAATCCTTTTTTTTTTACAAAAATGATTTTTTTCGCCCCCAATATTTTATTTTCACAAGGGTAACAGGAGAAATTGGACCCCAAAAGTTGTTGTCCAATTTGTCCTGAGTACGCTGATACCCAATATGTGGAGAAAACTACTGTATGGGCGCATGTCAGGGCTCGGAAAGGGAAGTAGTGACGTTTTGGATTGCAGACTTTGATGGAATGGTCTGGGGGCGTCATGTCGCATTTGGAGAGCCCCTGATGCGCCTAAACAGTGGAAATCCCCAACAAGTGACCCCATTTTGGAAAATAGACCCCACAAGGAACTTATTTAGATGTGTGGTGAGCGCTATGAAGCCCCAAGTGCTTCTCAGAAGTTTATAATGTACAGCCGTAAAAACAAAAAAATCTTATTTTTTTTACAAAAATAATATTTTCGCCCCCAGTTTTTTATTTTCCCAAGGGTAACAGAAGAAATAGGACAAATTTCACAATAACTCTTGGGGTCCAGAGTACGCTGATACCCCATATGTGGGGATAAACTACTGTTTGGACGCATGGCAGAGCTCAGAAGTGAAGGAACACACCGTTTGACTTTTCAACGCAGAATTGGCTGGAATGGAGATCAGACACCATGTCACATTTGGAGAGCCCCTGATGTGCCTAAACAGCGGAAACCCCCCAATTCTAACTCCAACCCTAACCCCAACACACCCCTAACCCTAGTCCCAACCCTAATCCCAACCCTAACCCTAATCCTAACTCTAACCCTAATCCTAACTTTAGCGCCAACCCTAACCCTAACTTTAGCCGAAACCCTAACCCTAACCCTAATGGGAAAATGGAAATAAATACATTTTTTTTATTTTATTATTTTTCCCTAACTAAGGGGGTGATAAAGGGGGTTTGATTTACTATTTATAGCGGTTTTTATGATTGGCAGCTGTCACGCTAAAAGACGCTTTTTATTGCAAAAAGTAGTTTTTTGCATCGCCACATTTTGAGAGCTATAATTTTTTCATATTTTGGCCCACAATGTCATGTGAGGTCTTAATTTTTGCGGGACGAGGTGACGCTTTTATTGGTACCATTTTTGAGCACGTGACATTTTTTGATCGCTTTTTATTTCGATTTTTGGGAGGTTAGAATGAACAAAAATCAGCAATTCATGAATTTCTTTTGGGTGAGGCGTTTTTATTGTTCCGCGTGTGGTAAAATCGATAAAGCAGTTTTATTCTTCGGGTCAGTACAATTATGGCGATACCTCATTTATATAATTTTTTTTATGTTTTGGCGCTTTTATAGAATAAAAACAATTTTATATAAAAAATAATTATTTTTGCATCGCTTTATTCTGCGAGCTATAAATATATTTCTTATTTTTTTGCTGATGATGCTGTGTGATGGCTCGTTTTTTGCGGGACAAGATGACGTTTTCAGCAGTACCAGGTTTATTTATATCCGTCTTTTTGATCGCGTGTTATTCCACTTTTTGTTCAGCGGTATGATGATAAAGCACTGATTTTTTTGCTTCGTTTTTATTTTTTATTTTTTAAGTGGTTCACAAAAGGGGTTAACTAGTGGGACAGTTTTATAGGGGGGGGTCGTTACGGACGCGGAGATACCATATATGTGTACTTTTATTGTTTTATTTTTTTTATTTACAATAAGTAATGAATTTATTGGGGAATATTTATTTTATTTTTTTTTTATTTTGGATTTTTTTTTACACATGTTTATTTTTACTTTTTTTTACTTTTTTACTTTGTCCCAGGGTGGGACATCACTGTATTTCATCAGATCGCTGGTGTGACAGTGTGCACAGCACTCTGTCACACCAGCGATGTGACAGGCAGTGCAGGACGCTTCCTCATGCCTGCTCTCGGCAGGCACTGAGGAAGCCGCCTCCCTCCAGGACCCCAGCGCCATCTTGGATCCGGGTCCTGGGAGGGAGGAAGCCCTCAGAGCAGCGCGATCACATCGCGCTGCTCTGAGGGTCTCAGGGGGGCGCGCAGGGAGCCCCCACCCTGCGCGATCCTCCCCTGTGCCCCCAGTACACCGCGATCATGTTTGATCGCGGTGTGCAAGGGGTTAATGTGCCGGGAGCGGTCCGTGACCGCTCCTGACACACAGTCACGGGTGTCAGCTGTGATAATCCCTCTGGGAGCGCAGCTAATCGCCTATGACGTACTATCCCGTCCATGGTCAGAATGGCACGGGTTTTATGGACGGGATAGTACGTCTAATGTCAGAGAGGGGTTAACCCTCACAACACGTAGTGTGCTGAAGGAAAATACTCTGGTTTCACATCACTGACGCCATTATGCACAGTGACACATATCTCCCCTCATATACCATGCCAGTGACCCTGTCACAATATATCTGTTGTGAGGGGTTGACTCACTCGGCTGCTTGCAAAGGTAGACACAGGAACACTTCTTGGGTAAATCACCTGCTAGTTTATTAGAACACAGCATAAACCATAACAGGGTTGAACTAAGTAAATATGGCCTTTCTGACCTAATGGTAAAACAAAACAAAGATAAAGTCCAATAGAGTCCTTTTTCCTGCAAAATTCACCCTCAGGAAACACTCAACGTTCTCAGCTCCTAATGGAGCCACATCTGGAGTCTCTCCTCTCCAAACACACAACAGAGATAAAAAAAAACAGTGGTTGCACATTTATCTTCTCAGCCACACCATTGAGGTGGAGATATGGTGATTAGACATCCTGCCCATCTCTCACCTACTCACTAAAAACCCAACCCTTGTAATGGCTGGTTAACCCCTTCAGCACATAGGATGCTGGGGAGAAACGCATGGGTTTCACATCAAGGAAGAAAAAAATCTCTGTGACACATATCTTCCCTCACATACAGCGCCAGTGACCCTGTCACAATATATATATATATATATATAATATATATATATATACAATATAATCTCCTACATTGTTTCAATACTTGTCTAGAGAACAATAATGCTCGAATGCTGAGTTTTAGGTCACAGCATATTTGCAATGTTTGCGTCTAACTATGTACAGTATATGTAACCCGTGAAGAATGAATAAAAACATATGCTCAACCACCATATGGAAAAATCATTAAGAGAGAAGCAAAGCGATGCTTTCATAGTAACATTACCTGCTCTATGTAATACTGAGATGTCATAATAACAAAGTTTTCCCAGCTCTTGCTGTGATAAACCATCTGTCCTCAAAAACTGTCACTGTGTGATACCTGTTCTAGAGTAGACCCTCCTGGTTTTAATGCTCCGTTCTGCTGGTGTGAAATTTCATACAACACAATAAAGAAAAAAAGTGAAATAAAAAGTCAATGAAGGAAAACATTAAAAACTTGTATAAAAAGTCTAAAAAAAATTGAAGGTAAATAAAATGTGAAATAATAGATTAACATTTTGTCAGGTTCCAGAATATTTTGCTGTTCCTTAAGGAATAACTAGTTTTGAATAAAAAATCTTGATAAAAATGTTGTTAAGTTTGCACAGGAATTGTAGAAACAGATGTGACTCCATGGAGACAGACTACAAACAAACTGTTGTTGTCGGATCCTGCAATCATGGGGTAAGTTCACACTAGGTGTTTTTTCAGCAGTGAAACCTTTATCTTGGCAGAAAAGAAGCTGTCAAAAAAAAGCATGTTTTCCTTGTTTTTTCTTGCGCTTTTTGTGGCTTTTCTTGTGGCGTTTTTTTCATGCTAGATTTGTCTCTTGTGCATGCCGATAAAGTTTAGTATTGAAAAAAAAGTCATATTCTATAGAATCAAGTTTAGGCACCAAAAACGCAGCACAACCTGTTACCTGCATTTATGGTGCATTTTTTTCAGTGTTTTTTCACCACCCATTCAAGTCAACGGATGAAAAATGCTGAAAGAAGTGACCTGCTCTGTGTCCAAAAAAACATGCAAAGCACAAAATGCTGATGACAAAAAAAAACATGTGTGCATATGAGATTTCTGAGATCTCATAGGCTTTGCTGGTACTGTAAAATGCAGCCGAAAATTAGCATAAAAAATGCAGCAAAAACGCCCAGTGTGAACTTAGCCATACTCATTTCTATTGTCTTCTACTGTATATGTATTTTGAAAAAGATCAAGGTCATCAGATGACAGATGGAAGGAAGTATGACTAGGCTTTATTTGCAGTCTCTAAAACATAGTTCTGCATAGGAGCTGTAAATAAAAACAGCAAGAGATTTAAAAGTTTATGTTTTTATTTGAAATTGTACAGAGACTTGAAGAGGACTAAAGAGTGAAATAAGAGCCAGATTGTTTTAATGCGCCCTTGAAAAAAAGCCACTGTGCAGATCGAAATGTAGTGGCAAGATGGAGTTCCAATAAAAGTTGTTCTACTTTTTACGATGCTGGGAAATTGGCTATTTTCTTCTGACAGGCATGGTGTAATACATTAGTAGTGCAGTGTACTAACAGAATTTTAAAAGTGTAAAAGAAATAAAGAAATCGCTTATTTGATGTTTTATTATTTAGGCAGCCAAACAAAACAAATCTAAACATAATTGGCATTGTTAGTAAGAACGCGGACAACAAATCACAATTTTTTTCCAAAATTTTTTATTTAGCATTGCCATAATCATGCAGACGTGCAATATAACAGTAACACATTATTATGCTGCAGGTAAATGTCACAACATTTTGAACATAAGAAACAATGGTAATTGACATCGAATAAAATATATTTTTGGTAAGTAATAGATGTTCTAAAATGAATAATATTACTTGTACCTCCAAAAAAGAGCAAAAAATATATATATACGTCAATAGAAAAATAACAAAGTTAAAGCTCTTAGAAAAATACAATTTAAAATTACAAAAAAAAATTATGTCCTAATTCAGGATTGATTTAAATTTTTTTTTTCGTAAAACCAATTGGGTACCATAGCTAAGCAGATGTTAAAAGTGTGGGTGCCAGGGTTCAAAGAGGACTTTTCTTTTGTATTTTCGGAAAAAGTCCCATTAAGCTTGTGTAATAATATTTTAGCGTTATCTCATTACTGACATTCACCATACGCATTTCGAGCTTGGGTTTATGGAGTGGGCTTAGGAGCTGAGTCCACACCATACATGGCGGCTAACAATTGTGTTATGCAGACAGTTTTTCCTCTAACAGCAGCAATCGGCGCTAACTCCTATCGCTGCTGTTTATCAACTTAAAAGGCACTGTCAATCTCTACAGAGAGAAGACAGCGGTATCACTCAGCGCTGCTGATACCAAAATATCGGTGAAGTTAAAACATTTATTTAATCAGGTTTAAAAGTCAACGCATTTCGAGGTCACGCAGGACCTTTTCATCAGGACAAATGAAGAGGAAATATGCCAGTTATGTGTTGCCATTTAGCAACTTAGCAAGGTGAGTGTATTCTCTTGGTTACCTGAGACACCTTTGTCATCGGATAAGACCCTATTGTGCTTTTTCTTTCCCAGTTTCTTACTTCCGTAACTGTCAATCTCTGACATAGACAATTAAGTGGCACTATCCGACCGAGGCATCAATACATGCACCCATGTCCAAACTAAGTTTGGTATCATCATAATCATACTGACCTGGAGAATCAAGTTACCTGGTCATTTTTAACGCACACTGAACATAAAAAAAATTGCATCTTTTTTTTCTATTTTTTTTACAGTTTCTTACTACATTATGACAAAATAATGGGTGGAATTCAAAACTGCAACTTGTCCTCATATGGCTATGCTGATGGAAGCATAAAACTTTATGACTTTTGGAAAAAGATGAGGGGGAAAAGGGAAAGTGCAAAAAAATGAAAACTGGCCATGACAGGATAGGGATAAAAGGTTAAGTGCACTTTTTATATTATTATTATTATTATTATTATACATTTATATAGCGCCATTTATTCCATGACGCTTTACATATGAAAAGGGGAAAAATATAGACAGGTACAATAAACATGTGCTGGACAAGGGACACACAAGTACAGAAGGAGAGAGGACCCTGCCCGCGAGGGCTCACAGACTGCAGGGATGGGTGAGAATACACTAGGAAAGGGTAGAGCTGGTCGTACGATGGTTCAGTACACTGAGGATCATTGCAGGTTGTAGGCTTGTCGGAACAGGTGGGTCTTCAGGTTTTTCTTGAAGGTCTCCGTTGTTGGTGAAAGTCTGATGTTTTGCGGCAGGGAGTTCCAGAGTATGGGGGAAGCCCGGGAGAAGTCTTGTATGCGTTTATGGGAAGAAGAGATGAGGGGGGAGTCGAGAAGGAGATCTTGAGAGGATCGAAGGTTGCGTGTAGGTAGGTAGCGGGACACCACGTCACAGATGTATGGAGGAGAAAGGTTGTGGATGGCTTTGTATGTCATGGTTAAGGTTTTGAACTGGAGCCTCTGGGCAATAGGGAGCCAGTGAAGGGCCTGGCATAGGGGGGAGGCTGGGGAATAGCGGGGAGACAGGTGGATTAGTCGTGCAGCAGAGTGCAGGATGGATTGGAGTGGTGCCAGAGTGCTAGAGGGGAGGCCAGACAGTAGGAGGTTGCAGTAGTCGAGGCGGGAGATGATAAGGGCGTGCACTAGTGTTTTTGTGGTTTCATGGTTGAGGAATGAGCGGATCCGGGAAATATTTTTGAGTTTGAGGCGGCAGGAGGTGGCGAGGGCTTGGATATGTGGTTTGAAAGAGAGGGCAGAGTCGATGATCACCCCAAGGCACCGAGCATGTGGGACTGGGGAAAGCGAGCAGCCATTGACATTGATGGACAGGTCTGGTGAAGGGGTAGAGTGAGGTGGGGGAAAGATGATGAATTCTGTTTTGTCCATGTTCAGTTTGAGAAAGCGAGCAGAAAAGAAGGCTGAGATAGCAGACAGACACTGTGGGATTTTGGTCAGTAGGGAGGTGAGGTCAGGTCCAGATAGGTAGATCTGCGTGTCATCGGCGTAGAAGTGATACTGCAAGCCGTGGGATTCTATGAGCTGTCCCAGGCCGAAGGTGTAGATGGAGAAGAGTAGGGGTCCTAGGACTGAGCCTTGAGGAACACCGACAGACAGGGACGAGGTGAGGAGGTGGTGTGTGAGAGGGAGACACTAAATGTTCGGTCTGTTAGGTATGATGAGATCCAGGATAGGGCCAGGTCTGTGATGCCAAGAGATGAGAGAATCTGTAGCAGGAGGGAATGGTCCACAGTGTCGAAGGCAGAAGACAGGTCCAGGAGAAGGAGGACAGAGTAGTGTCGCTTGCTCTTGGCGGTTAGCAGGTCGTTAGTGACTTTAGTTAGGGCAGTTTCAGTTGAGTGATGCGGTCGAAAGCCGGATTGTAACCGGTCAAAGAGGGAACAGGAAGAAAGGTGGGAGGATAGTTCAAGATATACATGCTGTTCCAGTAGTTTTGAGGCATAAGGGAGAAGAGATATCGGGCGATAGTTAGACGCAGAGGATGGGTCAAGGGAGGGCTTTTTGAGGATCGGTGTGATTGAAGCATGTTTGAAGGATGAAGGAAAGACACCATTTGTAAATGAAAGGTTGAAGAGGTGTGTGAGAGTAGGGATGAAGACTGTGGCAAAGTTAGGAATGAGGTGGGACGGGAGTGGGTCAAGTGCGCAAGTGGTGAGGTGTGATCTTGACAGGAGAGTGGAGAGCTGATCTTCTGTCATGGTGGTGAAGCTGGTTTTGGAAGAACAGGGCTGAGTGGCTAAGAGGGGCATTGGGGGCTGCGGGCCAAAGCCTTCTCTGATAGTATCAATCTTTTGCTTAAAGAAGGAGGCAAAGTCTTCGGCAGAAATGAGAGGAGAGGGAGGAGGTGCTGTGGGATGGAGTAGAGAATTGAAAGTGTTGAAGAGCTGTTTAGGGTTGTGAGACAGGGAGGATATGAGAGATGCGAAGTAAGTTTGTTTTGCGGCAGAGAGCGTGGACTTGAAGCTGGCGAGGGACTGCTTGTATGCGTTGAGGTGCTCGGTAGAATGGGTTCTCTTCCATCTCCGCTCGGTAACCCTGGAAGCCCGTCTCAGTTCTTTGGTCAGGCCGGTCAGCCAGGGCTGCCTGTTGATTGTACGAGTTTTGCTCTGCGTGAGGGGGGCGGCCGAATCAAGTGTGGTTTTTATTGTGGTGTTATAAAACGTGGCAGCAGCATCTGTGTCATGAAGTGAGGCTATGTCTGTGAGAGGGAGGAGGGACTCAGAGAGCGATTGTAAATTGAGGTGTTTGAGATTTCTGCGAGGGTGGGTGAGTTTGTGAAGTGGGGGATGCGTACTAACAGAGGAGAGGGAAGAGAATGTCAGTAGGTTGTGGTCAGACAGGGGGAGTGGGGAGTTAGTGAGATTGGTGAGGGAACAGAGACGGGTGAAGATAAGGTCCAGCGTGTGACCGCCTTTGTGAGTGGCCGCAGAGGACCATTGAGTGAGGCCGAGGGAAGCCGTGAGCGAAAGAAGTTTAGAGGTAGCCGGGGTGGAAGTGTCAATGGGGATGTTGAAATCGCCCATGATGATGGTGGGGATGTCAGCAGAGAGGAAATGGAGTAGCCAGGTGGTGAAGTGGTCGAGAAAGGTGGAGATGGCTAGTTCCGGGGGGCGGTAGATGACAGCCAGCTGGAGGTTGGAGGGGGAATAGATGCGGACGGAGTGCACTTCGAACGAGGGAATAGCAGCGGAGGGTGGAACTTGAATAGGGGTAAAGGAGCAGGTATCAGACAGGAGTAAGCCAACTCCTCCACCACGTTTGTTGCTGGGGCGAGGGGTGTGAGAAAGATGAAATTCGCCATAGGAAAGCGCAGCTGGAGAGGCTGAGTCAGAGGGAGTGAGCCAGGTTTCAGTGATGGCAAGGAAGGAGAGTTTGTTGGTGATAAAGAGGTCGTGGATAAATGACAGTTTATTGCAGACGGAGCGTGCATTCCATAGTGCTCCGGGTAGGGGGACTGGGGGAGGGGGGTGTGGATGGATAGGTATGAGGTTGACAGGGTTGCAAAAACGTGTGGAAGATCGTGGCAGGGTGTTAGAAATGAGTGTGGGGATGTGTTGAGGAGGGCCAGGATCTGGGGATATGTTGCCAGCGATGAGGAGTAGCAGACAGAGCGTTAGAAGGTGGGAGCAGGATAAGCCATGGTGTGGCCGTGTGTGTCTTGGTAAAAAGGATTGTATGTGGAGGAACAGTTCTGAGGGAAAGGTGAGATGGCTGGGGAGAATGGAGGGGAAATGACTAATTCCTTACTAGGTGGGGGATTACAGGGGATAGGAAGAAAGAAAGGAGGATGGGGGTGAAAGTGATAAGAAAATGAAACATAGTGGTTTTATAATCTGTTACCTTGCAGCCAAATTCCAGTCAAATTCTAGTCTAATTCACAGTAGTGTAATTAGAAATCTGTAATTTAAAATATGGGATTTGAAATATATGAAGCAGACTAAAGTCTGGAGCAGACCCATTGCACTGACTATATAATTCTTGATATGAGCTAACTCCTGATCAATAATTTTAATTGTTGGAAATTCCCGACAATGGCTCAAGCCAAGGGACAGCAGCATTCGGCCTACTATCGGGTGGTATACCAACTATTATTGGGACTATACAACACTCTGCTCTTGCTTTAGCACTTCGGCCCTTTGGCTTGAGAATTGTTGAGGTCTCCAGACCTGTATCCCTATTGATAAACAGTACCAAAAAAGTTCATAGTTTAGTAATTATTTTAGGCTTGTCTTAAAGGTTTACATGGGTTCTGTGTAAAGATTTTGAAATGCAAAATATCACCAGAATTAGGTACAGGATGGTTTTAATAAATGCCTAAAGGTACTGCCACACTAAACTATCCCGCTAGCGATCACGATAACGACGCATACTAATGCGATCGCTAGTGGGATAGTTTCAATATCGCTAGTAGCGGCTTAATTTAGCGATGTCGTTAAGGACGCTATCGCGGTTAGCGATCTCCTTAACGACTTTAGCGGTACAAAAATACCGCTAAATCGCTAAAAAAAGGTGCCACACTCAGCGATTAGATACTTACCAGCGGGACGCCGACGATAAAAATAGGGTCCGGACCGATGTCAGCGACGAACGAGATCACAGCAGGATCTCAGCAGGGGCCACGTCGTTGCTACATGCCACACTGAACAACGTCACTAACGAGATCGCTAAATAGTGACGTTTTTTAGCGATCTCGTTAGCGACGCTGTTTAGTGTGGCATACCCTTAATTTGTTCTCGTGGAATCTTTTCCTTAGGGATTAGGTTCTCTGCAGGTGACATTGCCCTTCTCTCTTTGCCCCCCTTGACTCCCCTTATCCATGGCTAATGAGATGTAATCTGAGTATTAATCCATAGCTGACCCCGGGCTCCAGAAAACATTGCTAATCCTTCTCACCTAGACATATTGTTCTAGCTGTAAAATGTCACTGTAGTAGTCTTAAATCTTTGTGGCTGCTAAAAGCTGTATGTTTATGGATGCAGTCTTGTGAACAGGTACGGAAATGGGCAAGTGATTTGCCATTAGTTGCCTGCTTTGAACTTGATATATATGTGACACGGTAGTATTGATTGTCTATGTGGCGGTGATTTATTATAAAGCTTCAAACACAGAGGTCAACTCCAGACTGAGTAAGCTCGTTTGCGGAGAATTTATGAGCAACTCTAAAAGAGGTTAATCAAGATGAGATCCTGTTTTTTTTTAATGACATGTGTATGATGACATCACCTGCTTTTCACCTTCCCTGTGGGTCACTTTTTCAACAACACTTACAGAAATGAAAACATAAGACATATTGCTGGCTACGGGGCGACGTATGAGAACAATGAAGTGCAAAACAAAAAGCAGGCTAATGTCTTTTTGTGCAACCGCACAGCCTCCTCATAATGCCCTGCAGCCTCTAGCGAAATATAATACCTTGTACAGTTTCGGTCAATACTGGGGCCACCACAGATCAACAGTAGAGATGAGCGACTTTGCACTTTTTCGGGTCGAGTCGGGTTTCGTGAAACCCGACTTTCTCAAAAGTCGAGTCGAAAGAAGTCGGCTGACTAACGGAAATGGTCGGGTTGGAGTAAAAAATCCGACCCCAATGCAAGTCAATGGGGAATAAATTGCCCCCTTATCACAGTCAGGCAGCCTATTAATCAGATGTGATGCTCCACACAAACAATTTGTACACTGTCACTGGCAGGCAGCTCTGCTACTCCACCAAATTAATTGCCCCCTTATCACTTGCAGGCAGCCTACTAATCAAATCTGATGCTCCGCACAAGCAATTTCTACAGCGTCACTGGCAGGCATGCAGCCTAAGAACCAGCGTTGCTGCACAGAGCAAAATCCTCCCCTCTTACTGCACAGTCACTGTACAGCTAATCGCTATCAGCAGAAAGTAATTTTTTTTTTAGGCCCTGCCTAATGCTCTCCCTGCTCAGACGCACCACAAGCAACCTTCCCTACACTGAGTTTGGCAGATGTAAAATGGCGGTGGGCGCTGAGGGATTTTATATGCACTGTGACGCCACTGAAAGCCAGCCAATCGCTGCAATGCCCTTCTCTAAGATGGTGCTGGCCGCTGGCTATGTCATCCCGTTGCCCATAGCCTGCGTCCTTGCTCATTGGCCGAGAAAAGGCGCTTAAAGTGTAGGTGAAAACTGACTCCGGCAAAATGGTCGCCAAGCACGTGACCGAACTCACTCCACAGTCGGGTTTCGTTTAATGAAATAGTTGAAAATAGTCAATTTTTGAAAATGAACGACCTGTTTCGCTCAACTCTAATCAACGGTTCCCAATGGAGAAAAGTTTTTGTACAGCAGAGTCATTTTCCTTCTCCAGAGTCACTAGGTAACTCTTTCATCTCCTGTACAGTGTAAACTATTATGGAGAGTGGGGATCTCTCTTTCCTGTAGAGTGTAAGCTGTTTTGGTCAGTGAAGTCCTCTCTCTTCTGGAGAGTGTAAGCTATTATGGTCAGTGAGGTCCTCTCTCTCTTCTGTAGAGTGTAAGCTCTTATGGTCAGTGGGTCCTCTCTCTTTTCTGTAGAGTGTAAGCTCTTATGATCGGTAAGGTCCTCTTTCTCTCCTATAGAGTGTAAGCTCGTGTGATCAGCGGGGTCATCTCTATCTCCTGTAGAATGTAAGCTCTTATGATCAGGGGGTCATCTCTATCTCCTGTAGAGTGTAAGCTCTTATGGTCAGCGGGTTTATCTCTCCTGTAGAGTGTAAGCTCTTATGGTCAGTTGGTTTCACTCGCTCTCTTTTGTAGAGTGTAAGCTTGTTAGGGTCTGCGGAACGCACCAAATAAATGAGGTAGAGAGGTGCGTTCGCAGCCCGGGGTCCACAGTGCAGGCGGAACCTGCTGCTAGTAAAATGGCGCAAGACGCGAACTCTGTTATCCCGCAGAGTCGCCAAAATAAACATCGCAATGGCAGAGTCGCCAAAATAAACACCGCAATGCGCTGTGGCAATAAGGGCGAACTCTGCTATTTCACAGAGCCGCTAGAAGGAGTGCCGCAGCGCTATATGGCGATGTGTGCGAACTCACTAAACACAACTGAGTCGCAAAATAAACATGCTGTCTAGCGTTGAAAGCGAACCCTGTTACGTCAAAGGGCCACTGAGAAAAAGTTCTGTGTCCTGTCAGGCACCCAGGTACACAGTTAAGTGCAAAGCGAACATAGAACGTGATCATGCGCTAATGTCCTCGCGGGAGTCACCCGCAATCTATGGCGTCTGAACGCCAGACCCTGAATACGGCAATCAAACTCCTCACCGGTTATGCCGCTAATCTAGGGCATCTAGGACACCGACCCTGACCAGCTAGCATACCAAACTCCTCACCGATTAAGTCGGTATTCTAGGGGCTTATTTCAGCCGGGCCCTAACCACACACACGCATGACCACACTGGCGCAAAGCATATAATGGTTGATATTAGCGCATGGCGGCCCAGCCATGCTACCCTTTTATAGCAACAGCTACAGGACCTTCCAGAAACAAGGACCAATGAAACTTGTTCCAGAACACCAGTAGTCACAGGACCTTCCTGGCGGACCAATAGGAGCTGCTGCAGTACCTGAGCATGTGACCCCTGATCTCCAATGAGAGATCTCACTCTGGGCATGCTCAGAAGGGGAAAACAAGGACTTTGTCCTAAAGACGTCTGCTCGCCGCTAACCAGTACTGGCCACAATAGCAGAGCCTGGAGGAACAGCAGTAATCCGCTGCACACTGTTAGACTGGGCGAGACGCTGGGACCGACACCTAAGCTGAGCAGGCTCCACTGCGGACGGAGATGAATGGGAGACCGCAGCGGGACTGGTTCGAGACTCCCTTGTGCAGCAGTGGGAACTCTAACCCTAACAAAGCTCTTATGGTCAGTGAGGTCCTCTCTCTCTCCAGTAGAGTATAAGCTCTTATGGTCAGCGGGGTCCCCTCTCTCTTCTGTAGAGTGTAAGCTCTTACAGTCAGTGGAGTCCTCTCTATCTTCTGTAGGGTGTAAGCTCTTATGATCAGCAAGTTCCTCTCTCTCTCCTGTAGAGTATAAGCTCTTATGGTCAGTGGGGTCCTCTTTCTCTTCTGCAGAGTGTAGGCTCTTATAGTCAGCAAGGTCCTCTCTTCTGTTGAGTGTAAGCTCCTATGGTCAGTAGAGTCCTCTCTCCTGTAAAGTGTAAGCTCTAATGGTCAGCAGAGTCCTTTCTCTCCCACAGAATGTAAGCTCTTATGGTCAGTGGGGTCCTCTCTCTCTCTCCTGTAGAGTGTAAGCTCTTATGGTCAGTGGGGTCCTCTCTTTCTCCTGTAGAGTGTAAGCTCTTGTGGTCAGTGAGGGCCTCTCTCTGCTATAGAGTGTAGTAATATTTTATGGTGAGTGAGGTTCTCTGTCTCCTATAGAATAATTTATTTGCCACAAATCAAATTTTTGGGGCAAATTAGAATTTAAACAGATCCGCTCATCTTTACTCAACTCTAATACTGGAGACATAGCCTTTTGACTTTTACTGTAAACAATCAATAAGTGTTTGGTCTGTTGGTCGTGATAATTCATACAACCATAAAAATCAATGTTATTGGTAGTGTTGAGCGATACTGATCGATATCTAAAAATATCGGATCGGAATGGTATCGCCGATATCACTAAATATCGTCGATATCCGATTCCGATACCGGAAGTCCCATGTAAGTCTATGGGAACAAAATATCGCAACTAAAAAAACACTTTCTTTCGTTGTAAACACAAAATATACACACATAGAATACATATATATATATATATATATACATGTCATTGTGACATATATATATACATATATTTATAGTTTATACACTTCTACATAGTAAAATAGACTCTGATTCAATTGCCGGGTAAAGCCGTGACATACCCCATAGAAGTCGACGGGCTCGGTGCCGAGTACCCCCAAAACCTCTGGCTCTGTGCGACTCAACTTGGGCGTCACGAACAGGATTCTGTAGCTCGCTATAAGCGAGTCCTGTGTGCCTGAATTGAACTGGTTTTGTGCTTGAGAATTGCTAAAATCATCAGAGAATGTATTTGCCATTTTTCAGCCATATCTGCGTCACGACGAGGCACTGGTGAAGAAGAAGGGCGTGCTCTTCGTGGTGTACACTCACTCAGTGGCGCGAAAACGATGGCCGACCACTCTAAATGGTACTGCAATGTAAGATCGTGCCCCACAGCTCTTGAGTTCCGCCTCCTCATCCTCCTCAGTGTGCGGAAACTAACACGAAGGTCCCGCCTCACTACAAAAGAGGGGCCCTTTCCAGATGCTAATGACATATGTGACTTGGCAGAGATGGCTAATGTACACGAGCAGAAGTGTGAAGGGATGGAGCAGTCAGAGCTCCCCCCACGGAAGCGACCCGATCGCCACGGAACCACCGTTGGGCACCCGGCCTGGAAACCCTCCTACGCTGCAAGAAGCGGAGGATACCCTAAGAGGCCTGGCCCGGCACCGGGAGGAGGTCGCCAGGATGGAAGCCAGCTGGCGTGCCCTAAAACTAAACTTGGAGCGGCGCCAATCCCTCTTACCTGAAGTGTCTGTACCGGAAGGTGAGGCACCCGTTCTAGTAGAGGAGTCCGTGCGGGCATCCCAGCTCTTGCAATGTGATCCGGTTGACGTTGTCGCAGTGGAGGCACCTGTTCTAGTAGAGGAGTCCGTGCGGGCATCCCAGCCCTTGCAATGTGATCTGGTTGACGTTGTCGCAGTGGAGGCACCCGTTCCTGCAAAAAACGCTGCACCGGCAGCACCCCAGATCCCGCTGTCTGCCCCCGTCGCTGAGACAGAAGAAGCGACACCCGTCCTCATGGAGGAGGCCGCGCAGGCACCAGAGGTCTACCTGTCTGTACCGGAGCCCCGAATGTCATCTGTTCCAGAGCCGGCTGCTTCCTCCGCAGGTGAGCGCCGCCAGGACTGTCGGGCGCCAGGAGAGCTGCCGCAAACCGGACATCGTAAGCTGCAGTTTGATGGTGGAGACATGGAGATACTGGTGGAGGAGAATTACAACCGGCGTCAGGAGGAAGAGTGGAGACGTTGGGAGAGAGAAGCCGAGCGACAAAGGGAGCAGCGCGAATCCCAGAAGCTTCGCCAACGTCACATCGACAAGGACTGGGCAGATAAGGACCGGATGAGAAAAGATAAAGGAACCCTGAGGGAGCCGCGGCGTAAGGGTGCAGTACGGAGCTTTAAATTGAAAGCTGGTTGGGGCTTCATCCAGGAGCCTGGACTTTATTTAGAAGTGTTTGTGACCCGGCGGGACGTGGAGACTCACCTCCCAGAAGGACACCCGGGGAGGGACCTGTTGCCAGGAGACTTGGTAACTTACACCCGACACTGGGGTTACAATGGATGGTATGCCCTAAATGTCACCAGGTGCGACCCCTGGTACCCAGAGTGTCAGGAACCTGTGAGACATTCGGAGCCTTCAGCCTCCCACATCCAGGCCTCTGCACAAGTGCCCACCCCACGCCGTAAATCTCCCCAGCCTCCCTCAGTGGTCTCCTCAGCAGCCCCAGCTATGGACATGCTAATGATAGCTGGCCCGTACCCGCGCCTGTTAGGCCCCCTGGGGTTCGTTCAGTCCGGGACATAGGGCTCCAGACCGGAGGGAGATGAAAGAGGTGGCCACACAGACACAGATAGCGGGTCACGACTTGACTGTACAGGCCACACGACGTCATCAGGTCCTGGTGGTCCTTGGTGTCTCGGATGTTTGGCAAGCATCAGAAGAGTACCAGGTGGTACCTGGAACACCCCTGCCAAAGAATTATAAATAACCCGGACAGGGTCCCTGTATGTAAATAGTTAAATTGTTGATGTACCTGGACGGGTGAATGTTCATAAAAAAGTTTTTTAATTTAATAAAAAACAAACACAGTTTTCATTACTTTTATTACAGTCTCATCCTGCGACGCCATCGATCTCCTGTAAAAAAATGAAAAAAAAAACCAGCAGTATACCACCTGTCCGACGCAGTCCATAGTAACGAGGGTCCCACGACGATCCAGCTCTGCTACATCGCAATGACAGGCAGAGCCTGTCATCCCGGCGCAGCACAGCTGATTACCTGCTTCCCCGGCGGTGACGTCATCGGACTGACTGCTTTACGGCCGGGATTACCCAGCAGTCACTGCAGTTATCGCGAAAAAACTGCATGTGACCGCCAGGGAGAAGATAATGGCGGCCATCAAGCAGTCCAGGACGTGACCGCCGGAGATCTTCTGCCAGGTAAGTGCCGCTGACTCCTGACAGACCCGACCGACGGACACTCACAGTGACAGTGACAAATCCGATTCCGGTATCCGATATGACGAAAATATCGGTACTCGGAATCGAAAGCCCGATACAGCTAATATCGGCCGATACCCGATATTTGCAGTATCGTATCGCTCAACACTAGTTATTGGCAATGTAATCAGTATATGACTTAGTATGAACATTTATATTTCTAAAATACATTTTTGCCAAGCTCACTGCTCCTTCTCTCTTGGGAGACTTCATTAGGCAACTATTATGCTCCTCACCATACAAACATGAATATCTACTTCAATAGACTTCATCATTCTGATTGAAATCAGATTCTTGCGCCATCGCCACTTGTCACTGATGGTTTGAAAAGACATCCTGTGCAAAGGGATCTTAAAGAGCTGACCAAGACTAAGGATAGAATATTTACTTTTTATCCAGAAATGACACCATACACATTCATGGCTTGTGTCTATAAGGCCATGTTCACTCGTTCAGTATTTGATCAGTATTTCACATCAGTATTTGTAGCCAAAACGAGGAGAGTGCAAAAAAAATGCAGAAGTGGAGACGTTTTTCTATTATACTTTTCCTCTGATAGTTCCCATCCTGATTTTAGCTTACAAATACTGATATAAAATATGGACCAAATGATGAAAGCGTGCACATGGCCTTATTGCAATTGTGCTGGACCATACTACGGTCGCTATTTGGCAGTTTTGTACTCTAATGGTGACCTTGGAAGGAACCCTATTTGGTTTTACACCTACTGTTCCATTGGTCTACACATGAGTTGATGGAAAATGTGATTGTTCATTCCTTCCCACTCCATTAGCTAAGACTCATTAGGTTTAAAACAGTACAAAAATTGTTGTCGAGAAAGCTAAGGCTAGTTATCATCATAGTATTTCATAGGTAAAACATAGTGTGGTAGATCGGCTCACTCAGCTGCACATAGAGGTACACTGTCTCTTTAAATCTTCTGTTTGTTTATTAGACATGTGGCATAAACCAACACGAAGTGAAGATATACACAGACCTTCAGGCAAAAACAGGAAAAATAAAACAAAATTGTATACAGTTTCTGCATCTGCGAGGATCCGCCCATTCAGGATAATAACCACTCACTTTTTCCTTCTCCGGACACAAAATGCTGGAGTTCCTCTCTCCAGTCCTACTTATCACTGAATGCCTCTGGAGGCCATTTATTTAAACCCTAGACAACACCCTGGTGTGGAGATAAGATGGATACCTTCCCACTCGCTCTATAGTTAGCCATAAAAACCAGGCCTTAAAATGTACGATTAACCCCTCTCAATACAAAGTGTGCTGGAGGAAACTTCTGGGTTTCAAATCACTGAAGCTAATAGCCTCAGTGAAGAGTTTATCCCCTCAAACACTTTACCAGTGACTTTGTTACAATAGTCTTCTGACCTTACAGGGCCAAATTTAGTTTTCTGGAGCCCCTATCCCACATATTAGACCTGACCATAATGTCAGTCACTAACAGGAGAGATGACCACCCATGTGAAGCCATCTCCACTTATGTGTAACTGTTATTTTATGATTTTTTTTTTTATATATATGTGAACGGTGTTGCACCATGCTAATGATCAGTAGTGGTCTCAATCATGAGACCCCCTGTTATGATTTAGTAGCTGAGGAGAGCAGGCAAAAAAGGAAATACACCAGAGAGGTTGGAATCTTTGGGATTGCAGTACCCTGACTAACCACCACAACTAAAGGCAGCCGTGGAGCGTACCTACGTTGGTCCTAGATGCCTCGTCACAGCCTGAGAAGCTAACTACACCTAAAGACAGAAAGAGGAAAACTATCTGCCCCGGAGCAGATCCCCAAAGAACATAGAAAGCCCCCAAACATGTAATGGCGGTTAGTCAAGAGGAAATACAGACACAGACAGAAAATAGTGTGAGCAAACGTTGGGGCCCAAACTTCCTAAATAGAAAAGGATAGGAAGGACACTTACTGCAATCCCAAAAAACCCTGAAAAGTACCAACTCTACTAATTACAAAAACACCTGAGATCACATGACCTCTACCACCTAAATTAGTTCTCTGGTGTAACAAAACTAAACAGCAGCCACTGAGAAAACTGGAAAAGGCAAATGAACAAACAACAGTGGCTGAACTAAACTGAGAGGAGCACAAGCCCCTGGAGGGGACCCGGCAGACCACCACAGAAGTGCAGGACAAAATGCAAAAAGCAAGCACAAAAAACTAAAAGAAGAAAAAGTCTTATCTGTTAGCAGAAGATGCAGGCACGAAACAGCAAGCTACAAAGTGAACAGGAATCAAAGATGAGACCAGAACAATTGATCACCGGCAACCCTGATGGGAGGGAACCTCCCTTATATAAGACCAGTCAGTAACACCTGATCGCCAATCTTCACAATCTTCATTGGATAGTTCAGTACTGTTTGTAACCACCAGAGGGAGCTTCTGCTCAGAATTCAATTCTAACACATTCACAACAACCCCCACTGATCAGTCAAAATACTACTCTGAATTTGACAGCTCCTGTGAGAGTAAACATATGGAACCATTGACTTTCCATAAAAATGTCACACACCGCTCTGTGCATGAAACTCATGCTCAAGCTACAGATTTTTGAGCAGTATTTTGACAGATAGGTGGGAGGTCTCAGTATCCAGACCCCCACGGATCAGCAGCACTGTGCAGCGCCTGTCTTATATATACAACATTTTATATAGCGACACTAACACTTTAGGTCTGTAGGAGTTTAAGAGAAAGACAAGTCAGTAACTCCTTTACTTTATAAGAAAAATACACTAAAGTGTGGAGATCTTTTCTTGGCTGGATAAGATTATCAGTCAGCAGGGATGATGGGTGGTGGAGGTCCTGTTCTGACACGTGGTGGGGGTCCCAGAGTGTTTGATACATGCGCATTTACTATTATTCAGCTCTGGGAATCTGACAGTTCCCAAGTCCCTAAGCACCTTCGCATGGCTTCTGCTAACTGCTGCCTGCTGATACCATGACATCCTGTCTTGCTCTTCTTTTCTACCTACATCTTCCTTTTTCATTCAGTAAAGTTCTTTTATCTTCACATCATAATGAAACAAGCTAAAAAGTACGATTTAGTATTTTCCATTTGGATTATCTTTCATTTGCTCTTCTTACATATAAGAATGGTCATATTGCCAATTTACAAGGACTTTTCTAGCCTCCATTTTTAACAACAGAACCATAATCTCAATTTACAATTAAATACAAAAACGCTTAGACAGATTAAACTTTGATGCTTTCTGGGAGCATTATTGTTTTAGGCCGTATAAATATATATAAGGTAATTTCAAGTCTCTTACGTTCAAAATTGGTGAATGATATACCAAAACCACAGATTAAATTTGCAACGTACAATGAAAAATATTTAGACTTGAGAGTCCTCAGTGGTTGATACCTTTTAATGGCTAACTGAAAAATGGTAACACGGTACGAAGATACACATCTTTCCTACAACGTACAATGATCATTTTGCCCACGTATTCAGTAGGAGGCATGAAGACGGATAAGTCACAGATCAAGTTGACCCAATTCACTTTATACAAGCAGAATAAAGCTTTTTTTTCTAGGCTTTTTTCAACATCAGCAGTTGAAGTGGGAACCAGTCCAAAGAATAGAAAGTTTGGGGAGCATACTTGGGTCAAGTCTTTCATTCTCAGGATATGGTGGTGGCATGTAATGGAATGAATGAACACTATGGATTTAAAATATCAAATTCGAAAAAATCAGAGACGAGTGATTAACATATACAATCTTCTCTACATATTCATCTCTAAGGTCCTTGCACCTATGCTGAGCTTTCATTGTATGGGTGTGACAGGGGCTGTCATATGCCTTGCCCTCTTAAGACAGCGTTTTTACAAGTGTGCGATCTTATTGCATTTTTGTGATTGTTATATGTGAAACTGCATTAAGTTTTGTAGGCACTAATGTACTTGATTAATGTAATGTATTGTGATTAATGTATAATGCAATTTATGGGCAGCCTGTAGGGAAAGGACAGGATTAAGTTTAGAGCATCAGGTATAGGATATGGCTCATAGTTTATATTAAGAATGGGAAAAATCTAGTTGTGGGCATATAAGATATAGGAAGTGGGTCTGCAGGTTAATATACAATTAAAATGGTTGGGGCCAGCCCAGCATGGGAGGGGAAGGGTCATATAAAAAGGAGGACACTTCCTGGTTAGACTGACTTGGAGATTAGATTTAATATAGGTAAACTGTTAGCAGGAATTTGAGGCCAGAGGGCTGAAGGATACGAGAAGTATGAACTGTTAGGCAGTATGAGAATGTTGGCAACTGTCTTCAGCAGACATTCCTGTAATGTCCGAACCCTATGTCCAGCCCAAACTAGGCACTGGGAAGTGTGCATTATTCCCTTCCAACAAGTGGAAGCCAGACGAGGAGATATGTGAGGGAGACAATATGTGTCTTATGGAAACTGGTAAGGCTAGTTTCACACTAGCGTTTCACAGACCTGCGTCGGTTTGCGCACGGCTGCCGCTAAGCTCCGCCCCCGGCCGCGCCTCCTCCTGGCTGCTCCACCTATGGGCACATAACGCTGCATGCGACCTGCATACCCTATCTTTAGCATTGTGTGCGCAGGCTGTGCGCAAGTATGCTTTTTCCAGCGCATGCGTCCTTTTGACGGTGCGCCGAGCGCAACAAAATGCAACACGCAGGTCGGCACACCGTCAAAAGGACTCATGCACTGGCAAACGCATACCTGCGCATGGCCTGCGAACCCAATGCTAAAGATAGGGTACGCAGGTCGCATGCAGCGTCATGCGCCCATAAGCGGAGCGGCCGGGAGGAGGAGCGGCCGGTGGTGGAGCTTAGCAGCGGCCGTGCACAGACCGACCCAGGTCTGTGAAATGCTAGTGTGAAACTAGCCTAAGCCGGACGGAGTATCTCTGGGGCCAAGAGAGCTATTAAGTGAAGGGATAGCTCAGGCTGAGCAAAAGAAGAACATGTCAATGTACTGTGCTGTAACATCAATTGAACTCGGCCTGTTAAGTAAAGTTGGACTGTTTGACATGAAGCGAGTGTCCCCTGATTTGTGTGTGGCTGCTCTTTCAACAGAGGATGTTCCATGTAGCAGAGGCCTCAGGCCTGAAATTGAGTACACCGCACTGCACACAGCATGACCTTGATGGACAGGGACACTTGGGGTGTCAAAGTGTGGAAACGCAGCTCCTCGACCATGACTACCACACTGTGCACCTTACATAGTAGCAGTATTTTCCTGGAGCAAAGATGGTTGTCTGCACTGCTGATAGAGATGTTAGCAGAGAGTCCTATGTTTTATTGCCTATGTCAAGGAGAGTGAATAGAAAACAGATGTCAGGTCAGAACCTGGCTCGGATTCAGGCTGTAAATTAGTGAGTACAACGCATCTGAAGTGGTCTGTGCTTTGTGTTGTAGTTCTCTCCATGGACGAGAATCTGGCTAGGCGTGGTGAATTGGTAGTAAGATAAATGAAGCATTACATGCATGCGGAAATTTAAGTTCTATTAGTTTTGTATCAAAAGACCTTGTGAATTTTATCCTTCTGTTTACCTTGAAGCTAATTCTCCAGGTATCTGTTCTTATTATCCAGTTTTGAGGGCTCGTCCTGATACTGATTATCAAGAGGCGGACATACCATTGGTGCAACCTGTGCAACCACACAGGGGTCCAAGAGGTAAGTGAGCGACTACCACCTCCAAAGCCGATGAAATTGTGCCCTATGATGGGCCCTATTTCAAAGGGCCCATATACTGTTCTTGCACAGGGACCCTCTTCTCTCTGTGTCGACCCCTGTGATCATCTATCCTTATTCAGAACAGTTCGCCACCTATTACCCACACCGATCAGCTGTTAGTAGGACTGGTAACCACCAGAAGTATTTGAAGCAGGAGCAATACATCTCTGTACATTGTGTGGTGGCCACTGCAGCTCAGATCATATTGAATTTCATGAGAGCTGACCTGCTGTATCTGAAAACAGCCACTACATAGATCTATGTATGGATCTATGAGGTACCAGCGGCAGGGGACTTGCTGACAGCTGATTGATGGGACTGCCAACTATCAGATCCCCACTGATCCAATATAATTATCTACCTAAGCATAGTTTGTCAATATACACCACTACGCTTTCCACTGCAGACTCATTTCTTCTATTGTAATCATGATTGTTCCCCTCTTTATGACTCTGCTATTCCGTGCTTCCACCACTGCTACGTGATCCTCCCTTGCAAGCTGCTTTCCAGTTATACTGTAGCCATCAAACTCTATCCCTCAATCTCTTACTAATACAACAAAGTTGACTGTGTCCTTTACTCTTGTGTGGATCTGTCTGTCACTGTGGTAGCCTTAAGCTTATAGCCTTGTTTAGGGCAAAATGGCCACACACAAGTGCTCACCAGCTTAACAGATAGTTTGCTCTTAGTTAGGACCCATCAGCACAACCATTTACATTGGACAAGTACTATCCGTGGTTTTACCAGATATCACTCGTACCCATGTTATTCTATGGGGCTGTACACATGTCAATTTTCTCCTTGACCGAGAAGTTCGAGGAGAAAATCATTGATTTGCAGTGCAAGTCTATGGGTCATCTGAGAGCGTGGAGAATTTTTTTTTATCTCTCCACCTCCGAGAAAAATGGATACCACTCTGATCAGTCAGATTTGCATGATCAAACCATTTAAATCGGATGGGCAGAAAATGGTCGTGTGACCCTAGCTTTGAAATGGTTTTCCCAAAATCACAAGTTACCTACTATCCAAAGGATGGGGGGATAACGTGCTGATTTTAGAGGCAGAGATCTGTAGAACTTGGCTTTGCAGAGCTCCATTTTGAATGTAGCACATGCACCACTTAGCCTTCTCTGGCAATCCCGTAGATAATAAGAACAGAGTTCAGCTAATTTCAAGTAATCATATAGAAAATTAATGGAATAGAGGCCAAGGATTCATATCCTCACTCCATTCATGGTGGGGCTAGAGCCCTATTTTTGGGATTTCTGAAGGTCTCAGCAGTTGGACACCAGTGATTCCTATGGAAAGAGGATAAGTTGTAATTTTGGAAAAAACCCTTTAATATCCAATAATTATCATAATCATTCAGTTTACTACTTGAGATAATTTAATTTACCATCATCTTATATTATGTAATGATTATAAGTCCAGATTTAAAGTGTAAATGGAACAGAATCCCACAAATCGCCAATTTAATCATGAATCACTTCTGAACATTTGACTCAGTAAAATATTTGCCTCTCCTTTGTATGGCTAAATAAGATTTTCATCAGGGACTCCGAAGTCACAGATCATGAAAACATCTATCTGCTCCCCCATCTCTTCCAGCACGCCCTGTCAGTGGTTGAAATGCTAATTTGTTGCTGTGGCGGCGGCATGGGAAACTATATGAAGATTCATCCAAGCAGAACTGCTCTATGGAATCCGCTGCTTGCTGACACATTATAGAGGCAAACAGAAAAAAACGAGAGAAAAAAACATATTCCATTAGGCTTGGGTCTTTGGGTAGGATAATTACTTAAAATAAAAATGATTGGGCCTGTAATGTGCGCAGAGTGAAAAAGAAGAATAATTGATGGTTCACGGGATAGAATACAACGCATGTAGACTCCGCTTATAAATACACAGTTTGGCAAGGAAAAGCCATTAATTTTCATGATTCCTCCTACCATGCGACAGGAAAGTAATAGCTCAAACAGCATCTGATGAAATCTAATGTTGTGGTATCATTTTTTTTTCCTCATCGATTGCCTCGGGAGCTATCTTCTTTGATTTATGAGGGGACCAAAGAGGGAGATCATAGGACAAATCTGCAGGCAAGGAACAAGCTGTGGATGGCTGTAGGTCCGTTAAGAAGGCTGGATAATACGAGTCACTGATCCGGATTTATCTATCGCTATCTTTTATCACGAGCTCTTCGAAGGCGCAATTTTCTCATCAAAGAGATTAGAGAAAACTTGTTTACCAGAAATCATGCACTTTTGTGTAATTGTGACGAGTTATCCTTAAAATGAATTGGGAAATATGGATTCCCAATCTTATGATTCTGAGACAGATTTTCATCCGAACAAGACTAAACGATTTATATCTTACTATTGAAGGATGCAAAAGAAGCAAACACTGTTGTTGAACCCAACCAAGATTGACTGCAAAAACCCAAGTGTGGTGCATTGGTCATAAATTGGTAGAGAATAAGTCACAAAGGCCAGAAGTATGGTCCACGCTACTCTATATAGTCTACAGTAGTAATGTACCTCCCTACAATGGCGAATACAGACAGTAAGAACAATATTTGGGCACTTTGCAGTCTAATAGTTCATCATAATGCACAATTCCACTCTTGTTTTGGAGCTGGTAGTTGACCCATTACCTCCTGGGCACCTGAACGGTTACACAGACTGTACCAATAGTTTGTCCACCTCTGCCTCCCTCTAAAGAATATACACTGCTTAAAAAAATAAAGGGAACACTCAAATAACACATCCTAGATCTAAATGAATTAAATATTCTCATTGAATACTTTATTGTGTACAAAGTTGAATGTGCTGACAACATAATCACACAAAAATCATCAATGGAAATCAAATTTTTGAACCAATGGAGGCCTGGATTTGGAGAGACCGCCAAAATGAAAGTGGAAATGTGTGTCCCAGCTTCGCAAGGCACACATGTCTCCTGGAAAATGCACAGGAAGGTAACTGTAAAGCTTGATATTCATTCACGCACACTTCTCAGCATTGCCACTAGAGGCATATCAGACTATTTAGTAGTGTGACGTAGCAATAGTGATTCATTCCAGTCAGAGCTCAGTCGGAGCTAGACAGAAGTGATTCAAGTTCCTGTCTTTGGTCAGAGAAGATCAGATTAGTCTTGGAGGGAGAGGAGAGAAGACTGAACCCACACAGAGCTTGTGTAGCTCATCTGATAAGAAAGTGGAGGCTAGTACGGGTGAAGTGAATCATCTTAGCCTAGTCAGAGCTACCCCTTAACCTGCTACTCAGAACAAGCTGTCTGTGTTCCTAAGAAAGTGGAAGGTGACTCTCAGAGCTACAGCGTAAATACAGTCTGACGAAGCGTCCTGTGAGCTGCTCTGGACAGAGTTCTGTGAAGGAAAGAAGGAAAGGAATTACAGCAGTTATACCAACGAGTCAACTGAGAGCAGGTCAGTGAGCACTGAAGGAAAGCTGACCTTGACACCATTGCTACACGTGCTTATGTTAAGGGCGAGAGCAGGGCGAAGGGCGAGTGGAGAAGCAAGAGTGACTAAAGGGACAAATCACCTCACTCAGTTAACCGGACACCGGGGTCCGAAGCGTTGCTAGTGCTTCACGCCTAGTAATAAGGAAACCGGAGGCTGTTGTGAATGGGTTTGAGATGAGTTCTGAGCAGAGGCTCCCTCTGGTGGTTACAAGCGGTACTAGTGAAGATTGTGAGGACTGGGAATCAGGTGTTACTGACTGGTCTTATATAAGGGAGTCATTTTCCCATCAGGGTTGCCGGTGATCAATTGTTCTGGTCTGAATCCTTCATTCCAGTTTCACTTGTAGCCTGCTGTGTTGTGTCTGCATCTCCTGCTACCAGATAAGATTTTTTCTTCTTTTTTGTTATTGCTATATTTTTGCATTTTGTCTTGCACTTCTTTGGGGGCCTTCTGGGTCCCCTCCGGGGCTTCTGCCTTCTCAGTTTAGTTCAGCCACTGAGTTTTGTTCTTTTGCTTTTTCCAGTTTTTTCAGTGGCTGCTGTTTTGATTTTGTTACACCAGAGAGCTAATTTAGGTGGTAGAGGTCGTGTGATCTCAGGTGATTTTGAAATTAGTAGAGTTGGTGTTTTTCAGGGTTTTCTGGGATTGCAGTAAGTACCCTTCCTGTCCTTTTCTTTTTAGATAGTTTGGGCCCCAGCGTTTGCTCATTCTATTTTCTTTCTGTGTCAGTATTTCCTCTTGTCTAACCGCCATTACATGTTTGGGGGCTTTCTATTATCTTTGGGGTTCTGCTCCGGGGCAGATAGCTTTCCTATTTCTATCTTTAGGTGTAGTTAGTTTCTCAGGCTGTGACGAGGCGTCTACGACCAACGTAGGAACGCTCTACGGCTGCCTCTAGTTGTGGTGGTTAGTCAGGGTACTGCAATCCCATAGATTCCAACTGCTCTGGTGTATTGCCTTTTTTTTTACCTGCACTCCTCAGCTACCGAAACATAACAGTATCACCGGCCAATAGAAAATTGTATGGTACTCACAGAAGGGAAAAAATATTGTGATAGAAAAAAGGTTGTCAGAGTTGTCAGAGATATTTTTCTGTTTGTTGCATTTTTATTTTTTTTTTTCCCTCTGTATCTCTGGGTGCTGGGGAGGATCTTTTCTCCCAATGGAGTTTGCACAGTTGTCTGACCGTGTGGATCAGCTTGCCACTGAGGTTCGGAGTATTGCTATCTATCTTGCTGGGTTGCCTGTTGTGGAACCTAGGATCCCCATGCCAGATTTGTTTTTAGGGGATCGAGCTAAGTTTCAGAATTTCAAAAATAATTGTAAATTGTTTTTTGCCTTAAAATCTAAGTCCTCAGGAAACGCAGCGCAGCAGGTTCAAATTATCATCTCTCTCCTGCGCGGCGATCCTCAGGATTGGGCTTTTTCCCTGATACCTGGGGATCCTGTTTTGAGTGATGTTGATGCGTTTTTTCAGGCTTTGGGGTTATTGTACGATGAGCCTAATGTCACTGATCAAGCTGAAAAAGCCTTGTTGGCATTAAATCAGGGGCTTGATGACGCTGAGTTATACTGTCAGAGATTCCGTAGGTGGGCAGTCCTGACCAAATGGAATGACGACGCTTTGGCGGCCCTTTTCCGGAAGGGTCTGTCAGATAATGTAAAGGATGTTATGGTGGGATTCCCTGTCCCCTCTGGTCTCAATGATTCTATGTCATTAGCGATTCAAATTGACAGACGTTTGCGTGAGCGGAGAAGTATGCGTGGAATGGTGTTGCCTTGTGAACCAGCTCCAGAAACCATGCAGTGTGATAGAGTGGTGTCTGGGGCACAGCGTCATGAGTTTCAAAAGCGCAATGGGTTATGTTTCTACTGTGGTGATGCCTCTCATGCTATTTCAGTCTGCCCTAAGCGGGGAAGACGTTTTGCACGCTCAGTTGTCTTGGGTAGTGTTCAGACTAAGTTTTTATTAACTGTCACTCTGATATGCTCTCTGTCCTCATTTTCTGCTCAGGCTTTCGTTGATTCTGGAGCAGCTATTAACCTGATGGATTATGATTTTGCTAAACGTTGTGGGTTCCCCTTGATACCCCTACAGAAGTCTATTCCCCTACTGGGGATCGATTCTACCCCTTTGGCTGAGAATAAACCCCAGTTTTCTACTCAGGTGATAATGAGGGTTGAACCTGATCACCAGGAGTGCTGCAAATTTTTGGTTCTATATAATCTGCATGACATTATCGTGCTGGGTTTCCCTTGGTTGCAGTCTCATAATCCTGTTTTGGATTGGAAGTCTGTGTCTGTGGCCAGTTGGGGCTGCCAATGTGTTAATACCAACACTCCTGTTTTTTCTGCCTCCCCCCAGGCTCAGGATGTTCCTGACTTTTTGTTTGATTTTTCTGATGTGTTTAGCGAAAGTAAATCTGCATCCTTGCCTCCCCATAGGAGCTATGACTGCGCTATTGAATTAGTGCCGGGTAGTAAATTCCCTAAAGGTCGCCTTTTTAACTTGTCTGTACCTGAACATGACGCTATGCGGTCTTATATCAAGGAATCTTTGGAGAAGGGTCATATCAGACCATCCTCTTCACCCTTAGGTGCCGGTTTTTTCTTTGTGGCCAAAAAAGATGGTTCATTAAGGCCGTGTATTGATTATCGTCTCTTGAACAATATTACTGTGAAATATCAATACCCGTTACCCTTGATTTCTGACCTGTTTTCCAGGGTGAAAAACGCTACTTGGTTTACCAAGCTTGACCTCAGGGGGGCGTATAACCTTATTCGCATTAAGCACGGGGATGAATGGAAGACGGCATTCAATACCCCTGAAGGGCATTTTGAGTACCTAGTGATGCCCTTTGTGCTCACTAATGCTCCTTCCGTCTTCCAGTCCTTCATGAATGACATTTTCAGGGATTTTGTGGACAAATTTCTGATTGTTTATTTGGATGATATCTTGATTTTTTCTAATGACTGGGACTCTCATGTGAAACATGTTCGAACTGTGTTCCAGATTTTGAGAGAGAATGCTCTGTATGTGAAGGGATCAAAGTGTCTTTTTGGCGTACAGAGGATCTCATTTCTGGGATTCATTTTGTCCCCATCTGTTATTGAAATGGACCCGGTCAAGGTTCAAGCCATCTGTGATTGGGTCCAACCTACTTCATTAAAGGCTCTTCAGAGATTTTTGGGTTTTGCCAATTTTTATCGTAAATTTATTGGTAATTTCTCGGTTATTGTTAAACCATTAACTGATTTGACCAGAAAGGGTTCTGATGTGGTGAATTGGCCTCCTGAGGCAGTCTCTGCATTTCAGGAACTTAAGCAGAGATTCACTTCTGCTCCTGTTCTACGGCAGCCTGATGTTTCTCTGCCATTTCAGGTGGAGGTTGATGCCTCTGAAATTGGGGCAGGTGCCGTTTTGTCCCAAAAAGATCCAGAGACCTCTAAAAGTAACCCTTGTGCCTCTTTCTCTCGAAAATTTTCTCCTACTGAACGTAATTATGACGTGGGTAATCGGGAGTTATTGGCCATGAAGTGGGCTTTTGAAGAGTGGAGACATTGGCTGGAGGGAGCCAAACATCAGGTGGTGGTCCTTACGGACCATAAGAATCTGGTCTATCTGGAATCTGCCAAGCGACTCAATCCTAGACAGGCCAGGTGGGCCTTGTTTTTCACACGTTTTAATTTTGTGGTTTCCTTTCTTCCTGGCACTAAGAATGTTAAGGCGGATGCCCTCTCGAGGAGTTTCCTTGCGGACTCTCCTGAGTTATCTGATCCTTCTGTTATTTTGAAAGAGGGTGTAGTTCTTTCCGCCATCTCGCCCAATTTGAGACTTGCTCTGGAGGGGTGTCAGGAGGATAGGTCCGAGCGCTGCCCTGTTGGAAAATTGTTTGTCCCGGACCAATGGAAAAAGAGTGTGATGTCTGAGATTCATTGTTCCGCATTGGCTGGGCATCCCGGAATTTTTGGTACCAGAGACTTGGTTAGTCGGTCCTTTTGGTGGCCTACCTTGTCTCGTGATGTCAGGGAATTTGTGCAGTCCTGCGGGACTTGCTCTCGCTCCAAGCCTTGCTCTCGCTCTAGTGGTTTGTTGATGCCATTGCCTGTGCCCAAGAGACCATGGACCCATATCTCTATGGATTTCATTTCCGATCTTCCTGTTTCTCAGAGAATGACCACCATCTGGGTAATTTGTGATAGGTTTTCCAAAATGATACATCTTGTGCCATTACCTAAGTTGCCTTCCTCCTCTGAATTGGTGCCGTTGTTCCTTCAGCACGTGGTTCGTTTACACGGCATTCCTGAGAACATTGTGTCTGACAGAGGAGTCCAGTTTGTTTCCAAATTTTGGAGGACTTTTTGTTCTAAACTGGGTGTTCAATTGTCTTTCTCCTCGGCATTTCATCCTCAGACCAATGGTCAAACTGAGAGAACAAACCAGACATTGGAGACTTATCTTAGATGCTTTGTGTCTGCTGATCAGGATGACTGGGTCTCTTTTTTGCCTTTGGCTGAGTTTGCTCTTAATAATAGGGCTAGCTCTGCCACTTTGATGTCTCCGTTTTTCTGTAATTCTGGGTTTCACCCTCGATTTCCTTCAGGACAGACGGAGGCTTCTGTCTGTCCAGGTGTTGACTCTGTTGTGGAGCGTATGCAACAGATTTGGGACCAGGTAGTGGAGAGGTTGTCCCTCTCTCAGGAGAAGGCCCAGCGGTTTGCTAACCGGCATAGGACTGATGGTCCTCGGTTTAAAGTGGGGGACTTGGTCTGGTTGTCCTCAAAGAATATTCCTATGAGAGTAGCATCTCCTAAATTTAAGCCTAGGTTCATTGGACCTTATAAGATCATGGAGATTATTAATCCTGTTTCTTTTCGTTTGCTTCTTCCAGGGACATTTAAGATCCATAACGTGTTCCACAAGTCCTTGTTGAAGAGGTTTGTTGAGCAGTGGTTCCTGCTGCTGTGCCTCCTGACCCTGTTTGGTTGAGGGCAATCTGGAGTATGTGGTTGAGAAAATATTGGATTCTCGTTTTTTCTAGACGGAAAACTCCAGTATTTGGTTAAATAGAGAGGTTATGGTCAGGAAGACAATTCTTGGGTGTTTGCTTCGGACATCCATGTAGGAGACTTATCCGTGCGTATCATAGAACTCATCCTGACCGCCCTGGTTGCTCAAATGAGGGTTCGGTGACCCCTCCTCAAGGGGGGGGGGTATGTTGTGAATGGGTTGAGATGAGTTCTGAGCAGAGGCTCCCTCTGGTGGTTACAAGCGGTACTAGTGAAATTGTGGGGACTGGGAATCAGGTGTTACTGACTGGTCTTATATAAGGGATTCATTTTCCCATCAGGGTTGCCGGTGATCAATTGTTCGGTCTGAATCCTTCATTCCAGTTTCACTTGTAGCCTGCTGTGTGTGTCTGCATCTCCTGCTACCAATAAGATTTTTTTCTTCTTTTTTGTTTTGCTATATTTTTGCATTTTGTCTTGCACTTCTTTGGGGGGCCTTCTGGGTCCCCTCCGGGGCTTCTGCCTTCTCAGTTTAGTTCAGCCACTGAGTTTTGTTCTTTTGCTTTTTCCAGTTTTTTTCAGGGGCTGCTGTTTTGATTTTGTTACACCAGAGAGCTATTTAGGTGGTAGAGGTCGTGTGATCTAGGTGATTTTGAATTAGTAGAGTTGGTGTTTTTCAGGGTTTTCTGGGATTGCAGTAAGTACCTTCCTGTCCTTTTCTTTTTAGATAGTTTGGGCCCCAGCGTTTGCTCATTCTTTTTTCTTTCTGTGTCAGTATTTCCTCTTGTCTAACCGCCATTACATTTTGGGGCCTTTCTATTATCTTTGGGGTTCTGCTCCCGGGGCAGTAGCTTTTCCTATTTCTATCTTTAGTGTAGTTAGTTTCTCAGGCGTGACGAGGCGTCTAGGCCCAACGTAGGAATGCTCCACGGCTGCCTCTAGTTGTGGTGGTTATTTCAGGGTACTGCAATCCATAGATTCCAACTGCTCTGGTGTATTGCCTTTTTTTTACCTGCACTCCTCAGCTACCGAAACATAACAGGAGGCCTTTCTGGACTTCAAGTCACAGAAGGTAGCCCTAAGTGCCGATACGTAATCGGGGTCAGGAAGAACAACAGTCTAGCAGGGGCCCTGAAACCAAAGACTAGTTCTATTCAACAGAAGACTCCACACAATGTTGGCCGGGCGTAGTTGCTATTAAAAGAGTTGCACTTGACTTTATGCAAGTTGTACTCACACACTTTTAAAAGGATAAAGGAGGCCTTAACCTGTTCAACAGTTTTCCTAAATTTGTGCATTCTCCAACCTGACCAGCTTCCCGGGACATACCTGCAACACCTACAAGTTAAAGGTATGGAAAGAGACTGCATTGTGTGTGACTGAATTCTTATCTGCACCCTGCATCACCACCATAGACTTTGAGGGACCAGTCCCACCTGTGGGGGACTTAACACCTAGCGCCATAACAGCCCCTTAGAGATCAAACCCTGCAGCGCTGGTCAATCAGATCAGAAACCACAGGTGGCGTCACAACTATTATTCTAAAATCCCCTGTAAATTTTCCCCCATTGCATGACCGCCAGGGCCACAGACCGAGCTCTGCTGCCAGTGACATTCCCCATAGACTTCCATGGGCTTGGTTCCGAGTACCCCATAGCCCTGGTACCACACTTTGGGTGCGCGTCATCTTTTGGCGTCACGAACAGGATACGAAGCTTGCAAATTGTGAGTCCTGTGTTGCCTATATTGACTGTTTTATGCAGAAAGACTGTTTGCTGTTTTGTCATTTTTGGCGCCATTTACCGCCATTTTGCCGCATATTCGCGCCTGAGGCGCTGGTGAAGAAGGTGGGCGTGCATTTGTGGGGTACCTGAAAAAAGCGCGCTGTTTCCTAAACACGCCCCCAACGCTGACGCGGCGGCAGGTCCTGTGAGAGCTGCAGTGAACGCTCTGACATCAGAGCGCCAGCGACTCAGGTCCCGTCTCCACCGCTGTGTCTTTTAGAGCTGCAGCCTTTGGAGAAGGTAGGGTCCGATTAAAAAAAAAGTGGGGGCCAACATGTCGCAGCAACCCGGGAGACAGGGGCGGCCCCGGCCGGTGGCCCCATTATTTACCACTTGGCGTTGTAGCGCAGGATGGAAATGTGGGCCCCTCACCTGGTCCTGTGGTCCTGCTCATACCACTAACGCTCCCATACATGCCTGGAGCGAAGTGGCTCCCTCAATACAGCGGCAAGCCAGACACCCTGTCAGGGTTCAAACGGAAATATGCATATACTGGACATGTACTCAATGACAGAGAAGCAAAGAGCTGCAGTGGTAATAGGACAGTTAGTGGTGCTGCTGAGAGAGAAGTAGAGACTTGGACCATGCAGACCAGGAGTCGGTGCCTGCGATTCTCTTAAAGCTACAGACTATCTTTGAGGACCGCACAGAAAACAGATCTCCGGATGGCATTTTACCAATGCTCTCAGAGACCGGTGACAGTATTAGGGACTACGCCTGCCGACTACAGGGGGCCTGCGAGCTCTCAAACAGGTTAACCCTATAAGTGCCATTGATGAAAGCAAAATGTTGAAAAACAATTTGTACGGGGATGAGGTCCCCAAGCGGAAGGCAGGACTGTGAACTGGTGGTCCTTGGATCATCCTGATGCTACCTTTGATGCCCTAAAGGATATGGCTATAAAAGGACTGCGGACCCCTGGAAAAGTCTTTAGGTGGCAACTCAGTATCACCCGGGTGAAGCCACTCTAAAGCCGGCAGTACCCACCTTTTTCCCCACTGGTGGCAGAAGCCAAAACGCAGGTGGCGCCCCTACTGAGTTGGACTGTCTGCGCTCAGAAGGTGCGCCAGCTGACTAAAAACCTGGCCACTGTAATGAGTGCCCTTTCAACTGCAGAAGGAGGAAGGAGGAAAGATCCTGCTAGCGACCCGCCCAGAGGATGTCCCTTGGATGAACCGGAGGAAATGGAGGCGTCGCCTCACCGGAGGAGGACAACGCCACCCCCAGGAGCGATCCCTGATCAGCACCATCCTCGCCGAGAGATCATCTGCTACCGTTGCAACAGAAAAGGTCATCTGGCTCAGCAGTGTCTTTTAAACGAGCAGATCCTGGGTCGAGGGGCCAACACCCAGGAGTAGAAATCATCAGGCCCTTAGACTGGAACCGCAGGTTTGTGGGAGGAAGACCCTACCTGTCCATCATTCTGGACGGGATCGCAATCCCCGCACTGCTGGACACTGGATCTCAGGTGACCATCATACCTGATGTCCTTTATAATAAGTTTTGGTCCATGGACAGTCTCCAGCCCCCGAGCCCTGACTTTGAAGTGTACGCCTCTAATGGTCTCCCTGTTGAAATACTCGGAGCCAAAAAACGTGGACGTAAAGGTGGGCAGGAGTGGAACTGGAGGATTCAGGGACTCTTAGTAGTAAAAGACTGTAAATGAGGAAAATGGCTTAAATGTGGTTTTAGGTACTAACATAATTAGTAACTGTCTGGGAGAAGTTGTGTTTTTGCTCCAACGGGCTCGCTGAAGTTGCCAAGCCAAAGCAAAAAGGGAGTGATCCAGAGGGGAGATCCGGGCCCTGATGTGCCAGCACAAGCGAAGCTTACAGATGGTGAAATTGGTAATGTAGGGGTAACGGACCCGAACCCCATTGTGATACCCCCAATGAGTGAAATGCTAATATGGTGTAGAGCAGCAATAGGTCTGAGAGGACGGGAACTACCAAGCAGTAGTAGAGCCCCATCATTCAGAGCACAGACCTACACTCTTGACTGCTAGAGGGGGTAGTGGAAGTAAGAAATGGGAGAGTACCAGTACGTCTTCTCAATGGGGAGAAGATGAAGAAAAATTTTACCACGTTATGCCACTGTTGCTAAATTACATACCGTAGATAACAATTCTATTCTCACAACCGAGTCCTTAGCCTCCCGCCAACCAGCGGAGGATAATTACCCGCAACCAGGTGGCGGATTGGTGTCAGCAGCTCCATGTCGGGACAGACACCACTTCCGCCCACCGAAACAGGGAGTACTACGGGTGGTACAGGAGTACGCACAGGTATTTAGCAAACACCCACTTGACTTTGGGACAATTAAGGGAGTACAGCATCATACCCCTACAGGCAGTCATCCTCCCATCAAAGAGCGGTACAGGCCTATACCCCCAGCACACTATAAGAAAAGCTAAGGAAATGTTGCGTGAATGAAGGAAGCGGGGTGATAAGGGATAGTTGTAATCCCTGGGCAGCACCTCTAGTCCTAGTTAAGAAAAAGGATGGAAGCATGAGAATGTGTGTAGATTACAGACAAGTAAATGCATAACACATAAAGATGCATACCCATTACCACCATCGGGGAAAATCCTTAGCTGCTTTGAAAACTGCTAACTACTTTTCCACCCTCGACTCACTAGTGGGTATGGCAAGTAGCTGGGCTGTGGAAGATCGGGAGAAGACAGCTTTCACCACCCCAATGGGACTCTGTGAGTTTGACAGAATGCCGTTTGGACTCAGCAGTGCCCCGGGAACATTCCAGAGAGTGATGGAAAGCTGTCTGGGACATCTCAACTTGAAACGTGTTGCTGTACCTGGACGACTTAATTGTGTACTCCAAGATGTATGAGGATCATCTGAAGCACCTGGCAGAGGTATTCGAGTCATGTCCAAGTATGGGATGAAACTGAAGCCCTCAAAGTGCCATCTGCTCAAACGAAAGGTACAGTACTTGGGGCATATTGTCAGCTCCGAAGGGAGTAGCGCCGGACCCCGAAAGGTCACGGCCATCCAGAAATGGCCGGAGCCGAAGAATCTCAAGGAGGTGTCCAGTTCCTGGGACTGACAGTTACTACAGGAGGTTTGTAAAAGACTACACCAAGAAAGCAGCGCCTCTGCAGGACCTCCTGGTAGGACAAACCCCTCAAGAGCAGAAATTCCTCCATTCCATTGGGTAAAGAACAAGCTGAGGCATTCAAAGAGATGAAAGAGATCCTGACAGGCGATGAAAATTAGCCTACCCTGATTACAGCCAACCGTTCCTGCTGTATACTGATGCCCGTTAACGAAGATGGGAGTGGTCCTCAGTCAGAAGCAGAATGGCCAAGAAAAAGTCATCGCATATGCAAGCAGGAAGCTCTGGCCAACTGAGAGGAACCCAGAAAACTATAGCAGCTTCAAGTTGGAGTTCCTGGCGCTGGTCTGGGCCATTACAGAAAGATTCAAGCATTACCTTGCCTCCAGCAAGTTCACTGCGTACACAGAAAAATAACCCCTTGACGCATCTTGAAACAGCCAAGCTGGGAGCCATGGAGCAACGTTGGATGGCTCGGCTGTCAAACTATCAATTTACCATAAATACAGGGCGGGCCGTAAAAATACCAACGCTGACGGGCCCTTTTGCGAATGCCGCATGAATCCGACACGGGAGGAAGAACGGATGACCTGGAAGAGATTGAGCTACTGCGTCCACAGAAATGGGATGATCCATGAGCAACGAGCCTACAGAAAGCGTGTGTGGTAAGACTTAAACCCTTTACCTCATCACAGCTGGAAGGAGATCAGGACAGCGATCCAGTGGTCAGCCGTATCAAGGAGCTGATAAGACAGGAAGGTTCCTCCTTGGAGAAAGATCACCTATACCAGCAAAGCTCCGTGGAACGAGAGAAGCGGTTGTTCATCTACCGTGAGAAGTTGTGCAGGAGATACGTCGACCCCAAAGGGCCCATGAGATTGGTTTGGCAGATAGTGGTCCCCAGAGCAGACATCCAAATGGTGTTAGAAGCCTACCACGATCAAGCGGGAACATTTGGCTGAAAAAAGCTGGAGACCCTGTTGAAGTGTCGGTTCTACTGGGTAGGGATGCGCAGCTCCATCGAGAAGTGGGGCCGGAACTGTGGACCCTGTGGCCTCAGACGAAAAGACTACTGTAGTCAGAAGGCACCCTGCAGCCTATCCAGACGACTCGTCCCTTGGAGATCGTGGCATTGGACCATTTTCAAGTTGTCACCAAGCAGGTCGGGATACTCCTATGCCCTGACCATGGTGGATCACTATTCCAAATTTCGGTGGTCGCCCTGTCAAAGATCTGACAGCAGAGACAGCAGCAAAGACCTTCCAAGCAAGTTTCTGCAGACCCACACGGATATCCAGAGCAGGTACTGATGATCAAGGTCCAGCCTTTGAAGCTGAACTGTTTTAAGGAATTCTGTCACTTGTATGGGTGTAAGAAGATTAGAACAACACCGTACCACCCTCAAACCAATGGCCTTTGTGAAAAGATGAATCACATTGTCATTGATTTACTGAAATCTGTACCACTGGAAGAAAGAAATCGGTGTCCAGACTTGTTACCTGACCCGGTCGACCTGTACAACCACATACCGGTAAGTTCCACCAACTGCACTCCAGCCTACCTTATGAGGCAAGACCAGGAAAGCTGCCAATGGATTTGGAACTTGGTGTGGTAGAACCAAGGCTGATGACACTGCTGAAGATTGGGACACGAATCGACAGGAACAGTACAGGAGAGTACAAGCCTGCGTGGAAGATGCCCTTAATAAAGTAAGGGAAAAAGCAAGAGAAGAATTACAACAAAATGCGCCAGCTAGACTTTTATGCCTGGAGAAGTTGTGCTAAAAAGAAAAAGAAGAATGCACAAATTGGATGATCATGGGAACAGGAGCCATATGTCGTGCAAAATTCCAAATTTGATAACAGAAAAAACTGAAACCATTAGCAAGATGGAGGACAAACGACTGCAACTGTGTCTAGAGATCATCTAAAGTTTGTCCGGGCCCATTAAAGCTTCGTGAGGAAGAACCTGTTGTCAATCAGGAAGGAGTGATGAAGCGGTCATACATACGGATTTGGGAGATTTTACCTGCAGATTGGCCCAGAGTGGGAGAAGCTGTAATCATTCCTGTTCTGCAGTTTTATCAACCGCAAGAAGAATCTCTACATCCAGTCTTTACCAATTTATGCCAGTAGAGTCAGTTCCAGAAGGACCTGTTCCGGCAGAACCTCAACCAGTGGAATCCCAAGAAGCGGAACCACAAGGGGCAGCACCCAAGAAGTAGAATCCCCTGGTGAAACTGAATCGCATCGCCCAGCCACCAGTATGCTTGCCAGATCCATAGAAAGGTTGAGACAGTATTACCGTTTGCCACACGCAGAACAGATAGGCCAGAGACTACTATACCTGACACCACTCCACGTAGGTCAGTACGTACAACGAAAGGAAGGTTACCTATTCGTTATCAAGAGTAGTCTAGCAAACTAGTCTAGTATGACCAGACAGGGGTTTACTGCAAACTGAACCTGTACAAAGTTTGAAGAAGTTTTATGAAAAATTGCACTTTATAGAAATGTTGAATAATGTTTATTACTATGCTTATTTAAAGTAGAATACCCGGCTGGGTAAAGAGTTAAAGTTTGATGTGATTTACTTGAAAAAATGTTTTCTTATGCAAAGGACTGCGTGGCTGTGGACTGTGCCAGCCCAAAAACTTTATTGTAACTAGTTCGCACTTCGGTGCCCCTTTTTTGGTTTTACATAAAGCCTTACTACCTCTGAAGAAAAACCCGTATGGTGTGGCCTAGAGTGAGGTCTGCAGTCAGAAGTCCTGCAGCCCACCCAGGACCCACGTGGGAGGTTTTGGTGCGGGTCTTCCAAAGAATTTGTCTTATACTTACAGTTAGGTCCATAAATATTTGGACAGAGACAACATTTATCTAATTTTGGTTTAGACATTACCACAATGAATTTGAAACAAAACAAATCGATGCAGTTGAAGTTCAGACTTTCAGCTTTCATTTGAGGGTATCCACATTAAAATTGGATGAAGGGTTTAGGAGTTTCAGCTCCTTAACATGTGCCACCCTGTTTTTAAAGGGACCAAAAGTAATTGGACAAATGACTCCAAGGCTATTTCATGGACAGGTGTGGGCAATCCCTTTGTTATGTCATTCTCAATTAAGCAGATGAAAGGGCCGGAGTTGATTTGAGGTGTGGTGTTTGCATTTGGAAGGTTTTGCTGTGAAGGAAACATTTTGGTCAAGGAGCTCTCCATGCAGGTGAAACAAGCCATCCTTAAGCTGCAAGAACAGAAAAAAACCCCTCCAAGAAATTGCTACAACATTAGAAAATGGCAAAATCTACAATTTGGTACATCCTGAGAAAGAAAGAAAGCACTGGTGAACTCATCAATCCAAAAAGACCTGGGAGCCCACGGAAGACAACAGTGGTGGATGATCGCCGCCATACTTTCTTTGGTGAAGAAGAAGCGTTCACAATATCAACTGAAGTCCAGACACTCTCAGTGAAGTAGGTGTATCTGTCTCTAAGTCAACAGTAAAGAGAAGACTCCATGAAAGTAAATACAAAGGGTTCACATCTAGATGCAAACCATTCATCAATTCCAAAAATAGACAGGCCAGAGTTAAATTTGCTGAAAAACACCTCCAGAAGCCAGCTCAGTTCTGGAAAAAGTATTCTAGGACAGATGAGACAAAGATCAACCTGTACCAGAATGATGGGAAGCCAAAAGTTTGGAGAAGAAAGGGAACGGCACATGATCCAAGGCACACCACATCCTCTGTAAAACCCTGGTGGAGGCAACGTGATGGCATGGCATGCATGGCTTTCAATGCACTGGGTCACTTGTGTTATAGATGACATAACAGCAGACAAGATAGCCGGATGAATTCTGAAGTGTACCGGGATATACTTTCAGCCCAGATTTTAGCCAAATGCTGCAAACTTGATTGGACGGCGCTTCATAGTACAGATGGATAATGACCCCAAGCATACAGCCAAAGCTAACACAGGAGTTCATGAGTGCAAAAAAGTGGAACATTCTTCAAAGGCCAAGTCATCACCAATCTTAACCCAATTGAGCATGCATTTCACTTAATCAAATCCAGACTTTAAGAGGGAAAGACCCACAAAAAAGCAAGACCTGAAAGGCTGCGCTGTAAAGGCCTGGCCAAAGCATTAAGAGGAGGAAACCCAGCGTTTGGTGATGTCCATGGGTTCCAGACTTAAGGCAGTGATTGCCTCCAAAGGATTCGCACACAATTTTTGAAAAAAAAAAATATTTTGTTTGGGTTATGTTTATTTGTCCAATTACTTTGACTCCAAAATGTGGAGTGTTTTTAAAGAAATGTGTACAATTCCTACATTTTCCTAACACAGATTTTTGTTCAACCCTTCAAATTAAACCTTACAATCTGCACTTGATTCTGTTGTAGAGGTTCATTTCAAATCCAATGTGGTGGCATGCAGAGCCCAACTCGCGAAATTGTGTCACTGTCCAAATATTTCTGGCCCTGACTGTATGTATTTATTGAAAGTATTTTGTTAATTTTCTACTGATCTATGTACAAAATGTAACGTTTAAGAGTCCTTAACTCCGCAAGGATGATTATTATGTTGATGTTATATGCAAAACAAAAATGTTTTCTTTTCTATTTCAGCCGGAGTGCTGAGTTTAATGGGGGGGATGTGTGGCCCAGCTTCGCAAGGCACAATGTTCCTGGAAATTCACAGGAA
>JARQOD010000003.1:368389778-368469201 GCA_033576555.1 Oophaga sylvatica
TTCAACAGAGCAGTGCAGATAAACAATTTTATTCAGTGACAGAATCTGAGCATGAAAAAAATCGTAGCATGCTGTCATGTGTGCATCGCCACGAAGATCGTCGCGGTTGCACATTCTGACTTCTCACAGCTGAGTTGCTGTTTCTTTGTGTTTGGCAGTTAGGGAGTTAATTCTGTCTGTGCTCAGTTCTGGGACTGGGTGCAGTTTTCTCCCGGCTGCAATTAATTATTTGTTGATTGGTTTCCTTTAAATCTCTGGTTGTCTGTGTTGGGAGTTGCCAGTGAAATTCTTCATGCAGACCACAGATAGGATTGTATCTGTATAGACTTAAGTTAAAGAGCTCCTTAGTTGTTTTAAGCTCACCTTACTTAGAGTTTAATATCCCAGATCATTTATGTTCCTTCTGTGTTTGAGTGTGTATGCAAGTCTGTGTTTTCTCCAGTCTGTCTTATATGTCTAATCTGTGTATTTAGCAGAGATCAGCCCATATCCCTTTGGTGGTAATCAGAATCCTTCTTAGGACTGATTACAGGGTTCAGGGACTGATAGGAGACAGGGTTAGGCTGGAGACTTGGACCTCTGAACCATTATCAGTACCTCCAAGGTGAGGGATTAGTTAGGACCCCAGTTTAGGGTCAGGTTAGACCCCCGGTCCTCCTCTTTCCTGTGACAGTGTATCAAGTCCTCAAGATTAACCCTGAGTTCAACGGATATCGTGTCAGGTAAATCTATTCTATATTTACATGCTGATGTTGCTAATCTATATGTTGTATAGAGTGTTGTTCTTTTAAGAATAGTTTACTGACATCGTACACATATCATAAGACCGCGTGACATTTTCACTGGCCCATAAAATTATTCCCAGTTGCCATGGATCCAGTAGCCCAGCTGGCTCTGCAGTTGCAGGGATTATCCATGGAGCTGACGGACATTAAGTCCAAAGTTTTGTCTCCCTCGGAGCAAACCAGATTTGAACCTAAAGTAGCTCTCCCGGACAGGTTCACTGGTGGGCGAGACAAATTTTTTACCTTCAGGGAAGCATGTAAATTGTATTTTCGGCTTCGGCCTCGATCATCAGGGAGTGAAGAGCAGAGAGTGGGAATTGTTATCTCACTCCTACAAGGGGACCCTCAATCCTGGGCCTTCTCCCTTCCTCCGGGATCCCGGCTCTACAGTCAGTAGATCGATTTTTTACTGCCCTGGGTTTGGTATATGATGACCCAGATCGGGTCTCTCTTGCTGAGACAAAATTACGTAAGATACAGCAGGGAGATCGTCCGGCGGAGGAATTTGCTTCTGAGTTCCGTAGATGGGCCACAGATACTCAGTGGAATGACCCAGCTCTTAGGAGCCAGTTTTGTCATGGGCTTTCTGACAAATTAAAGGACGTTTTGGCTCAGTATGATTCTCCTCCATCACTGGAGGCTGCTATGGCCCTAGCTATCCGTACTGATAGACGGCTCCTGGAGAGGTGCGAGGTAACTCCGCCCCCTGTTGTTACTCCACCTACTACTAAAGTCCCTTATGTTGAGGTTCCCCTTGTCTGTTCGGAGGAGCCTATGCAGTTGGGAGGGACATCATTTCGTAGGAGGGGATTGGCGGTACGCCGCAGGACTAGAAGGTGTTTCTTCTGCGGGAAAGAGGGACATTTTGTTGGGGGATGTCCATCCCGTGCCTTGTTGAGCAAAAAGTCGCCGGAAAACTGTTAATCCCAGGTTGTGTGGTGGACGACAACCTGGGAGTATGTATTTCGTCCGCTAGTTCTTCTCAGTTCCTTGTACCAGTGGAGGTGGTGGTTGGTACGAGAGTGGAGAGATTTTCTGTTCTTCTTGATAGTGGGTCCGGGCTAATCTGGTTGACGCTCAGTTTGCTCAGGCTCAAGGTATGCATCTGAGTGTATTGGTCAAACCGATCCCTATATTCTCCATTGACGCCAGGCCTCTCGGCCAAGGTAGCTTTGTTCATGAGGTTCATAACATTGACCTTCAGGTAGGGGCAATACATAGGGAACTATTATCTTGTTATGTGTTGGAGGGTCTACCTACTCCTATTGTGTTGGGACTTCCTTGGTTGGTTAAACATAACCCTGTGATTAATTGGCAGTCCAGAGATATAAGCCAATGGGGGGAGTTTTGCAAAAGTAACTGCATGAACACAGTCATCAGTGCGGTCGTGCCTAGTACTTTGCCTCCTTTTTTGGAGGACTTTGGGGATGTGTTCTCTGAGGAGGGGTGTCAGGAGTTGCCTCCTCATCGCGTGTATGACTGCTCTATTAATTTACTTCCTGATGTTAAGTTACCTAAAGCTAGGTTATATAACCTTTCTGGTCCTGAGAGGCAGGCTATGAAAGATTATATTTCGGAAAGTCTGGCCAAAGGGCATATTAGACCTTCATCTTCCCCAGTGGCCGCGGGGTTCTTCTTTGTGAAGAAAAAAGATGGAGGCCTACGCCCTTGCTTGGATTTCCGCGAACTTAATCGGATTACTGTTCGAGATCCGTATCCACTCCCTCTGATTCCTGATCTCTTCAATCAAATTGTTGGCGCCAAATGGTTCTCTAAATTGGATCTCAGGGGGGCGTATAATCTGATTAGGATAAAAGAGGGGATGAGTGGAAAACGGCGTTTAACACGCCGGAGGGACATTATGAGAACCTTGTCATGCCTTTTGGTCTGACTACTGCACCAGCAGTATTCCAACATTTTGTTAATGACATTTTTCGTCATCTGGTGGGGCTGTTTGTGGTCGTATATTTGGATGACATTTTAATTTACTCACCAGATCTTGTGTCTCACCAGGAGCATGTGAGACAGGTGTTGCAGATCTTGCGAGACAATAAACTATACGCCAAACTGGAAAAGTGTGTATTCGCCATACAGGAACTTCAGTTTTTGGGTTTCTTGGTGTCAGCCTCCGGTTTCCGTATGGACCCTGAAAAGGTGAGAGCAGTGCTTGAATGGGATCAGCCAGAGGATCTTAAGGCTCTGCAGCGTTTTCTGGGTTTGCTAACTACTACCGGAAATTTATTTGTAATTTCTCATCTGTTGTCAAACCTCTCACTGACATGACAAGAAAAGGGACGGATTTTTCTAAATGGTCGGACAAAGCTTGCCAAGCTTTTTCCTCTTTTGAAAAAATGTTTTGCTTCGGCACCCGTTCTCATCCAACCAGATGCATCACAGCCGTTCGTTGTGGAGGTGGACGCGTCTGACGTAGGGGTGGGTGCAATATTGTCCCAGGGTCCGTCCCCTGGTAAATGGCATCCGTGCGCTTTCTTTTCTAAAAAATTGTCGTCCGCCGAAAGGAATTATGATATCGGCAATAGGGAACTTTTGGCCATTAAGTTGGCTTTTGAAGAATGGCGTCACTTTTTGGAGGGGGCAGTCCACCCGGTCACCGTCATTACTGATCACAAGAACCTGCTGTATTTGGAATCTGCTAAGCGTCTGAATTCCAGACAAGCTCGATGGTCTTGTTTTTTACCAGGTTTAATTTTGTTGTCACTTATCGCCCTGGATCTAAGAATGTTATGGCGGATGCCTTGTCTCGCAGTTTCCCAGGGGCCGGGAAAATGGATGACCCGATTCCTATCCTTCAGGAGGGGTGGTAGTGTCGGCTGTATGTTCTGAGCTTGAGGAGGAGGTGTTAGAGGCTCAGGGGGACGCCCCTGCAGGACCTCCAGGGAGACTGTTTGTCCCAAATCAGTTGAGAAAAAGGTTATTGAGGCACATCATAATTCTGCTTTAGCAGGACATCCAGGGAGTAAGGCTACTTTAGATCTCCTTTCTCGCCGGTTTTGGTGGCCTAACGTTAATAAAGATGTTTTAACTTTTGTCGCGTCCTGTGGGGTTTGTGCTCGCTCTAAGACCCCTCATACCCGTCCGTCTGGGACCCTCTTACCCTTGAAACTTCCGGAGCGTCCATGGACTCATTTGTCTATGGACTTCATCACGGACCTTCCTCAGTCGTCAGGGAAGACTGTCATACTGGTGGTTGTTGACAGGTTCAGTAAGATGGCACATTTCATTGCTCTTCCTGCCCTCCCTAATGCTAAAACTCTGGCGCAGGTGTTCATTGGGAGATTGTGAGACTTCATGGGTTGCCTTCTGATGTGGTGTCAGATAGGGGGTCTCAGTTTGTGTCCAAGTTTTGGAGGGCATTTTGTTTACGTCGGGGGATGCAATTGTCATTTTCCTCGGCTTTTCATCCGCAGACCAATGGTCAGACAGAGCGTCTGAATCAAAGCCTAGAGACTTATCTTCGGTGTTTTGTCTCAGAGAACCAGGAGGACTGGTCTTCTTCTTGCCTCTGGCAGAGTTCGCTCTTAACAACAGGCGGAGCGAGTCCACTGGTAAGTCCCCGTTTTTTGGGGCATATGGTTTTCATCCCCAGTTTTGTACATTCAATGGGGGGGGCCCTTCTGGGGTTCCTGAGGAGGAGCGTTTCTCGTCGTCACTTGCTTCAGTGTGGAGAGGTGTATTGAATAATCTGAGTGCTATGGGGAACCGTTATAAACGTATGGCTGATAGGAGGAGAGTTTCTGGTCCAGATCTTAATGTGAACGATCTGGTATGGTTGTCTACCAGGAATATAAAACTTAAAGTTCCCTCCTGGAAGCTGGGCCCCAGATTCATCGGGCCGTACAGGATCAGTTCCATAATTAATCCTGTGGCATTTCGTCTGGACCTCCCTCCTACGTTTAAAATTCATAATGTGTTCCACAAGTCATTACTTAAGAGGTACGTGGCACCAGTCATACCATCACCTCTACCTCCTCCTCCAGTGGTGGTCAATGGTAACTTGGAGTTTCAAGTGTCAAAGATCATTGACTCACGTCTGAATCGCCGGTCCCTTCAGTACTTGGTGCATTGGAAGGGGTATGGTCCAGAGGAGAGGACGTGGGTTCCTGCGTCTGACATTAACGCAGATCGTTTGGTGCGGACCTTCCACAGAACTCACCCGGGCAAACCTGGCCCTGAGGGTCCGGAGGCCCCTCGTAGAAGGGGGGGTACTGTCATGTGTGCATCGCCACGAAGATCGTCGCGGTTGCACATTCTGACTTCTCACAGCTGAGTTGCTGTTTCTTTGTGTTTGGCAGTTAGGGAGTTAATTCTGTCTGTGCTCAGTTCTGGGACTGGGTGCAGTTTTCTCCCGGCTGCAATTAATTATTTGTTGATTGGTTTCCTTTAAATCTCTGGTTGTCTGTGTTGGGAGTTGCCAGTGAAATTCTTCATGCAGACCACAGATAGGATTGTATCTGTATAGACTTAAGTTAAAGAGCTCCTTAGTTGTTTTAAGCTCACCTTGCTTAGAGTTTAATATCCCAGATCATTTATGTTCCTTCTGTGTTTGAGTGTGTATGCAAGTCTGTGTTTTCTCCAGTCTGTCTTATATGTCTAATCTGTGTATTTAGCAGAGATCAGCCCATATCCCTTTGGTGGTAATCAGAATCCTTCTTAGGACTGATTACAGGGTTCAGGGACTGATAGGAGACAGGATTAGGCTGGAGACTTGGACCTCTGAACCATTATCAGTACCTCCAAAGTGAGGGATTAGTTAGGACCCCAGTTTAGGGTCAGGTTAGACCCCCGGTCCTCCTCTTTCCTGTGACAGTGTATCAAGTCCTCAAGATTAACCCTGAGTTCAACGGATATTGTGTCAGGTAAATCTATTCTATATTTACATGCTGATGTTGCTAATCTATATGTTGTATAGAGTGTTGTTCTTTTAAGAATAGTTTACTGACATCGTACACATATCATAAGACCGCGTGACACATGCACAATTTTCCTCCGTACATCAGGTGAGAATCGGCCATTCAAGTCTATGGGTGGGAGAAAAAAAATCGGATGCATAAAGAGCCACAATATAGCATCTGATTCAATGCTATGATTAAGGGCGACTGGGACTACAAAAATGCATCTTTTTTATCTTTGTATGTTGGGTTTTTCAGTTTAAAGAAGGAAAATAGGGCTTTTATTTCACCTGTGGAAGTGCCGCTCTCTTCACTTTTCCCATAGTATCCAATTTGCATGGATACATTGCAATTTTGTACAACAGGAAACTGAAAATGGCCTTGTAAAAGTAAAAAAAAAGAATTGTAGACGGATGACAAGTCAGAAAAAAATTGTCCCACTTTTCTGGATGAAAATTGGACCAAATTTTTCATATTGTCGTGTGACCCCAGCCTTAGAGGTAGTCATCGCCCTACCTTCCGTTGCTGTCACACTTTAGCGAGTGTCTTCGGCAACCTTGTTTCCCAGCATGCAGCTTCTGGTATTGGTAGCCAGAGGTAAATTTAAAAAATCATAGATAAATAAAGCTGCCATATATACTTGAGTATAAGCCAATCCGAGAATAAGCCGAAGCACCTAATTTTACCACAAAAAACTGGTAAAACCTATTGATTCAAGTATAAGCCTGGTATGCATTGTCCCCTCATCCTCATCAAGGTATGCACGGCCTCCTCTTCCCCATCCTTGCATGCACGGCCTTCTCATCTCCATCCTTGTATGCATGGCCCCCTCATCCATATCCTGGTATGCATGACCCCCTCATCCCTATCCTGGTATGCATATGTTTCTCATCCCCATACTTGTTGTATGCATGGCCCCCGCATCCCTACCCTAGTATGCATGACTCCTCATTCCTATCCTGATACGCATAGCCCCCATCAGAAAAGCATTAAAAAAATAAACCATCCTATTTACCGTCCCTGCGCTCCCTCGCAGAATCTTGTTCCAATGCCAGTTGCTGCAGCGGTCTGGCGATCATGTGTGCCCGCTGCTAAAGAGAAATGAATATTCTCACGTGATCGCCCCGCTGCTGCTTGAAGCCGGCAGCTGTGACTGACACTGTGCGCTATTAAAGAGAAATTAATATTCTCTGCGAGCAGTGAATAATCATTTCTCTTTAGCAGTGGGCACAGGCTTTAGCCGTAGCAGCCGGCTCCTGCCTCCTGTGATCCGCTGCTCCACCGCTGCTGCTCCCCCTCCGTCTTCTAGAACCTTCACTCGAGTATAACCAGAGGGGGATTGCCCGCTGCTGAAAAACTCGACTTATACTCAAGTATGTATGGTACTAGATGAAAAGCAAGTGTTTAATATCTCAGCTTTCTCTTTGTGCTCCACAATTATATTCCAATGGTCATGTTATTTTATTTTATTTTTGGTCTTTATATATGTATACATATATAGTTTTTGTTATTTTATATTGATTTGTTTTCCTATGGAAAACTTTGCTAACTTGATTTCATTTATACATTTTTTATTGAGATGGTTCTTAGCTTTTCTCTGAACGCTCTGCCTACACCGTTTTTTGAAATGCTTTTATTTTTGTCTTATTACATTCAGTACTTTTCTATTCAGCTTCAGTGTTTTCCTTTTATTCCTGGACATTTTGTTACCGGAGGTGAAAAACTTACAATGCAATTTATATACGGTAATATATCATTGAACGCTTTCATTTAGCTTTATTTCAGAACAGTAGACAATAAATATTTCTGCATTGTTCCAAATCATTTACCATAATTAAGTAGCTATTGGAATTAATGGATTTATGATAACATCCTGGGGGTAGGGACAAAGCAGAAGGTAATACAAAAATGGGAAAAAAGGGGCCTGCACACCTTTAGTATTAAATTAATGGTGCACAATTATGCTGTGTGGACAATATACAAACATACCATACATCGTGCGTCAGTACCCTGCGACTAATGAAAATACATGGACTCCGGTATTGCTGTAAACGTTAAAAACTTAAGGTATTTAGCGTTTTTGATCAACAAGTGCAAAAGTCATTCAACCACATCAAGGTGCACCTAAATATGGATGGACCCTAACCATTATATGTCCTACCTCTCCATGTGCCAAACCAGGCTTCAACTAAATGAGGAAGTGAAAGGAAACCAGGCCTAGCTCTAAATTAAAACCTAGAGTGGGAAAGATGAGTGGATAAAGTGGGGGCCACATTCCCCAATTTACACTACAAGAAAAGAAAAACAGAAAAAGAAAAAAATATGTAATGCAGAAGGTAATGTCAATGTCTCTTGTGTCTGCAAACAAGTAGGGGTTAATGACTGCAAACCCAGTGGTGTAGAATAGAAAAGGGATAATATTAATACATATGGAGGTACAGGGCAGAGTTTTAAGTAAAAAGAAGTCCCCATTGTCCTCTTCCTCTCTTACAGACTGCTCTCCATTGTCCCCTTTCTCTCCCACAGACTGTTCTACATTGTCCCTTTCCTCTCTCATAGACTGCTACCCTTTGTCCCCTTCCTCTTCCACGGACTGCTCCCCATTGTCCTCTTCCACTCTCACGGACTGCTCCCCTTTGTCCTCTTTCTCTCCCCCAGACTGCTTTCCACTGTCCTCTTTCTCTCCCACAGACTGCACTACATTGTCCCTTTCCTCTTTCACAGACTGCTACCCTTTGTCCCCTTCCTCTTCCACGGACTGCTCCCCATTGTTCTCTTCCTCTCTCACGGATTGCTCCCCTTTGTCCCCTTCCTCTTTCACGGACTTCCCCCCATTGTCCTCTTCCTCTCACATGGACTGCTCCCCATTGTCCCCTTTCTCTCTCACAGACTTCTCCCCATAGTCCCCTTCTTCTCTCACAGACTTCTCCCCATAGTCCCCTTCTTCTCTCACCGACTGCTCCCCATGGCCCCCTTAGTCGCTCACAAATTGATCCTTGTTTTGGCCTTCCTCTCTCATTGACTGCTTCATATGGTCTGCTTCCACCTTCACAGACTGCTTACCTTGGTCCCCTTCCTCTACCACAGACTGCTCTCTGTTGTCCCCTTCCTGATCATGAATTGGAAAGCTCATATGGTTTGCACAGTAATAGACATTCTCAGAGTGTGAAGAAATTTTAAGGTGGCACCATTAGATTATCAAAACTCTAACAGATATAGCAGGACAAGGGTCCTCCAAGTAAAATTTATGGGTTTAATGCTCTCCATAGGTTAAAGCTTTATAGACGTACAGAATATTCCTCATTCATAGTCACTTTTTAAATTATTCATTAAGAAATGACCAGGGAAGCTTATTAGGCGCCAGTCCCAACTTAGCAGTGTATATACCTTTAGAACCCTTGCTTGCAGAGCAAATCTTTGTGTCACATATATAAGTGGCGCTCACATTAGAGGTCCAAATAATGCATCCAAGAAAATTGCAGAAAAATTGCACTCACCAGGTATGTAATTCAAGAGTCCTTTATTTCCATTACATTTGACCAGGATCTGACTGAGCGGAGGGCAGAGAGTGTGCAGTGGAAGGAAGGAGAGCAGTGGCCGTTTCGCACAGCTGCGCTTCAACGGGTTCGAGTTGAACCTGTTGAAGCGCAGCTGTGCGAAACGGCCGTCATTCTTCTTCCTTCCTCTGCACACTCCCTGCCCTCCTCTCAGTAAGATCCTGGTCCAATGTACTGGAAATAGCTTATCTGGTGAGAGCTTATTTTCTGCAATTATTTTGGAAGCATTATTTATTATATATTCATTAAATTATTGAAGAAAACTTTCTTAATATGTTCTTGAATTTTTAATGGTTGCTAGACATATACCTAAATAGTTTGTGTTTGGTCTCCAGGTCTACTTTTCATTGATGTATTAGCCACTTGATATATAATATTTTTCTGTAATTGCAACTTCGACAGTCATATATTACCGAATACGTAAGAAAGCATTTCTTAGAACATCGCACAGGAAATCCATTTCCCTTAAGCTGCACATAACTAAATACCATTTAATCCTTCTCCATTACTGTAAAAAATTCAAGATAACAGTAAAGCACTATATCTATACAGCTTTATTCCCTTTTTCCTCCTTCCTTTCCCTTGTGGATTTATACAAAATGTATAATTTTTACATATCGATACTGAATTTTCAATTAAACACACAGATTTCTTTCTATAAAGTATCTTTAAAATTTTTTTGGATGAGTATTGAGAAAAAAGTAATTTTCGGGATAAAAAGTAAACTTAGTGTTTGATTACCTAAATCATTTCTGACTAAGGTGGAACTGGATACAGTAAGAATGGGTTAGTAGTATATATGCCTGGTTCCTATGGCCAAAAGCAACATGAAAGTAAATATTAAACTTGGAACTTTTATAACACTTAAATTAAGCATTTGGTATTGTGATGTTGTTACTATATCTGTGATTGGCTTGCTGTTATTCTTGTTTCAGTTTCTGCCTAGTAACAATGATGTAATGGGGAGGAGGAGACAAGGCAGGAGCAGGAAGTCCTGAGTAAGGGGAGCAGGAGAGAGGAACGAAAATAAAGTATGGCTGTTTAAACCTACCATCCAGCATCTCTGTGTGGCCTTCTGGAGTTCCCTTCATCTGCACAACAACACCACAACTGGCGACGAGGAAGCGTTCATCATCAGCTAAAGGTATTTCAGCTCTACAACAATGGCCTGTTTACCTGCCTTCCCTGCTTTTGATGTGCATCAGTCCCCAGCTAACCTAGCAGCATGTTGGGAGAAATGGCTGAAGCGTTTTGATATATTCCTACAAGCCATGAACATATCAGATGATACCAGGAAGAAAGCCATGCTATTACATTATGCAGGGGAACAAGTCTATGATATCTTCACTACTCTGCCTAATACAGGAGAAGATAAAGACTATGAGCTCAGTAAGGCAGCATTAAGCAAGTATTTCTCCCCACACAGAAATGCAGCATTTGAAATCTTCAAGTTTAGACAATTAAAGCAGTCAGCAACAGAAAGCATTGATGAATATCATGTCCGACTACGGCACCTTGCAGCTTACTGTGAATTTACAGATGTCGACAAAGAGATCCAAATGCAGATTTTACAAGGCTGCATCTCCTCTAAGTTACGGAGACAAGCACTCAGAGATCCCACCATGACTTTAGCAAAACTGCTTGAAACAGCACGTGTAAATGATACCGCCGAAAAACAAGCTAAACTCATAGAGAACATTGAGTGCGAGGCGGAAGCACCATCTTGTATAGCAAAGCTGACAGAGACCGCCTGTGCCTCGTATGCAGGGGGCAACTTGCTACAACTGCGGAGGGTCGTATCCTCCCCAGAATGTCTGCCCAGCAAAAGGGGGGACCTGCCATAATTGTGGAAAAGAAAACCATTTTGCAAAAGTGTGTAGATCCAAACCACAATCCCCTCATTCCACAGTACAACCCAGGTCACAGAAAATCCAAACGCTGCAGCTTACTGACGAGCCTCACAGTACTTATCTATTCTCAGTGACTGCAGAGGGATCTCAAACACTGCAAGCACTTACCAGTCCAAGGCGACTTATCCTGATAAATGGTAGTCCGGTGGAAGCCCTAGTAGACACGGGGGCTTCAGTAAACGTCATCAGCCGTGCAGTCTATAGCCAACTCCCGAACAGACCTGCTCTACAAAGCACTAGCCTAAAGATTTTTCCTTATTGTTCAGCATCTGCTCTACCCCTGTGTGGCAAATTTCAGTCAGAACTTGCAGCTGACGGGAAGTCCATCACCGACACTGTATATGTAGTAGAGTGCTCCGCAGACACGCTTCTCAGCTGCAGGAGTGCTATATCTCTGGGTCTGGTCAACCTGGTCAATAGCGTCACAGGTCCTTCGGCCCAACACATCATGCAGAGATACCCCAATCTCTTTAAAGGTCTCGGTAAGCTAAAAGACGTTCAGATAAAATTGCATATTGACCAGTCAATACAGCCGTCTGTTCAACCTCACAGGCGCATCCCATTTCATGTCCGCAAACTTGTGGAGCAAAAACTGCAGGATCTGGAAGCATCTGATGTTGTTGAACGAGTTGAAGGCCCGACTCCTTGGGTATCGCCCATTGTTGTTGCACCAAAACCAAAGCAGCCTGGTAAAATCCGGCTATGTGTGGATATGCGGCATGCCAATTTGGCTATTCAAAGAGAAAGGCACATCACGCCCCCTATTGATGACATTATCACAGACCTGAATGGTGCAAAAGTATTTTCTAAAATTGATTTAAAATCAGGTTATCATCAACTTGAGTTGCATCCAGATTCCAGGTACATTACAACTTTTAGTACCCATGTGGGCTTACGACGATTCAAGAGGTTGAACTTTGGTATCTCATCTGCGGCAGAAATATTTCAGAACGTTATCAGTCAGGTTCTATCTGGAATAGCAGGAGTTCTAAACGTCAGTGATGACATTCTTATATATGGTACAACCCAAGAGGAGCATGACAGTCACTTAGAGCAAGTATTTCAGAGACTGCAAGCCTGCAATCTAACTGTCAATCCGTCAAAATGTGAGTTTAACCAAAAGTCATTAAGCTTCTTTGGATATATCTTTTCGGAGCAAGGAGTTTCAGCAGATCCTCAGAAAGTTGCTGCCATAAAGTCAGCTAGCCAACCTCAAAATGTGTCAGAGGTTCGCAGTTTTCTAGGACTAGTCACGTACTGTGGGCGATTTATGCCTGATCTGGCCACGATCTCCGAACCCCTGCGACTACTCACGAAAAAAGACACTCCTTGGACATGGACTACTGAACACCAAGCAGCATTCGATTCCATGAAGTCCGGTCTGACTGGCGACACCGTCATGGCCTATTTTGACCCTCTAAAGTCCACAGAACTGATCGTGGATGCTAGTCCGGTGGGCCTGGGTACAATTCTCACACAAGTGTTCAAAGAAGGCAACGTTTCTACCATTTCCTATGCAAGCAAAGCCTTAACAGAGACAGAACAACGCTATTCACAAACTGAAAGGGAAGCTCTTGCGGTGTGTGGGGATGCCTTCATTTTCATCTGTACCTTATGAGACATAAATTCACAGTGATAAGCGACCACAAACCGCTCATTCCGCTTTTCAACAAACATTCTTCAAAGCCTCCCCCACGACTTGAACGCTGGTTGCTCCGCCTACAGAACTACCAGTTTCGGTTGAGATATGAGGCAGGAGCTGGTAATCCGGCTGACTACTTTTCGAGACACCCAACACCACAAACTTCCAAGGACGACATCCCAGCAACTATCCTTGCAGAGGAACATATCAATTTTATTGTTGCACATTCTGTGCCAAAAGCTATGACTATGGAGGAAATACAACAAACGGTGGATTCCGATCACCAACTTCAGTTAGTTATAGAGACTGTTCGATCTAAAAATTGGAGCAATTTTCTTGCTGAAGCCCGCCTCCAAACACCGGATCAAACAACCTACTTGACAGCCTTCTTTAATGCACGACATGATCTCTCCGTGTCTGATTCAAATCTACTGTTGCGTAACAATCGGTTGGTGATACCCCAGAAACTTCAAAGCAGAGTACTGGATCTGGCCCACGAGGCTCATCAAGGGTGGTGAAAACAAAGCAATTACTGAGAGAGAAAGTCTGGTTTCCAGGACTAGACAAAAAAGTAGAGGCACTCATTGAAAATTGCATACCTTGCCAAGCAACTACAATTGACCATAGACACGCACCCTTACAAATGACACCCCTGCCAGAGGGCCCGTGGTCTGCTGTTAGTGTTGATTTCTGTGTTTTACCGGATCACTCCTATCTGCTAGTTGTCATGGATGACTATTCGAGGTTCCCAGTCATTGAACATGTTTCGACAACCTCTGCCAGGGCTGTTATACCAAAATTAGACAAGATCTTCTCGGCATATGGCATACCGGAAACAGTGAAGTCCGACAATGGACCACCTTTTAATAGCACAGACTTTCGATCATTCGCAACCTATCTTGGTTTCACTCACAGGAAAATAACTCCTTACTGGCCTCAGGCCAATGGTGAAGTGGAACGGTTCATGCAATCAATCAACAAAACTTTGAGGATCGCTACCATGGAGCACAAGGACTTACAGCAAGAGTTACACAGATTTCTTAGACAGTACAGAGCTACACCCCATTCTACTACTGGGATACCACCTGCCACTGCGCTGTTCAACAGGCCTATGCGTGTCAAACTCCCGAGCGTTCCGCAGAGCCCTGTTCAAACCCCAATTGCTACTAAGGATGCCATATCCAAACAGAAGATGAAGAGGTATGCAGATAAGAGCAGTCATCGTTGCAAGCCACCGGAAGTATTGGTGGGAGATTGGGTCCTGGTAAAAAGGCTAAGACCTAGAGACAAGTTTGCATCACAATACTATCCTGAACCCTTTCAGGTCACACAAGTCAAAGGCACCATGGTTACTGCTCAAGATCGCGGTCGCCAGGTCACAAGGAACGTGTCCCATTTTAAAAAACTTTGCGACTATGTCCCAGAAACAGAGAGGCAGATAGCGATGACGTCCTGCCGGATCCCCAGAGCTCAGCAGTTCCAAGGGAGGATACCTCAGGGGACTCAGAAGTTCATCTGGGACTGTGATGTCTCATCGCTATCCAGCGAGGGCAAATCGTAGACCGCCAGCCCACCTCTTGGACTATGTTCTGCAGTAAAAAGAAAAAAAAAAAAATCCTTCGTACTAATGTGAACTTTTGGACCGTTATCCAGTTATAATGTTGTTTTGTTTGGTGAGAAGAGGAGAGATGTGATGTTGTTACTATATCTGTGATTGGCTTGCTGTTATTCTTGTTTCAGTTTCTGCCTAGTAACAATGATGTAATGGGGAAGAGGAGACAAGGCAGGAGCAGGAAGTCCTGAGTAAGGGGAGCAGGAGAGAGGAACGAAAATAAAGTATGGCTGTTTAAACCTACCATCCAGCATCTCTGTGTGGCCTTCTGGAGTTCCCTTCATCTGCACAACAACACCACAGGTATGTCCTATCAGCTTTTTTAAAAGGGAGTCTGTCAGCAGGATCTCACTCTCCCTCAAATTATTTATATGTGCATGTACCTCTTTCAAAGACAAGTCCAGCAATACCTTTATATGGCCAGTCAGTTCTTCTGTTACTGAGAAATTAGAGTTTAAAAAGATATGCAAATGAGGCTGAAGGGCTATGGTAGATCTGAAACCTCTTTCACTCAAGCTCTATTCTCTGCCCAGTGCCGCCTCCTCCTGAACAACTGATGGCTCCTTTGCCTGAAGTCACACAACCTAGAGACTTTTGGTCACGCAGGAGGAGGCAGCACTGGGCAAGGAAGAGAGCTGGAGTGACACAGGCTTCAGATCTTTCATAGCTCTTGAGCCTCATTTGCATATTAATTCAAACTTTGATTGCTCAGTAAAGGAGGAACGGACTGGATTCAGGAAGATTACCGTCACTGGCTGCCTTTTTTTCTGAAACATGAAAGGCCTTAAAAATGTTAAAACATAAAGGAAATCCTTAAATTCTCTTTACCACGCACTTCTCTGCCTCTTCCACTCCTTAATATTAACCATCCGGTCCTCGTTGCATCTTAGATCACAGCCACTTGTACTGAAATCCGCAGACCTCTCAAAGTGGACAGGGACTTTTTAATTTGATGAGGCCCAGGAGGATTCTTCGCAAGCACATGACAGGTCAAAATGTGCCGTGACCTTGCGCTGTATGCGCAGAAGTCTACCGATTACTGCACGAGTAGTGGGGATCTGAAGGACCGGACATGTGGACCAGAGGGACCAGAGAGCAGAGGGACCAGAGAGCTAAGCAGTAAGGTGCATCTAAGGATTTTTTATATTTTTTACTTATTATCTAAGGATTTTTTATATTTTTTACTTATTATTTTTATTATGCTCTGGAGTTTGGAGCATAATAAGGGACAATAAATTTGCAGAGAATTTTTTGTCTGCAAATTTAATGTCCCTTATTATTTTCCGGGGCCTCTCCAGACTCCAGAGCACAATAAAAATAAGTAAAAATTATAAAAAATCCTAAAACCACCTTACCAGGTGAATTAGAATTTTGCCTGATCCACTCATCTCAATTAATGGGCATTTTACAATGCTTTACCAAAATATACACTTCCCCATAAGGTTTCTCTATCATTCAATAGGGAGTAGAGCGAGTCATCAAGAGACCTGCTTAATAACTGGGCAACCACACTGGAACAGTCGTCAGAAGTCTTTTTATAAAAGTTTTATTACTTTGTGTAATTTCTTTTGCTGAACTTTTTGAATCACCAGAGGTTATTTTGGACCAGCTGGCCAATATGATTTACAGATGCCAGAATCAAAAATGCTTCTTAATTGCAATTTTTATTAGTATCCTAGAGCAACTTTGACGAGTCTGTCCACCCAGAGAGCAGTTACATTTTTTTTCCCGGGCATATTTACAATGTTTCTTTATGTAAATTGAGTTCTGTTCGGATTTGCGAGTTCACATTTTCCCAGCATGACTTTTTTCATTCCAATTTCAGCAAAACATTCCACTCCTCGGAGCTCCTGGAAATTGTTTTCTGGGCAGTTAATTTCTCTCACTTGTTGGCCCATCAGGATAACCTTTTAAACATAATGGTGATAAGAAGCGATCTTTGAATTCAGGTTGGCTGTAAAAAAAATAAAAATACAGCCTCATTTAGATGATAAAAAAAAAATGGACAAATTGCCTTTTTCTTTCCCTTTTCTCCCGTCAAGAATGCGTTGTTACTTTCGACAGCTATTTTCTGCTTCGGCAAAAAAATAAAAAATAAAATATATTGACATGAAAATGTAATAGGGTTTTGTATGTTCAGTGAACTACAAAAGGCACTTAGAGAGGATTTATGCCGGAAGACTCATTGAAATTCTGTCCTGCAAAAATATTTTGCTGTTCTTATAAAAGTATAAATGCAGATTAATGTGGGTGTACAATTAATGAAGAGGTATTGTAGACAGCAGTGAATGCTACCTATCAATTACATGGAGACAGAGGACTGATCGCTGCTTGGAGATTGACAGATGTCTGAATAGATTATGTTTCAAGTGAATATCCACATTGAGTCTATGGAAGAAAGTTCTAAGAAATTACACAAATGTCCCATATTATACATGGCAATAATGTATTGCTCGTGCACTGATGACTAGTGATGAGCGAGCACTAAAATGCTCGGGTGCTCGTTGCTCGGGTCGAGCAGATTGGAATACTCGGGTACTCGGACAGAACAAAGAGCCCAATGTAAGTTTAACAGAGACCCGAGTATTTTTAATGCTATCCCCCGGGGGTCCTTTTAAGGTCTAAAGACGTCTGAAAGTGATGGAAACAGTGCTGAAATGACACGGGAATATCATGACAAATGCCCCTGGAAGCTTTTCTAACTCCTAGGTCACAGCTCTAAACAATGTTGTCAGAGTTTTACACCCTTTTTACAGGTACACCAAAAAACCTACAAAAACTAAACCAAAATGGATTTTGCTGGGAAATATGTTAAGGAACATCCTTTCCAGGTTAATGACTTTTATGAACGCCAAAATAATTAACCCAAAACAAAAATGTTCCTCCACCACTTGGGCTATGTTCACATGTAGCGTTTTTGAGCTGTTTTGCAACTTTAGCATTGCTTTCAACCAATACAAATGCATTCACTGGGAAATGGCATTGTAACATTTAACAAACCTAGCTGGCCATGTGGTGTGTGACACATAAGCAGACACATCTTGTTTCATTTATGAAGGAGGGACTCTTAAAGTCACAGAGCCTATTTTTTCAGGGGCATCAGGCGGCATTAATCTTCTTAAAGGGCCATTATTAAACAGTGGGTTTCCGAAACTGTTATTGCTTATGCAGTGAGTGGATGGGCTGCCAAGAATTGCAACGCACCCCAATACCTCTTACACGAGAGGTACAGGAGGGCTTCCTGAAAAAATGTTGCATTGAATGCATGGCCTGGTTACATGCACCCCAATAAGCTTTTCAAGCCACGTACTGGATGGCCACAGGAAGATCCACTTCACATTATTCATTTTGTACTCCCATACTGTTTTCTTATACATTGAATGCAAGGCCTGGCCTTCTACCAAGTCATATGCACCCCAATAAGCCCAATAACCCCTTGGAAGAAACATGGAGGAGGGACTCCTAAAAAAAATGTCCCATTTAAAAGGAGCGGGTCTCCTAGACTAGGAATGCTCATACACTAAGTGTATTGGTCGGCAAACATTTTCCCCTGTGGGGTACACCTCAACCTTTTCCATAACAGGTATTTTACCCCCAGCTTAACCACTCACCCTTGTTAGGAATTCGACACTGGCTGTAGCAGCACGGAACACGTTAACCCTGGTGATCAAGTGGCGGCGGATGATGACACGTGGAAGAAGGCCTGATTAAAAATATGCCCAATTTAGACTTGGAATGCCCATACACTAAGTGTATTGGCTGTCAAAAATTTTCCCCTGTAGGGTACACCTCAAACTTTTCCATAACATACTACCAACAAATGAACTGAAGCATATGCCAAGTAAAAATTCAAAATTTTTTATTTAACAAACATTAACACACAGCTATTAAAAATATTCAGTGGATGAATATACATATATGGAACTGAAACCACAGGAATTAATATACCCATGCCATAAACATATTCAACAGATGGATAAATATCCAGAGCATATAAAGAAAAAGATTTTTTTCAATAGGGTTCCTCAAAGAGGCTTCCTTATGTATGGAGCAAAGCTTTCTTGAATGTTAATCAATGTCACCCCATCAGAAGAAGCTAACGCGAAATGCACGTCGGGACGCTCCCTGCTAACCAGGTCATGTATACCCCTTAAATTTAGTTGATTTGCTTCCTCCTTCATGTCTAGCTGACTATTTCAAACCCTCAGTAGCATGCTTGCACTTTAACCACTGCACCTTAACCTAATTTTATGTCATCCTTATTTGATTGCTGCCATATTCAATAGCTTATTTTTGCACCTTACAATATGGTTTTGTCTCTGTAAGTATTCTAAAGCATGTTTTGCACTAGTATTGAACATTATTTAGCACTATGCACTTTAATGTTATTTATTGTTTTTGGATGTAGAGATAGCAATCAATCTAAGAGATTATATATGTAGGAGTTTGTATGTTCTCCCCGTGTTTGCGTGGGTTTCCTCCGGGTTCTCCGGTTTCCTCCCACACTCCAAAAACATACTGATAGGGAATCTAGAATGTGAGCCCCATCGGGGACAGCGACGATAATGTGTGCAAACTGTAAAGCGCTGCGGAATATGTTAGCGCTATATTAAAAATAAAGATTATTATTATTAATATTAGGCAATTTTGCTGTGAGGAGCCATAAAGAGTCTTACATAGAGCCTTAAGCTATATGGGCATCTAAATAGAGCTGTATGAGAAAACTCTTTTCCTTGTTTATGTATCTTTGCTTTATGAATGTTATATTGAATACCAAATTTGGCTGACATATAAGTCCAAAAGCACTGTTTGCAAAGAGAAATATATTGAATTATATGACATTGATTAACATTCAAGAAAGCTTTGCTCCATACATAAGGTAGCCCCTTTGAGGAAATCTATTGAAAAAAATCATTTTCTTTATATGCTCTGGATATTTATCCATCTGTTGAATATGTTTATGGCATGGGTATATTAATTCCTGTGTTTTCAGTTCCATAAGCAATACAGACCAAAAGTTTGGACACACCTTCTCATTCAAAGATTTTTCTGTATTTTCATGACTATGAAAATTGTAAATTCACACTGAAGGCATCAAAACTATGAATTAACACATGTGGAATTATATACTTAACAAAAAAGTGTGAAACAACTGAAAATATGTCTTATATTCTAGGTTCTTCAAAGTAGCCACCTTTTGCTTTGATGACTGCTTTGCACACTCTTGGCATTTTCTTTATGAACTTCAAGAGGTAGTCAAATTTTTTTTAAATTTGGTGACGGGCATCATAACACCTTTGCCAAAAAATAGAGTGGCTGGAGAATAATGGAATACGTTCACCCTGGTGTTCAAGTGATGGTGGATGGTGAGGATGAGGAGAAGGAGGAGAAGGACACCAAATTGCCAAAATCAGGAAGCGTATACCCATTGTGGGTGTGAAGAGGTGCATGGGAATACCCCTCTCAAAAAGACAGTACATTGGAGGTTATCTGTCGTTGTCATCATTTGGTGGTGTCGAGAAGTCTCGCCTAATCCATCCCTTGTTCATTTTATAAGAGTCAGCCTGTCTGCATTTTCCGTTGACAGGCAAATGCGCTTATCTGGGATAATTCCACCAGCAGCACTAAAAACCCGCTCTGACAAAACACTAGCAGCAGGGCAGGCCAGGACCTCCAAGGCGTAGAGAGCCAGTTCATGCCACGTGTCTAGCTTGGACACCCAGTAATTAAAAGGCATAGAGGAATCATGGAGGACGTTGGTACGGTCAGCAAGGTACTCCCTCAGCATCTTATAAAACATTCCTTTCCTTGTGACATTACCCCGCGCCTCAGGGCCAGGGCGATCCTAGTGTCTGAGAAAACTGTCCCAGAACTTTGCCAGTGTTCCCCTGCCTCTGCTGGATTGGAGTTTTGTCTCTCTTGCCTCTACTCCTTGGTTGTCTGCCGCCAGTGTTTTGAGATGGGAATTTTTTTAATAATTCTGTAACAATGGCCCTCTTGTACTTCACCATTTTAGTGCACCTGTCTCCCTCTGGAACAAGAGATTGAAAGTTTTCCTTGTAGCTTCGGTCTAAAAGTGGCACTACCCAGTAATGACTGTTACCCAATATTTTACAATACGAGGGTCACCGAAAAGGCATCGCAACATAAAGTCAGTCATGCGTGCCCCACAGGTGACAGGCAATTGTTCCGTGTCCTCACCAACAGGATGACTGACCAAGGCGTCCTCATCCTCCTCCTCCTCTTCCTCTCTGTCCTCAGTCCATCCACGCTGAACAGACGATATGACAGTTGTGCTTGTAGTACCGTCTATAGCGCATGAAAGTAGCTCCTGTTCTTCCTCCTCCTCCTCTTCCTCATTGTAAACCCATCCACATTGTGATGACATGATGCTGAGCTGTGTGTACTCACCCTGTATGGTTCCTTGCTCCATGTCCTCGTGCTCTGCCTGTAATGCATCCTCTTTCATTGTGAGCAGAGAGCTTTTCAGAATGTAGATGAGCAGGATGATGATGCTAATTATGGCGTCATCGCCGCTCACCATCTTGGTGGACTCCTCAAAGTTTTGGAGAATGTTACATATGTCTGACATCCATATCCACTCCTGAGGTCTTATGTGTGGAGTCAAACCTGAACAACGACAGCCTTGTTGATGCTGGTATTCAACAACTACCCTCTTCTGCTCACAAATCCTTTCCAACAAATGCTGTGTAGAGTTCCAACGCCTGGGTACATCACATACCAGTCAGTGAGCTGGAATCTGCAATGGCTGCTGAATCACGGCAAGGGCGACTGAAGCTGTAGCTGACTTTCTAAAATGGGCACACAGGTGGCGTACTAACCAGCAGATCTGGCAGCTCCGGTAGCTTTTAGAAAACATTGAACAATGAGGTTAAGCACATGGGCCAGGCATAGTACGTGTGTCAGTTCGCCTCACCTCAGAGCCGCCACCAGGTTCCTGCCATAGTCACACACAACCAGCTGGAGATTCAGCGGTGTTAGCTACACATCTGCCTGCTCTTTCAGAGCTGTCAACAACTCTTCAGCGTTGTGCAGTTTGTCACATAAGCAAATTAGCTTCAGCACAGTCTGTTGCCACTTGGCTTTGGCAGTGCTGCAGTGCTTCCAGCTTGTGACTGATATGCTCATTTCGGAGATGGGGCTGAAGAGGAGGAGGAGGAGGTGCAGGAGCTGTACACAGTGGAGGGCAACCCTGATTGACCTAGGGCCCACAATTCTTGGTGTCAGGAGGGCGTGTTCCATCCCAAAGTCAGACTGGGTCCCAGCTTCCACTATGTTAACCCAGTATGCCGTCAGCGGGATGTACCGTCCCTGGCCACAAGCACTTGTCCACGTGTCCGTAGTTAGGTGTACTTTCCCAGTAACTTCATTATTGAGGGCACGGGTAATGTTGTGCGACACATTCTTGTGTAATGCTGGGACGGCACAGCTGGAGAAATAGTGGTGGCTGGGGACCGAGTACCTTGGGAAGGCTGCAGCCATCCGGTTGCGGAAAGCTTCTGTATCCACGAGCCTAAAAAAGGCAACATTTTGAGAGCAAGCAGATGAGCAATGTGAGAATTTAGTACTGTGGCCTGTGGGGCATTGGCTGCGTATTTCCGCTTACGTTCCAATGACTGGGGTATGGACAGCTGAAGGCTGCACTGGGACAACATAGTAACATAGTAACATAGTTATTAAGGTTGAATGAAGACTTTAAGTCCATCTAGTTCAACCCATATCCTATCCTAACCTGCCCTAACATGTTTATCCAGAGGAAGGCAAAAAAAAACCAAGTGGCAAACAGTAAGCTTCACATTGGGGAAAAAAATTCCTTCCTGACTCCACATGCAGCAATCAGACTAGCTCCCTGGATCAACGACGTGGACGTGCTTGATAATGGTGCTATTTGACTGTGGTTTACGGCAGGTACAGAGCAGGAGGCATCTTCGCATGCACCGTGGACAGGAGATTGGCTTGCACGCACAACAGTGGAGGAAGCAGTGGTGCCATCTGCAGACACTGTTCCTGGAGCCTAAGGTTGGGCCCACAAAGTCGGGTGCTTTGCTGCCATGTGTCTGATCAAACTGGTGGTGGTAAGGCTGGTAGTTTTACTACCCCTGCTGATGCTTGCATGACAGGTGTTGCAAATGGCCTGTTTGGGGTTATCAGCGGAGTCTTTAAAAAATAACCAGACTTGGGAAGACCTAACATTTGGGCCTGGCAACTTCCGTCATGTTGGTGTTACAGGGAACGGTTGTATGCTCTGTCTGCAGCAACCACACTGATTCTTACTGCCTGAAGGGGTGCTATGCCTCCCTCCCCCTGTGTGCTGCTGTCCTCGCTCTGCATGTCCTCCTGCCAGGTTGGGTCAGTTACCATATCATTCACCACCTCATCTTCCACTTCCGCAACCTTGTCCTCCTCCTGACTTTCAGGCCTGTGTCTGTGCTTCATAAAAGTTAATTAATTGCGCTGCAATAGATTACAGTATCAGTGCAAGCAATCAAAGTTCAAGACTAAATGTGCCATCCTGGATGAGCTGCACTACCTAAGCCACTTGTGTGGGTTTTAGAGTCCATCTCATGCTACCACGAGTGTGAAAGAACAACCAACTTTCAAAAGTGACCAAAACAGCTAGAAAGCATTGGTACTGAGACGTGGTCTGTGGTCCCCACCTGCAGAACCACTCCTTTATTGAGTGTGTCTTGAAAATTGCCAATAATTTCCATCTGTTGTCTATGCCATTTGCTCAACAGCATGTGAAATTGATTGTCAATCAATGTTGCTTCCTAAGTGGACAGTTTGATTTCACAGAAGTTTGATTTACTTGGAGTTATATTCTGTTGTTTAAGTGTTCCCTTTATTGCTTTGAGCAGTGTGTATATATATATATATATATATATTTTAATATATATACTGTATGTATACAGTACAGACCAAAAGTTTGGACACGCCTTCTCTTTTAAAGATTTTTCTGTATTTTCATGACTATGAAAATTGTAAATTCACACTGAAGGCATCAAATCTATGAATTAACACATGTGTAATTATATACTTAACAAAAAAGTGTGAAACAACTGAAAATATGTCTTATAGTCTAGGTTCTTCAAAGTAGCCACCTTTTGCTTTGATGACTGCTTTGCACACTCTTGGCATTCTCTTGATGAGCTTCAAGAGGTAGTCACTGGAAATGGTCTTCCAACAATCTTGAAGGAGTTCCCAGAGATGCGTAGCACTTGTTGGCCCTTTTCCCTTCACTCTGCGGTCCAGCTCACCCCAAACCATCTCGATTGGGTTCAGGTCTGGTGACTGTGGAGGCCAGGTCATCTGGCGTAGCACCCCATCACTCTCCTTCTTGGTCAAATAGCCCTTACACAGCCTGGAGGTGTGTTTGGGGTTATTTTCCTGTTGAAAAATAAATTATGGTCCAACTAAACGCAAACCGGATGGAATAGCATGCCGCTGCAAGATACTGTGGTAGCCATGCTGGTTCAGTATGCCTTCAATTTTGAATAAATCCCCAACAGTGTCACCAGCAAAGCACCCCCACACCATCACTCCTCCTCCTCCATGCTTCACGGTGGGAACCAGGCATGTAGGGTCCATCCGTTCACCTTTTCTGCGTCGCATAAAGACACGGTGGTTGGAACCAAAGATCTCAAATTTGGACTCATCAGACCAAAGCACAGATTTCCACTGGTCTAATGTCCATTCGTTGTGTTCTTTAGCCCAAACAAGTCTCTTCTGCTTGTTGCCTGTCGTTAGCTGTGGTTTCCTAGCAGCTATTTTACCATGAAGGCCTGCTGCACAAAGTCTCCTCTTAACAGTTGTTGTAGAGATGTGTCTGCTAGAGTTGAGCGATACTTTCCGATATCCAAAAGTATCGGAATCGGAATGGTATCGCCGATACCCAAAAAATATCGGCGATACCCGATACCGATACTGGAAATCCAATGTAAGTCTATGGGAACAAAATATCGGAATTAAAAAAAAACCCATTCTTGCCTTGTTGGTTAATTGTACATGAAGGAAAACAACAAAGAGTAATGTAGAATGTATTGGGGAAGGTTGAGGAGACATTAAAGGCATAGATGTTTAACCCAATCAAATGGAATAGCATAAATATTTTTTTTTTTAAAGATGTTCGGATTGACGAAGAAATTGACAATGTTGTTAAGGTTTTTTCTATTTTGGCAAATATGTATATTTCACAACTTCCATGCTCTTCACCTTTTTAACTTTTGACACACTTTCTCCTTCATAATCTTCAGCAGCATCATCTTTTTCATCAAATTATTCTTCATCTTCACCTTCTTTATCTTCTTCTTAAACTTCTTGCTATTCATCTTTTTGTTAACATTACTCATATTCTTCTTATTAAACTATTATTCTTCTTCATATTGTACTTCATCTTCTTCATCATATTCTTATTTGTGACAGAGATTCCTGTACTTGTAATCTGTCAAAGTATGAATTTTTCATCCTTCCGTTCTTGCTGTCACAAAAGATTTAAATTACAACAGTATTTGTCCGTGTTCAGTTTAGCCTGCAGCAGCAGGCATTTTCCAGGGGCACCACGAGGAGGAACGGACTCACCCCCATACACTGCTTAGTCTTCTTCTGCTTATAATTTAGAGCATATATTTTGCTCTTCATTTTGGTCTTATACTTCATGTTCTTCTGCTTTTTGATCTTCTGCTTATTGTTCTTCAGTCTCTTGTTCTGTATCTTGTAGTTTGTCTTAACCTTCTTAGTCCTGTTGGTTAATCTTTTATTTCTTCTTTGTGATGGTGTTTAGGCTGGTTGGCTTGATGCTCGTCGTCCTTGTGGTCGTCATCTTCTTCGGGGTGGTCATCAGGGTCGTCGTCTTCATTGTTGGAGATCCAGAGTGATTACCCAAAAAAACATTTAAAAAATCTTCAATTTGTAAATGTAGCAGAAGGTACAAGAGCCAATGCAAGTAACGAGGACCAGCTGACTGTGCTGGAACCCGGAGGGGCAGCAGAAGGAAAAGAGCCAATGGCACAACCGAGGACCAGCTGACGTTACTGGGACACGGTTACTAAGCAGGAGGTACCTGTGCTCCAAAGCACTACCAAGGACCAGCAGACGTTGCTGGAACTCGGATACCGAGATGGAGGCACCTAGGCCAAAGGCACTGCGGAGAACCAGTTGACGGTACTGGAACCCGGACGGGTAGCAGAAGGTACAAGAGCCAATGCAAGTAACGAGGACCAGCTGACTGTGCTGGAACCCGGAGGGGCAGCAGAAGGAAAAGAGCCAATGGCACAACCGAGGACCAGCTGACGTTACTGGGACACGGTTACTAAGCAGGAAGTACCTGTGCTCCAAAGCACTACCAAGGACCAGCAGACGTTGCTGGAACTCGGATACCGAGATGGAGGCACCTAGGCCAAAGGCACTGCGGAGAACCAGTTGACGGTACTGGAACCCGGACGGGTAGCAGAAGGTACAAGAGCCAATGCAAGTAACGAGGACCAGCTGACTGTGCTGGAACCCGGAGGGGCAGCAGAAGGAAAAGAGCCAATGGCACAACCGAGGACCAGCTGACGTTACTGGGACACGGTTACTAAGAAGGAGGTGCCTGTGCTCCAAAGCACTACCAAGGACCAGCAGACGTTGCTGGAACTCGGATACCGAGATGGAGGCACCTAGGCCAAAGGCACTGCGGAGAACCAGTTGACGGTACTGGAACCCGGACGGGTAGCAGAAGGTACAAGAGCCAATGCAAGTAACGAGGACCAGCTGACTGTGCTGGAACCCGGAGGGGCAGCAGAAGGAAAAGAGCCAATGGCACAACCGAGGACCAGCTGACGTTACTGGGACACGGTTGCTAAGCAGGAGGTACCTGTGCTCCAAAGCACTACCAAGGACCAGCAGACGTTGCTGGAACTCGGATACCGAGATGGAGGCACCTAGGCCAAAGGCACTGCGGAGAACCAGTTGACGGTACTGGAACCTGGACAGGTAGCAGAAGGTACAAGAGCCAATGCAAGTAACGAGGACCAGCTGACTGTGCTGGAACCCGGAGGGGCAGCAGAAGGAAAAGAGCCAATGGCACAACCGAGGACCAGCTGACGTTACTGGGACACGGTTACTAAGCAGGAGGTACCTGTGCTCCAAAGCACTACCAAGGACCAGCAGACGTTGCTGGAACTCGGATACCGAGATGGAGGCACCTAGGCCAAAGGCACTGCGGAGAACCAGTTGACGGTACTGGAACCCGGACGGGTAGCAGAAGGTACAAGAGCCAATGCAAGTAACGAGGACCAGCTGACTGTGCTAGAACCCGGAGGGGCAGCAGAAGGAAAAGAGCCAATGGCACAACCGAGGACCAGCTGACGTTACTGGGACACGGTTACTAAGCAGGAGGTGCCTGTGCTCCAAAGCACTACCAAGGACCAGCAGACGTTGCTGGAACTCGGATACCGAGATGGAGGCACCTAGGCCAAAGGCACTGCGGAGAACCAGTTGACGGTACTGGAACCCGGACGGGTAGCAGAAGGTACAAGAGCCAATGCAAGTAACGAGGACCAGCTGACTGTGCTGGAACCCGGAGGGGCAGCAGAAGGAAAAGAGCCAATGGCACAACCGAGGACCAGCTGACGTTACTGGGACACGGTTACTAAGCAGGAGGTACCTGTGCTCCAAAGCACTACCAAGGACCAGCAGACGTTGCTGGAACTTGTATACGAGATGGAGGCACCTAGGCCAAAGGCACTGCGGAGAACCAGCTGACGGTACTGGAACCCGGACGGGTAGCAGAAGGTACCCATGGAAATTTAAGTTGACAGGCCGCGAGCCGGCCGCAGTTACCGAATCCCACAGTACTACAGTGGGTGATTGTCCTATTGTCACAACGGAAACAGCCTTTATTTGCATATCCCGCAGCACACATAGGAAGCACCTAAACTCCAGGCACTACAGAGTCAGCTAACCCAACCGCAACACGACAGGACAACTTATTGGAGGCTAAGTGACGTTTACACTGACAGGAAACAGATGGCGTGCTGTAACCAGTCTGGGCAGGAGTGAGTACCCGTGCCAATGACACTTCCGAGCAACAACTGTCGGTGTTGGAGCCCAGGGATGACAAGAGAACCGGTTGGAGGCAGCAGGACTTTTTGCCGTTCACACAGCAGGGGAACAGCTGACATTACTGAACCCCAGTAACACAGGAGCAAGTGTTGACTGTGCTAACAGCACTTCCGAGCAACAACTGGCGGTGTTGGAGCCCAGGGATGAGAAGAGAACAGGGTGGAGGCAGCAGGACTTTTTGCCGTTCACACAGCAGGGGAACAGCTGACATTACTGAACCCCAGTAACACAGGAGCAAGTGTTGACTGTGCTAACAGCACTTCCGAGCAACAACTGGCGGTGTTGGAGCCCAGGGATGAGAAGAGAACAGGGTGGAGGCAGCAGGACTTTTTCCGTTCACACAGCAGGGGAACAGCTGACATTACTGAATCCAAGTAACACAGGAGCAAGTGTTGACTGTGCTAACAGCACTTCCGAGCAACAACTGGCGGTGTTGGAGCCCAGGGATGAGAAGAGAAGAGGATGGAGGCAGCAGGACTTTTTGCCGTTCACACAGCAGGGGAACAGCTGACATTACTGAACCCCAGTAACACAGGAGCAAGTGTTGACTGTGCTAACAGCACTTCCGAGCAACAACTGGCGATGTTGGAGCCCAGGGATGAGAAGAGAACAGGGTGGAGGCAGCAGGACTTTTTGCCGTTCACACAGCAGGGGAACAGCTGACATTACTGAACCCCAGTAACACAGGAGCAAGTGTTGACTGTGCTAACAGCACTTCCGAGCAACAACTGGCGGTGTTGGAGCCCAGGGTCAAGGAGGATGTTTAAATACTAGATCAAGTATTTTCCTTGTTACGTGTCAATTAAAAATGTCTATACTCCAAACAAGAGAAATATAACCTTTAGTACCATAAGATGATGATTTTACATTAAAAAATATATGTAAATTAATAATTGACAAACATAAACGCATACATTAACATGTTGAAAAGCAATGCAAACCACAATAAAAATAGGTTAAATAATCTGCTATAACGGTTTTAAATAAAAGCATACAAGTACATATCAGAATCCTTTAATGATGGATAAGTAACAGTATGTACACCATTTTTATTGTATAGACAATGAATGGCTGACTTAAAAACATAATCAGCATTACAAGTTATCTGTGACATTCATAAAACTTTACATTTGCTGAATAATATCACTAAAAAGTTTTTAAAAATATCTAAAATTTCCATCATGTAATACTGATAATATGTGCCAATCATTTATATTAACAAACAAAAACTTTAAAAAGTGCATAGTGCATAGTGAAAACAGCTATTTATGCCTGACTGTGGACTTGCAAGCATGACAACGGATAGATAAGGATATATAGATGAGACTGCATAGCCACAGATGGTGAATGGCGATGTAATACTGTACCTCAATAAAGTGTGCGTTACTACTACATCCTTTTTTTTATATAGCTTTATAAAAGGGTATGTGCATGTATGCTTGCGCCTTTGTTTGGACGCACAGACTGGCTTCCTGCTGTGACGCGTTGGGTATTGGAGCGTCTGTGCGTCTTATGACGCAGACTAACATTCACGGTGCGCATCGTTCATCATCGCAAGCGTACCGACAACACAAAGGCGTTGTCATGACTGCTTTATCTCAGTAAACATGCACCTATGATGAAACATACACGCATGTGCCCTATTACATAACAAGCTACAAGAAAAACGCGTGTGAGGTGTGACACAGCTGTTTTGTTAAGGTACAGTATTATATCGACATTGTACAGGTGTCGCTATTCAGTCTGATAAATAGATATCATTCACCTATTCTATCAGTTGTCGTTCTTTCAGCAGCACTTACAGGTATATATTTTGCTATTGTGACTATGCACTATTGACTTTAACAAGGTAATGCATGATTTTTGTTACCGATTATCATGTTTACATGAAGGACCTGTGCCTTTGATTGTCTATCCTCCCCTGGTGTGCTGGGCAGCTGCTAATTTATCCCAAAGCAGCTACCATAACTCCTCCCACCTGATCCTCTACTCAGTCCTATATATTCAGTAGCAGTCTAAGGGGGCACGCGTGTGGGGTCAGGCACGCAACTGCAGCAGAAGTACCACTGCAGCAAAAGTACAGAGAAGCTGCAGTTATTTCAACGGCAGTTAGTCACGGCAGGAGTCAGGACCCCACACTATGTCTCTTTTGGGTATGTCTGCTGAGTAAGCACTTCTAATTACTTGTACCTGGCTTTTCTAATTACCCATCTTACTCTTTCACCATGTTTACATATGCCTTCACAGTGTTTGCTCCTTTAATCCTCTCTCTCCTTCGCTATCCCCAAACCCCAGCACCCTCTAATCAAATAATCATCTCCCCTTACCTCCTTCCTCCCCACCTATCCTCCTCTGCTGACCTGCTCCTCAACCTCAAATCTGTCCTAATAAAACACAAAACAAGCTTCCCTCTCTCCTTCTCCCACCTGCTCTCCCTTTCTCTGCTCCTCCTCAATGCTGGTGACATATCTCCCAATCCTGGACCTCCACAGTTCATACCCACCATTAGTACTCCTTCCTACCGCTCCCTATCTAATAGGAACTACCGCAATCTTTCCAACGTAAAACCTGTGCCATTGACACCCACCCCCCTGCTCCCTCTCTCTGGAGCACTCTGGAATGCCCGCTCCATCTGCAATAAGCTTCATGTGATTCATGACCTCTTTCTCTCTCGCAATCTTGCTTTCCTCGCCCTCACAGAAACATGGCTGACACCCTCTGACACCGCCTCCCCTGCTGCGCTGTGTTACGGTGGCCTCCAATTCACCCACACTCCTCGCCCTGGAAACAGACATAGTGGAGGAGTGGGTGTTCTCCTTTCCTCTAACTGCAACTTTAACACAATCCCACCTCTTCCCTCCCTAATCCTCCCTTCCTTTGAAGTCCACTCTGTCCGCATCTACTCTCCCTCCAACCTCCAAGTGGCCGTCATATACCGACCTCCAGGCCCGACCACTGCCTTCATCGACCAATTCACTACCTGGCTTCTTCACTTTCTCTCCACTGACATCCCCACCATCATCATGGGTGACTTCAACATCCCCACTGATACCCTTCAGTCAGCAGCCTCCAAACTTCTGTCCCTTACTTCATCCTTTGGACTTACTCAGTGGTCTTCCTCAGCCACCCACACGGATGGTCATACATTAGACTTGGTCTTCACCCGCCTCTGCTCTCTATCTAACTTCACCACCTCCCCTCTCCCTCTATCCGACCACCATCTACTCACTTTCTCATCCCTGTCCTCCTCTCCTGTCACCCATGTCCAGCAACACGTGCACCCCCGCAGACACCTTGCACACCTAGACATCCACACACTCTCTGACTCTATTCTTTCACTGGCATCAATATCCTCACTCCACGATACAGACAGTGCCACTGCTTTCTACAATGCCACTCTCACATTGGCTATTGACACGGTCACCCCTCTCGTTCATGGCAGAGTGCGACGTACCAACAGACAACCCTGGCACAATAACACCACTAAAAAGCTCCGGCAAGTGTCCAGGATTACAGAGCGGCGCTGGAAAAAAACAAATTCGCAAGACGACTTCACTGCATTCAAACAAGCAACACTCTCTTTCAAATCTGCCCTCACCTCTGCTAAACAGGCCTACTTCACAACCCTCGTATCTTCCCTATCCTACAACCCCAAACAGTTATTCAAAACTTTTAACTCCCTCCTCCGCCCACCACTGCCCCCTCCTACCTCCCTCATCTCTGCTGAGGACTTTGCCACACACTTCAAAAATAAGATCGACCAAACAAGGCAAGTCTTCATTGTTCAACCACCTCAACCACTTTGTATACCAGACCAATGCCCTAACCCCATAACCTCCCTCTCCAATATAACTGAAGGGGAGCTTAATTGTCTTCTCTCCAAATCGCACCTCACAACCTGTGCACTTGACCCCATCCCAACCCACCTCCTCCCCAACCTCACCACCACTATTATTCCATCCCTAACCCACCTCTTCAACCTATCACTAACTTCCGGTACCTTCCCTTCTGCTTTCAAGCATGCCACAATCACGCCTATCCTTAAAAAGCCAACCCTCGACCCAACCGCTATGTCCAGCTATCGCCCAATATCGCTGCTCCCATTCGCTTCCAAACTCCTGGAGCTGCATGTCCACGCTGAGCTTTCCTACCACTTCTCTTCTAACTTGCTCTTTGACACTCTACAATCTGGTTTCCGCCCCCATCACTCCACTGAGACAGCCCTGACCAAAATTACTAATGACCTACTTACAGCCAAAGCAAACGGACAATACTCTATACTCCTGCTTCTTGACCTGTCCTCTGCTTTTGACACAGTTGACCACTGCCTTCTACTACAGATTCTTTCCTCCTTTGGCGTCAAAGACCTCGCCCTATCTTGGATCTCCTCATACCTTTCCAACCGCACATTCAGCGTCTCCCACTCCCACACTACCTCCTCGTCCCACCCTCTCTCTGTTGGAGTTCCCCAAGGCTCTGTTCTAGGACCCCTACTCTTCTCAATCTATACACTTGGCCTGGGGCAACTCATAAAGTCCCACGGATTCCAGTACCACCTTTACGCTGATGACACTCAGATCTACCTCTCTGGCCCAGACATCACTTCTCTGCTATCCAGAATCCCGGAGTGTCTATCAGCCATATCCTCCTTCTTCTCCTCCCGCTTCCTCAAACTCAATGTGGACAAATCTGAACTCATAATCTTTCCCCCATCCCACAGATCTTCCTTACCTGACCTATCTACCACAATTAACGACATCACGCTTTCCCCCGTACCAGAAGTCCGCTGCCTCGGAGTAACCCTTGACTCTGCCCTGTCCTTCAAACCGCACATCCAAGCTCTTTCTACCTCCTGTCGCCTTCAGCTCAAAAATATTTCAAGAATCCGTCCTTTCCTCAACCCTCAATCTACTAAAATGATTGTGCACGCCCTCATCATCTCCCGCCTCGACTACTGCAACACCCTTTTCTCTGGCCTCCCTGCTAACACCCTCGCACCTCTCCAGTCCATCCTTAACTCTGCTGCACGACTAATTCACCTCTCTCCTCGCTACTCCTCCGCTTCTCCCCTTTGCAAATCTCTTCACTGGCTCCCATTCCCTCAGCGTATCCAGTTCAAATTACTAATACTGACCTACAAGGCCATCTATAATCTGTCTCCTCCATATATCTCTGAACTAATCTCCCGATATCTTCCCTCACGTAATCTCGATCCTCCCAAGACATCCTTCTCTCCTCCACACTTATTCGCTCCTCACCCAACCGCCTCCAAGACTTCTCCCGAATATCCCCCATCCTCTGGAATTCTTTGCCCCAACACATCCGACTATCAAACTCATTCAGATCCTTCAGACGGAACCTGAAAACCCATCTCTTCAGGAAAGCCTACAGCCTGCAATGACCCTGCTGCCTCCTCACCACTACCGGAGTTATTGCCTCAACCAACACCGGAACTGCTGCAACCCCCCGACCTACTGTCTCCTGCCCCCCATCCTGTAGAATGTAAGCCTACAGCCTGCAATGACCCTGCTACCTCCTCACCACTACCGGAGTTATTGCCTCAACCAACACTGGAACTGCCGCAACCCCCCGACCTACTGTCTCCTGCCTCACAATCCTGTAGAATGTAAGCCTACAGCCTGCAATGACCCTGCTACCTCCTCACCACTACCGGAGTTATTGCCTCAACCAACACCGGAACTGCTGCAACCCCCCGACCTACTGTCTCCTGCCTCACAATCCTGTAGAATGTAAGCCCGAAAGGGCATGGTCCTCTCCCCTCTGTATCAGTCTGTCATTGTTAGTTTGTTTACTGTAAGTGATACCTGTAATTTGTATGTAACCCCTTCTCATGTACAGCACCATGGAATCAATGGTGCTATAGAAATAAATATTAATAATAATAATAAAAAAGGACCTTTATGATATGGGCTGTTAACTTTCTAATTAAATATGTATTTTTTAAAATGACACAAATATAAGTAATGTTGAAGAGGACTATTCCTACATGCATTGTTTGCACAATATTACAGGTGTACATCACGTCCCTTAATCAACATTGGATTATTATATTTACTTGTATGCTTTTATTTCAAAGCCAAGAACACTGAAGTCTAACCTTCGCACTGCAGCTGTTGTCAAAGTTCAACCCACATTATGCTCTTCCAACATTGCAGCATTTGAGTCATGATGTGAGTTGGATTTGTCTAAGCTATGGAGTGACAAGGTTGACCATCAGTATCCTATAGCATAAGTAGGCTTTTGTGTTAGCATTTGTTTTCGACATGTGCATATCTGAAATAATATGTCACAATTATTTTGTTACAGATTTGTGACAAAGACTAATCATTTTATGGTTTTAAAGCCTGACGTTTCAATTGTTTACAGCTTAGAAATCAGGGTGTAGCCTCATATCTATGTGTAGCACTAGACACTTTGACATGTCATGTTTTTTTCACCATGTGTAGGTAGCTAGCAGTAATTTTTGCCGGACACACAGCAGGGGAACAGCAGGCGTTACTGAACCCCACAAACACATCAGCGATTGTTTTCATCTGTGCATCTAACACTTCTGAGCAGCAAACTGACGGTGTTGAAGCCCAGGGTCAAGGAGGGTGTAGGCAGAGGCCTAGTATGAGATGTTTGAAGTTGAATTTGTAGTTAGCAGCAGTAATTTTTGCCAGACACACAGCAGGGGAACAGCAGGCATTACTGAACCCCACAAACACATCAGCGATTGTTTTCATCTGTGCATCTAACACTTCTGAGCAGCAACTGGCGGTGTTGAAGCCCAGGGTCAAGGAGGGTGTAGGCAGAGGCCTAGTATGAGATGTTTGAAGTTGAATTTGTAGTTAGCAGCAGTAATTTTTGCCAGACACACAGCAGGGGAACAGCAGGCGTTACTGAACCCCACAAACACATCAGCGATTGTTTTCATCTGTGCATCTAACACTTCTGAGCAGCAACTGGCGGTGTTGAAGCCCAGGGTCAAGGAGGGTGTAGGCAGAGGCCTAGTATGAGATGTTTGAAGTTGAATTTGTAGTTAGCAGCAGTAATTTTTGCCAGACACACAGCAGGGGAACAGCAGGCGTTACTGAACCCCACAAACACATCAGCGATTGTTTTCATCTGTGCATCTAACACTTCTGAGCAGCAACTGGCGGTGTTGAAGCCCAGGGTCAAGGAGGGTGTAGGCAGAGGCCTAGTATGAGATGTTTGAAGTTGAATTTGTAGTTAGCAGCAGTAATTTTTGCCAGACACACAGCAGGGGAACAGCAGGCGTTACTGAACCCCACAAACACATCAGCGATTGTTTTCATCTGTGCATCTAACACTTCTGAGCAGCAACTGGCGGTGTTGAAGCCCAGGGTCAAGGAGGGTTTTGAAATAAAATATTGAGTTATTGCCTTGTTACGTGGCCATTGCAAATGTATGTACTTCAAACAAGAATAAATGAAGTTTTACTAGGACAATAAAATGATGAATTTCAATTCCAAGAATAGAAAAATATTTATACTTGAGAGTCCTCAGTGGTTGATACCGTTTAATGGCTAACTGAAAAGATGGTAACAAATTCCAAGCTTTCGAGACTACTCAGGTCTCTTCATCAGGCAAAGACTAAAACAAAAAATGAAGAATCACATATTTCTACACACAACAGGACACAGGAATAGTGCAATAGGTAAGACAAGTGACGTGAAGCAGAACTGTCATTATGGCAGAGGGATGAACATAAATATTGGAACAGTTCATAGATAAGGAGAGAAAGTTTTATTGCCCTCTGATTGGGGTCTGGTGTTCTGTTTTGATGCCCCTAGAAGGTCAGAGACGCAGATTCCTTAATTGATATAGAATGACATGAATCCGTGTGATCTATTCATTACAGCACTAAGAGTGTCAAAGGTCATCATGAGATTATATTCCCAAACCTTTCTATCTTTCTCAGATTTGAAGTTATATTTTAATACCAGTAATTCCATATCCATCATGCTATGACCGGGCATACAAAAGTGTTTTGCCACAGGTAAATCCATTATTTTTTCTCTTATTGTGTGGCGATGATAATTCATCCTTGTTCTCAGTTTTTGGCCGGTCTCCCCCACATACAGACCCCCAGTTGGACATTTTGTACATATAATTAGGTACACCACATTAGATGTGATGCAGCTGAAAGTACCTTTGATCTTGTAGTCCTGATGGGAGTAGGGGATCTTTATCTTGTCCGTGGTCATTATAGATGCACAGGTTTTACATTTCTTATGGTTGCAAGGAAAGGTTCCTGCAGCTGTTGGGGAGGACAGGGAGCTTCTGACAATGATGCTTCTTAGATTTGGGGGCTGCCTAAAACACAGTAGTGGGGGGTCGCCTCAGAAAGACTTTTTTGAACCAGGGATACCATCCAAGAACAATTGAAAACCAAATTTCAAGAGCCAACAGAATATCAAGGAATCACCTGCTACATTACAAAGGTAAAGAAGAAAATAACCGGGTGCCTCTAGTGGTCACCTACAATCCAAATCTGGAGGTGCTAAGGGGAGCTACACGGAAACTACAACCTTTACTACAAAAAGATGCCCGATATTACAATCCATATTTCCAGACCCCCCACTACTGTGTTTTAGGCAGCCCCCAAATGTAAGAAGCATCATTGTCAGAAGCTCCCTGTCCTCCCCAACAGCTGCAGGAACCTTTCCTTGCAACCATAAGAAATGTAAAACCTGTGCATCTATAATGACCACGGACAAGATAAAGATCCCCAACTCCCATCACGACTACAAGATCCCAGCTACTTTCAGCTGCATCACATCTAATGTGGTGTACCTAATTATATGGACTAAATGTCCAAATGGGGGTCTGTATGTGGGGGAGACCGGCCAAAAACTGAGAACAAGGATGAATTATCATCGCCACACAATAAGAGAAAAAATAATGGATTTACCTGTGGCAAAAAACTTTGGTATGCCCGGTCATAGCATGATAAATATGGAATTACTGGTATTAAAATCTAACTTCAAATCTGAGAAAGATAGAAAGGTTTCGGAATATAAGCTCATCATGACCTTTGACACTCTTAGTGCTGGAATGAATAGATCACACGGATTCATGTCATTCTATATCAATTAAGGAATCTGCGTCTCTGCCCTTCCAGGGGCATGAAAACACAAAACCAGACCCCAATCAGAGGGCAATAAAACTTTCTATCCTTATCTAGGAACTGTTCCAATATTTATGTTCATCCCTCTGGCATAATGACAGTTCTGCTGCACGTCACTTGTCTTACCTATTGCACTATTCCTGTGTCCTGTTGTGTATAGAAATATGTGATTCTTCATTTTTTGTTTTAGTCTTTGCCTGATGAAGAGACGTGAGTAGCCTCGAAAGCTTGCAATTTGTTACCATCTTTTCAGTTATCCATTAAAAGGTATCAACCACTGAGGACTCTCAAGTCTAAATATTTTCTATCTACTGGCTAACACGGTACGAAGATACACATCTTTCCTAATTTCAAGAATAAAAATAAAGACCCTGCAAATATAAACGCATATATGCACATGGCAACAAGAAATGGAACAACACACCACCCAAAAATTAGTTTACAAAATATAGTGTTGTAAATTTAAGAATAAAAGTCCATTTTTGTATTTATGAATAATGCTTAAGGAACGCTATGTTAAACCATAACATAGTGAAGACAATGGATTTTGTAATAGTCACTCATCATCATCATTGCAATTTATATGTGACAGTCACAGACATTTCAATTATTTAAGTTAATAAAATCGTTACTTTGTACAGCATGTATGACATGTCCAGCATGGACTCATCAATGTGATGACGCAATAATGTACGATAAAAAATAACCATTTAAAGAAACATTATGCATTGTCACAATTTAAGTGTGTGCCTGCAAGTGTAGGTGAAACAAAGGCTACGGATAGCAAAGGTATATTCTATGTCTGTATCAGACAGTGGACAGCCTCTGATGGGTAATGGCGATGTTATACTGTACGTCAATAAAGTCTGCGGCTGCAATCATGCATTTTTTGCTTGTACAGTGTTGAAGAGGGTAAAAGCATGTCTGGTTGCGCAAGGCTTTATCCGTCAACACTACCTTCCTACTGTCACGCGTAGGGTAGGATAGCGTGTGTCTATTAGATGACTCTCTATAAAATGTGACCTTACGCAGCGTTATTCTGCCCTAGGGACGCCAAAAATACGACAGCAGTAATCATTTACTGTCTAATACTCCACCTATGACCAACAAAAAAAGCACGTTCCCTCTTTAACAATCTACAAGACTAACAAGCATAATGGTTGACGCTGACTTTATTGAGGTACAGTATTACATCGACATTGTCCATGAGTAACTATGCACTGTGATACCTATATACCATTATTAATTTATATCTGTTGTGGTTGTTTCAACAGCACTTGCAGGTATAACTACCTATTGTCAGTATGCATGATGCACTTTCTAGATGTAATAATTTATTATTGCACATTATTACCAGGTTTAGATGCTGGCCATTTCATATATGGTGTGTGAAGTTACAGTTGGCATCAGTATGTGTATTTTATAATGTCTGTCATAAATATAACTCGTGATGATGATGATGAGGATGTTTATGATTCGTACATCCATTGACTGCATTATCTTACAGGTACAGATAAAGTTCCTTAAAAAGCATTAATTGATAAGTATGAAATGTACTTTTATGCATTAATTTCAAAAAGTGAACACTATGTTTTAGTTTTTGTTACCATTTCTAATAGACATGTGCAGATATGCGCAGTGATGACAAATTATTATTTGTCCATATTTGTTATAAAAATTTATCATTCTAGGCCTGGAAAACTTCACAATTTTCTGTTTTAAGCATAACAATCAGGGTGACGGCTCTTCCCTATTTGGAGCATGTTCGACATGGGTTTTTCTGTGCATGTGTAGGGAACAGGAGACTTCTTGCCGGACACACAGCAGGGGAACAGCTGGCGTTACTGAACCCCACTAACACTATAGCTTGTGTATTGGTCTGTGGACACGACACTTCTGAGCAGCAACTGGCAGTGTTGTAGCCCAGGGAGTAGAGTTCAGGTGGTAGAAAGATGAACATAACAGGAGACATGGATAACGTTGCGAACCAGTTATTTAATCTGAAAACGGACAGAAAAATTCAGGCGAGATCCATGCCTTGTTCATTTTCAGAAAAGTAAGCCGGTCTACATTATCGGAGGATAGTCGCATGCGACGGTCTGTTAGTACACCACCTGCAGCACTAAAGACGCGCTCCGATAATACACTGGCAGCAGGGCAAGCCAGCACCTCTAATGCATACTGGCTAAGCTCTGGCCATGTATCCAGCTTAGAGACCCAAAACTTGAATGGGGAAGAGCCATCTGGGAGTACACTGAGAGGGAAAGACATGTAGTCTGTCACCATCTTACGGAAACGTTGCCTCCTGCTGACTGGAGCCGTCTCGGATGGTGTAGACATTGGTGGCGCTGCCACAAAACTTCGCCACATTTGGAACATACTGGTTTTGCCCTGTGCAGAGGCGCTGCTTGTGCTCCCTCTTGTTGCAGAGCTGTCTCCACTGCCTCGACGCACAGAGCTGCTTTGTAAAGCAGTAGCAGCAGCAGTGCTCTCGGCTGGAATGGAGAACATTATGGATTGCACCAGTGTGTCTTGGTACCCCCGCATTTTACGCTCCCGGTTCAACGGTGTGATGAGGCTTTGTAAGTTGTCCCGGTAGCGAGGGTCTAGGAGGGTGTACACCCAATAATCAGACGTGGTGAGAATGTGGGCGATGCGGCGGTCGTTTCTCAGGCACTGCAGCATGAAATCAACCATGTGCTGCAGACTCCCAACTGGCCAAGAAACGCTGTCCCCTGCAAGAGGCGTCATCTCTGCCTGCTCTGCATCACCCCACCCTCGCTCTACATACTGACTAGAGCGCTGTGTACCTCCCTCTGGAGCGATGTCTTCCTCCTCCATTGACTCCTCCTCATCCTCCTCACAAAGTGAGCCCTGCCCAGCCCTTTGTGAGGAACCACGTTGCGCTGACTGTCCAGAAGGTGATGGAATTTGTGACTCCTCATCCTCCACCTCTTCCAAAACCTCATCCCTTAGTGCTTGCAGTGTTTTTTGAAGCAGGCAGATAAGGGGGACAGTCAGGCTGACTAGTGCATCATCTGCACTCGCCATCCGCGTTGACTCATCAAACGCACGCAAAACGTGGCAGATGTCCTTCATAGAGGCCCACTCAGTAGTGGTGAAGTGTGAACGGCGCAAATTGCGAGTTGATTGCGCCTGATGCAGCTGATACTCCATTACTGCTGGCTGCTGCTCACACAACCGCTCCAACATATGTAACGTGGAATTCCACCTGGTGGGTACGTCACATATGATGCGATGTTCAGGAAGGCGAAATCTGCGTTGCAGAGCTGCAATGCGCGATCTGGCCATGCTGGAACGTCGCAAGTGAGCGCACTCTAGGCGGACCTTGTGCAGCAGTGCATCAAGATCCGGATAGTCCCTCAAAAAACTCTGCACGACCAAGTTGAGCACATGTGCCAGACATGGTATGTGAGTGAGGTTGCCAAGGCCCAGGGCTGCCACCAGATTTCGGCCATTGTCACACACTACCAAGCCTGGCTGGAGATTCGCTGGCAAAAACCACACGTCGCTCTCCTGCTTGATGGCATTCCAGAGCTCCTGCGCTGTGTGGCTTCGATTCCCCATGGAAATTAATTTCAGGACGGCCTGTTGACGTTTGGCCACGGCTGTGCTCATATCGGTCGCAACAGGTAAGCATTCACGGGTCCATGTGGAGGTAGACCGTGACGGCTCCTGCAGCGATGATTCTGAGGAACTGGAGTAGGAGGAGGAGTCAATGTGGACAGACTGGATTCCTGCAATCCTTGGAGTTGGCAGAACATGTACAGCGCCACTCGCAAGATCTGTACCCGGCTCCACAACATTGACCCAATGGGCAGTGAGGGAAAGGTATCGTCCCTGGCCATGGGTACTGGTCCACGCATCGGTGGTCAGGTGGACCTTGCTACTGATGGCGTTTAGTAGCGCATGTTTAATTTTTCCCTCAACATGCTTTTGCAGACCAGGGACGACTTGCCTGCTGAAATAAAATCGGCTGGGCACATTGTATTGTGGGACTGCCAATGCCATTAAGTTACGGAAACTGTCAGTCTCCACCAGCCTGAATGACAGCATTTCAAGGGACAGGAGTTTTGCAATGCCAGCATTCAGAGCCTGTGCTCGTGGATGGTTTGCCGAGTATGGCCATCTTTTATCCCATGCCTGTGCTACCGATGGCTGTTTTGTGGCCTGGGAGTGTGAGGATGACAGGGAACTTGCAGCTGTGGGTGGAATAACACTGGGTCTCTGGACAACAGTGACAGAGGTTCTTCCATGGCGATCCTGTGAGGAAGCCGAACCAGCTGTGTGTGAGCTGGAGGAAGAGGCTCCAACACGAGCTGAAGATGTAGGTGCTGCTGTAGGTTGGCCTACATCTCCAGTGTGTCTTTGTAACTCAACCACGTGCTTTGTCCGTACATGTTTCCACATATTTGTGGTATTAAGGTTACTGACACTTTTACCTCTTTTTACTTTTTGATTACACAGCTTGCATTTGACATAGCAAATATCATCTGCAAGTGTGTCAAAAAAGGACCACGCAGTGCAAGTCCTGGGAGCGCCCCTTTTGGCTGTTGTAAGAGAACTGCTACGAACGGGTGCCAAACTGGAGGCTACAGGCACCCGAGTCTGCAGCCTACCTCTCCCTACTGTTTGGACCGTTGGGGCAATCTCTTCCTCAGAGCTGCTCCCACCACCTTCCTGTTCCTCACGCCATGTTGGGTCTTGGACCTCATCATCTCCACTACCCTCTTCCAACACCTGCTGCTGTTGGGTGGTCTGGCCAGCACCATGCTCAACAGAAACTGGCACCTGAGTCTCATCATCATCAGATGCGTTCTGTGGTGTGCTGACCATCGGCACTGGCTCACCCGCCTCTTCAGATTCAGAGAGACACAGCTGTTGCGCATCACTGCATACTCCCTCTTCTTCACATTCCAGAATGCTGCTTGGCTGGGCCCCTGTTTGAAAGCCAACAGATTCTGAGAACAGAAGCAGAGACTCAGCTGGCTCCTTTACAGAGCTCTCTGACTGCCTGGGCAATTTGGCAGACTAAAGAATTATTTACCGCACACTCAAATTGGATCAATTTTGCAATGTGAAAATTATTTTATTTTTGTGGACAATCAAAATATAGAGGCAAAATAAGAAGATAAGCGTGAAGCGACAATAATCAACGTTTCGGTTCAACCTGAACCTTATTCATGTAGTCGCTGTGAATCAAAAGAAACATGTATAAGTGACATGAAAAATAATATGCAAATATAAAACGTCCATCATGTTGATTCAAAAACCTCTCCATGGAAACAACAAGAAATAACAAGACACATATGGTGTGATTGATAAAATAAAACAATAAAATATATATACATATATACACATATAAGGTTCATTGGAGCTAATGAGAAAAAAAGAAAAAAAGAAAACATTTTTTACCTCAGTCCTGGAATAATTGTGGGTAGATATATAGAGAGAGGTAAGTGTCCAGATACAGAGGATAGCTGTAAGTAACAGTAAGATAATTAAATGTATGTATTTAAACAGAATTTATTTATAAGATTAGGCTGCCTGATACCTGTATCATATGTCTTTGGAAAATGAGGAAGAAGCCTCAGTTGCGATCTGAAATAAGGTATAGGAATTGCCTATTCAAGTGATTGTAAATGGAAGTGATGTATACAAAGCCCAGATGGAGTAATTTAAGAGTACCTGTTATATAGGATGTCTAGGAATAGCCCAAAGTCAGGGATTTGTTTGGTCCTAGAAAATTAAGAGCTGAACTATAATATGGTAACAGGACAGTATTTTGTTGGTGGTAATGAAGGTAATATACATATATTGTGAGGCATACCTGGCAGTCAGTTCTTTCAGGTAAGGCCCCAGAAAGCAGGGTTTGTGTCCCACCTGGAGAAGTGAACAATGCGCTGTTGTCAGGATCGCTATATGATAGCGGTCTAGCGATAAATATAAATGTAACAGATCCCCTCCAATAGCGTTAAGCCTACCTGGCATGTGTTTAGCTGTAGTATGAGCAGCGCTCCCGCGCCTTGCTGTGGCTGGACTGCAGTGCAAATGTATCTGTGACGCTTATTTCAAGCGCCAGACCGGAAGTAAAGCTCCCGGACCGGAAGTGACGTTGCGTTATGGGGAAATGATACCAGGAGATGTGAGACATGCGCAGTAGCTCTTAGATGTACTGAGTTTGCTCAGATGTAGGTGGAAATCGTATGTATGAATGAAAGAAGGGGCTAGTGCAGGTAGATGGGTATGTCTGGGCACTATAAGCAAAAAAATGGGCAACTATTTAATAGTAATCGTACGAACATAATAGTTGCCCATTTTTTTGCTTATAGTGCCCAGACATACCCATCTACCTGCACTAGCCCCTTCTTTCATTCATACATACGATTTCCACCTACATCTGAGCAAACTCAGTACATCTAAGAGCTACTGCGCATGTCTCACATCTCCTGGTATCATTTCCCCATAACGCGACGTCACTTCCGGTCCGGGAGCTTTACTTCCGGTCTGGCGCTTGAAATAAGCGTCGCAGATACATTTGCACTGCAGTCCAGCCACAGCAAGGCGCGGGAGCGCTGCTCATACTACAGCTAAACACATGCCAGGTAGGCTTAACGCTATTGGAGGGGATCTGTTACGTTTATATTTATCGCTAGACCGCTATCATATAGCGATCCTGACAACAGCGCATTGTTCACTTCTCCAGGTGGGACACAAACCCTGCTTTCTGGGGCCTTACCTGAAAGAACTGACTGCCAGGTATGCCTCACAATATATGTATATTACCTTCATTACCACCAACAAAATACTGTCCTGTTACCATATTATAGTTCAGCTCTTAATTTTCTAGGACCAAACAAATCCCTGACTTTGGGCTATTCCTAGACATCCTATATAACAGGTACTCTTAAATTACTCCATCTGGGCTTTGTATACATCACTTCCATTTACAATCACTTGAATAGGCAATTCCTATACCTTATTTCAGATCGCAACTGAGGCTTCTTCCTCATTTTCCAAAGACATATGATACAGGTATCAGGCAGCCTAATCTTATAAATAAATTCTGTTTAAATACACACATTTAACTATCTTACTGTTACTTACAGCTATCCTCTGTATCTGGACACTTACCTCTCTCTATATATCTACCCACAATTATTCCAGGACTGAGGTAAAAAATGTTTTCTTTTTTTCTTTTTTTCTCATTAGCTCCAATGAACCTTATATGTGTATATATGTATATATATTTTATTGTTTTATTTTATCAATCACACCATATGTGTCTTGTTATTTCTTGTTGTTTCCATGGAGAGGTTTTTGAATCAACATGATGGATGTTTTATATCTGCATATTATTTTTCATGTCACTTATAAATGTTTCTTTTGATTCACAGCGACTACATGAATAAGGTTCAGGTTGAACCGAAACGTTGATTATTGTCGCTTCACGCTTATCTTCTTATTTTGCCTCTATATTTTGATTGTCCACAAAAATAAAATAATTTTCACGTTGCAAAATTGATCCAATTTGAGTGTGCGGTAAATAATTCTTTAGTCTATCTCTGGACTTATTAGTCCATTGTACCAGCACCTCGACTATTTCTAGACCAGAGTGCTCACCAACTAACCCTCTGGGCAATTTGGCAGGCGGTGAAGAGACAGATGGTTGTTCAGGTTGTTCAACAGTGCTGTGGTCCTGAGAGGAGGTGGAAGCAATTGAAGTCGATGCATTGGCTGCCATCCAACCAACAACGGCTTCAATTTGTTCTTCCCGCAGCAGGGGGGTACGCCGAGCTCCTACAAAAGTGCGCATAAAGGAACGCTCACGGGGAAAACTGGTGGATGCTGTGTCACTGGGTGGGGCAGCAGCCACAGAATCCCCACGTCCTCTCCCTGCTGAAACTCCACGGCCACGACCACGTGCCTTACTCCCTGCCTTCTTCATCTTGGTAGATTGATAAAGAAAGTCAGAAAAGTTATAAGGCCTAAGTGTGGTTATTCCTCAGAGACTGCAGTGAACACTGCAGACAACTGTTCACTAGCTGTGAAAGGCCCCTTTGTGTACTTCTATAGTGTTTGCAACCAATGTATTGTATACGGATGGAAGCGCGTCACACTAATAGATTAGATTTTTTTAAAATAGAATGGAGCAGCACCAATTAGAGAAAAATGTGAAGGATGAGGCAGTGACACACGCTCAGCAGACTACAACCAGCAGTGGTTGAAGAACTAACTGGAGCGTAATCTGCACTCAAAAAATGAAAAGCTCACAGACTACAGTGAACACTGCAGACAACTGTTCAGTAGCTGTGAAAGGCCCCTTTGTGTACTTCTATAGTGTTTGCAACCAATGTATTGTATACGAATGGAAGCGCGTCACACTAATAGATTAGATTTTTTTAAAATAGAATGGAGCAGCACCAATTAGAGAAAAATGTGAAGGATGAGGCAGTGACACACGCTCAGCAGACTACAACCAGCAGTGGTTGAAGAACTAACTGGAGCGTAATCTGCACTCAAAAAATGAAAAGCTCACAGACTACAGTGAACACTGCAGACAACTGCTCACTAGCTGTAAAAGGCCCCTTTGTGTACTTCTATAGTGTTTGCAACCAATGTATTGTATACGGATGGAAGCGCGTCACACTAATAGATTAGATTTTTTTAAAATAGAATGGAGCAGCACCAATTAGAGAAAAATGTGAAGGATGAGGCAGTGACACACGCTCAGCAGACTACAACCAGCAGTGGTTGAAGAACTAACTGAAGCGTAATCTGCACTCAAAAAATGAAAAGCTCACAGACTACAGTGAACACTAGTGTTGAGCGATACTGCTCGATATCTAAAAATATCGGATCGGAATGGCATCGCCGATATCACTAAATATCGGCGATATCCGATTCCGATATCGGAAGTCCCATGTAAGTCTATGGGAACAAAATATCGCAACTAAAAAAACACTTTCTTTCCTTGTAAACACAAAATATACACACTTAGAATACATATATATATATATATATATATATACATGTCATTGTGACATATATATATATACATATATTTATAGTTTATTCACTTCTACATAGTAAAATAGCCTCTGATTCAATTGCCGGGTAAAGCCGGCATTTGTGAAAAGACAGAAGCACCCGAGGGTCCAGTCGCCACAGAGATGTTGCATCGCACCCAGCGGTGTGACAACTTACTCTCAGGTAAGGAGGAAACACCCCATTGACTCCAACCACTGCATTCAACAGTACACTATGCCAGCTGAGTGTAGGCGGACCCAATGGGATGGTCTAGCTCAGGCTGGTTAGAACAGGGTGTAGCTAGTTGGATGGGAGGGGTTGAGGCAGCCTTATGCTGCATGTCTTTGTAGTAAGAATTGTTTCCTTTCCTGCTTTCTTACTACGTCGCATACTCCACTCTGCTACATCACTCTGCACCATTGCTCTATCTCACATCTATCTGCCCTGGAAGGATACCGTCTTACCTGTAGAAGACTTATCACCTAGCTGCACTACACCATCCCTGCCAGAGGACCTGCACAGCAGCGCTGGTCACCCTGACCAGGTACTACAGGTGGCGTCACGACAAACTACACAAACATTCTATCATCCCCTGGAAATATCCCACATTCCAGTGAGCGACCAGGGCACGGACATAGCTGTGCTACCCGTCACATCCCCCATAGAAGTCGACGGGCTTGGTGCCGAGTACCCCCAAAACCTGTGGCTCTGTGCGACTCAACTTTGGCGTCACGAACAGGATTCAGAATCTCGCTATAAGCGAGTCCTGTGTGCCTTAATTGAACTATCCCCTCTCCAGTCCATCCTTAATGCAGCAGCCAGGGTCATCCATCTGGCTAATCGGTACTCGGACGCGTCCGCTCTTCGCCAGTCCTTACACTGGCTGCCCATTCATTATAGGATCCAATTCAAAGTACTTGTTCTCACCCACAAAGCTCTCCACACTGCAGCACCCCCCTACATCTCCTCCCTCATTTCTATCTATCGGCCTAACCGACTGCTGCGCTCTGCAAACGACTTTCGACTAACCTCTGCACTAATCCGTACCTCCCACTCCCGACTCCAAGACTTCTCCCGCGCTGCGCCAATCCTCTTTAATGCTCTACCCCAAGAAATTAGGACTATCCACAATTTGCATGGTTTCAGGCGCTCCCTCAAAACACATCTGTTCAGAGCGGCCTATCACATTCACTAATCAAAGTCATTCTATGTGTAAGTGTGTGTGTGTGTGTAGCCCATTCACTATCTCCATCCATCCCTCACTCCCTTAAGATGGCTGGACCATCATTGTAAATGCACCATTGTATATACACACCTGTATTTTGTATCTCCCCCACCTCATTGTAGATTGTAAGCTCTCACGAGCAGGGCCGTCTTATTTTGCTTTAATTACTGTATTGTTAACGTTGTTACTTATGACTTGTGTTTTGAAACTGTTAAACTGTAAAGCGCTGCGGAATATGATGGCGCTATATAAATAAAGATTATTATTATTATTAACTGTTTTTTTGCTTGAGAATTGCAAAAATCTTCATAGACTGTATTTGCCATTTTTCCGTCATATCTGCGCCACGAGGCACAGGTGAAGAATAAGGGCGTGCTCTCGTGGGCGTACACTCACTCCGTGGCGCGAAAACGATGTCCACACACTCTAAATGTTACTGCAATGTAAGATCGTGCCCCACAGCTCTGGAGTTCCGCTTCCTCATCCTCCTCAGTGGGCGGAAACGAACGCGAAGGTCCCGCCTCCCTACAAAAGATGTCGCCTCTCCTGATGCTAATGACACATGTGACTTGGCAGAGATGGCGAATGGACGTGAGCAGAAGTGGGAAGGGATGGAGGAGTCAGAGCTCTCCCCCCACGGAAGCGACCCGATCGCCACGGAGCCACCGTTTGGCACCCGGCCTGGAAACCCTCCTACGCTGGAAGAAGCGGAGGATACCCTGAGAGACCTGGCCCGGCACCGGGAGGAGGTCGCCAGGATGGAAGCGAGCTGGCGGGCCCTAAAACTACAATTGGAGCGGCGCCAATCCCTCTTACCCCCTGAAGTGTCTGTACCGGAAGGTGAGGCACCCGTTCCAGTAGAGGAGGCCGTGCGGGCATCCCAGCCCTTGCAATCTGAACCGGTTGCCAGTATCTCAGTGGAGGCACCCGTTCCAGTAGAGGAGGCCGTGCGGGCATCCCAGCCCTTGCAATCTGAACCGGTTGCCAGTATCTCAGTGGAGGCACCCGTTCCAGTAGAGGAGGCCGTGCGGGCATCCCAGCCCTTGCAATCTGAACCGGTTGCCAGTATCACAGTGGAGGCACCCGTTCCTGCTGAAAACGCCGCACCAGCACCCCAGATCCCGCTGTCTGCCCCCGTCGCTGAGGCAGAAGAAACGACACCCGTCCTCATGGAGGAGGCCGCGCAGGCACCAGAGCTCTACCTGCCTGTACCGGAGACCCGACCGTCATCTGTTCCAGAGCCGGCTGCTTCCGCCACAGGTGAGCGCCGCCAGGACTGGCGGGCGCCAGGAGAGCTGCCGCAAACCGGACATCGTAAGCTGGCGTTTGATGTTGGAGACATGGAGCTGCTGGTGGAGGAGAATTACAACCGGCGTCAGGAGGAAGAGTGGAGACGTCGGGAGCGGGAAGCAGAGCGACAAAGGGAGCAGCGAGAATCCCAAAAGCTTCGGCAACGTCACCTGGAGAAGGACCTGGAAGAGAAGGCACGTATGAGAAAGGATAAAAGTACGGTGAGGGAGCCGCGGCGTAAGGGTGCAGTACGGAACTTTAAGTTAAAAGGTGGTTGGGGCTTCATCCAGGAGCCTGGACTTTATTTAGAAGTTTTTGTAACCCGGCGGGACGTGGAGGCTCACCTCCAAGAAGGACACCCGGGGAGGGACCTGTTGCCAGGAGACTTGGTGACTTACACCCGACACTGGGGTTACAATGGATGGTACGCCCTAAATGTTACCAGGTGCGACCCCTACTCCCCAAAGTGTCAGGAAACTGACAGACCCTACGAGCCTTCAGCCTCCCCCAACCAGGCCTCTGCACAAGTGCCCACCCCACGCCGTAAATCTCCCCAGCCTCCCTCAGTGGTCTCTTCAGCAGCCCCAGCTATGGACATGATAATGATAGCTGGCCCGTACCCGGCGCCTGTTAGGCCCCCTGGGGTTCGTACAGTCCGGGACATAGGGTTCTAGACCCGGAGGGAGACGAAAGAGGTGACCACACAGACCCAGATAGTGGGTCACGACGTCACTGTACAGGCCACACGACGTCATCAGGTCTGGGTGGACCCTCCTGTCACGGATGTTTGGCAAGCTCCAGAACAGTACCAGGTGGTACCTGTAAGAGGCCAGCCAAAGAAGTCTAAATAACCCGGACAGGGTCTCTGTATGTAAATAGTTAAATTATTGATGTACCCGGACGGGTGAATGTTCATAAAAAGAAGTTTATTGTTGCCTTAATATACCCAGGTTGGGTAATGGTTTGATGTACCCGGACGGGTGAATGTTCAGAAGAACAAGTTTATTGTTGCCTTAATATACCCAGGTTGGGTAATGGTGTTTCACTGTAATGAAAATGTTGAACTTTGAAGTCATGAACTGTACTGGCTCACAAACTTTTCTGTAAATAGTTGGCACTTCGGTGCTCCATCTTGGTTTTACAAAAAACTTTACTGTGCACTATTTTCAACTACCTCAGAAACTAAAAACCCGTTTGGTGTGGCCGAAAGTGAGGTCTGCTCAAGGAAAGTCTTGCAGCCCACCCAAGACCATAGTTGGAGGTTTGGAGCGGGTCCTCCACAAGCACAAGTAAAGGACACTGTGAAGTTACCCCGGTGGGGTTGTAGTCCTAAGAAGTCTCCACGAACTTCGGCACTAATGCTATTTGCACTTTTGTTGAATATGTATTTATTAACACACATGTATAACACATATCAAGGGTATGAACAGTAACAAGACATGTCACATAATATAAGCCATTTGCACTTTTGTAATGTTATTATTAAAAATTTTATTATGCAACGTTTAACTTGAAGTGTTTCCTGCTTTCTTACTACGTCGCATAGTCCACTCTGCTACATCACTTTGCACCATTGCTCTATCTCACATCTATCTGCCCTGGAAGGATAGCATGTTACCTGTAGAAGACTTTTCACCTACCTGCACTACACCATCCCTTCCAGAGGACCTGCACAGCAGCGCTGGACACCCTGACCAGGTACTACAGGTGGCGTCACGACAAACTACACGAACATTCTATCATCCCCTGGAAATATCCCACATTCCAGTGATCGCCCAGGTCACGGACCGAGCTGTGCTACTCGTGACATCCCCCATAGAAGTCGACGTGATCGGTGCCGAGTACCCCCAAAACCCCTGTCTCTGTGCGACTCAACTTCCCTCACTGTGCTGTCACTTTACATTTACAATGCCTCTGCGTTTTTTTTTGGGGGGTGGGGAACATTCAGACTTTTGCTATGGGGCCCCATGATTTATATGTACGCCCCTGCTGCTGAGGCATGGTATTTAAGGCTGTTAAGGAGCCAATATCCATGGACCTTGCCAGCAGCGTCGGACTGGAGTACCTTGGGCCCACCAGAGAAAAATTATTCTTGGGGCCCACCATCATACTTCCCAATCTTTGAAGAAGGGAAAGAGGGACAAAGGCTGTGGCACGCTGTGCCTGCTGCAGCAAATTTTAGGCCATGCCACGTTGCACCACAGACTGTCCACTGTTGGTGGATGCTTTAGTCCAGGTGTGGGAGGAGATCCCTCACGAGACCATCCGTCGCGCTCATCAGGAGCATGGCCAGAAGTTGTAGGGAGGTCATACAGCATACCTCCCAAATTTGGAAGACAGGAAAGAGGAATAAAGGCTGCGGCGCGTGTTGCGCGCCGCTGAAAATTTTAGGCCACGCCCCGACAACACCCATTTCACAGCTAATCACACCCATATCCTCGCCCCAAGCGTAACCATTTAGCACTGCTGATCACACTGACTGGTAATGAGGGCACAGTGGCTGGTACTGAGGAAAAGAAAGAAAGAGCAGCGAGAGAGAAAGAACAAACAGAGAAAGAAAGAGAGGAAAGAAAGAAAAGAGAGAAAGAAAGAACAGAGAGAAAAAAGAACAGAGAGCGAGAAGGAAAGAACAGAGAGCGAGAAAGAAAGACTAGAGAGAGAGCCATAGGCGTAGCTAGGGTTTTGGTTTAGTGGGGGCAAAACTTCTGAGTGGGCCCATCATCAGAGAACCTCAGCAAATGACCGCGCTGTTGGCCAAAATAATCTATATATAAAAAGACCAATATTGATATTACCGCCATATGGTCTGTGTTAAGTAATACCAGTCCTACAGAACATATAATAGATTACAGCACAGGTACAGATAATGACTTACCGCTGATGTTCTTTCTAATGGAATTGTTCACTTTTCATGTCTTTTCCATCTGGCCCACACCGACATGACGACTTCTCCAGCCAGGACTCGACTGCACCCCCATTAAAAAAAAATCAAAAAAAAACTCACCTCCCGGCTCCTGTGCTGCTCACTGTTCTCCCTCTCAGCGTCTGACAGCGGGCGCCGGCAGGTGATGTTATTGCGCCCGCTGTCATACGCTGAGAGGGGGATTATGGGAGAGAAGGAGCGCTCGCTCCTTCTCTCTCCATGCGGTCAGCTTTATCGGCTGGATGCCGATACAGCTGACCCTCCGATGACGGGTGGGGGGCCCACTGCTGGCTCCGGGCCCCCCCAACGCCTGTTCAGGCCCCATAGCTTCCGGGCGGCAGAGCAGGGAGAGCGATTCTCCCTGCTCTGCCGCAGAATGTAACTGTATCGCAGCTCCGGGTGGGCCCCCTCAGAGCGCGGGCCCCGGGGCCACCGCCCCCTCTGCCCCGCGACCTATCCTTTTAAATCAGGGCCCACCACGCAGGAGCTGGGCCCACCGTAGGTTTCTCCGGTGTCCCGGTGCCTCAGTCCGACCCTGCTTGCCAGCTTGATAATACCAGGCCACAGCAGTCTGCATATCTTGGCTGGTTAACAAAAATAGGGGATCCCCTCGAAAAAAATTTGGCGTGAGGTTCCCCCTATTTTTGTTAACCAGCCAGATGAAGCAGACTGCTGAGGCCTGGTTTTTCAGGCTGGTAAGGATCCAATATCCATGGACCTTGCCAGCCTGATAATACCAGGCCACAGCAGTCTGCTTAGCTTGGCTGGTTAACAAAAATAGGGGATCCCCTCGAAAAAAAAACGGCGTAGGGGTCCCCCTATTTTTGTTAACCAGCCAAGTAAAATGCAGACTGCTGCGGCCTGGTATTAAAAGACTGTCAAGGCCCATGGATTTTGGCCCTCAACAGCCTGATAATACCAGGCTACAGCAGCCCCACATTTGGCGCATCAAAAGATGTGCCAATTGTGGCACTTTACCCGGCTCTTCCCACTGCCCTGTAGCGGTGGCAAGTGGGGTAATAAGGGGTTAATGTCACCGTTGATTGCACGGTGAGAATAAGCCCGGTTAATAATGGAGAGGTGTCAATAAGACACCGATCCATTATTAATCCCAAAGTTTTTAAATGTTTAAAAAAAAAGACACAGCAAGAAAAAAGTATTTTAATGAAATAAAAGAGACAACACAGTTTTCATTAATTTTATTATACTCTCATTCCTGTGACGCCATCGATCTCCTGTAAAAAAGAAAAAAAACAAAACAACAGTATACCACCTGTCGGACGCAGTCCATAGTAACGAGTGTCCCACGACGATCCAGCTCTGCTACATCGCAATGACAGGCAGAGCCTGTCATCGCGACGCAGCACAGCTGATTACCTGCTTCCCCGGCGGTGACGTCATCGGACTGACTGCTTTACGACCGGGATTACCCAGCAGTCACTGCAGTTATCGCGAGAAACTGCATGTGACCGCCGGGGAAGATGATGGCGGCCATCAAGCAGTCCAGCCCGTGACCGCCAGAGATCTTCTGCCAGGTAAGTGCCGCTGACTCCTGACAGACCCGACCGACGGACACTGACAGTGACAGTGACAAATCCGATTCCGGTATCCGATAAGACGAAAATATCGGAACTAAGTATCGAAAGTCCGATAGAGCTAATATCGGCCGATACCCGATACTTGCGGTATCGTATCGCTCAACACTAGTGAACACTGCAGACAACTGTTCACTAGCTGTAAAAGGCCCCTTTGTGTACTTCTATAGTGTTTGCAACCAATGTATTGTATACGGATGGAAGCGCGTCACACTAATAGATTAGATTTTTTTAAAATAGAATGGAGCAGCACCAATTAGAGAAAAATGTGAAGGATGAGGCAGTGACACACGCTCAGCAGACTACAACCAGCAGTGGTTGAAGAACTAACTGGAGCGTGATCTGCACTCAAAAAATGAAAACCTCACAGACTAGAGTGAACACTGCACACAACTGTTCACTAGCTGTGAAAGGCTCCTTTCTGTACTTCTATAGTGTTTGCAACCAATGTATTGTATACGGATGGAAGCGCGTCACACTAATAGATCACTGTTAATTTCAATTGAATGGAGCTGCACCAATTCCACAAAATAAAATAAAAAAAAGAGTCAGTGAGTGACACGTGCAGATGCCTACAAACAGCGGTGGATGCAGAGCAAACTGCAGCGTCACCTGCACTCTCACACACACACCTTGCACAGAGCTGTTAAAACAACACTGCAAGGCAAAAGGAAGCTTTACACAGCGGTTGGTAAACTAGCCTGCCTAAAGCACAGTACACAAAATCGCAATCTCTAACTGTCCCTCAGAGTCAGCAGAGCAGCGTTCTGTCCCTAACTGAGTTCACAGCACAGTGACGCTAAAATGGCGGCTGCGACTTTTATAGTGCATTCTGACATCATTTCAGCAGCCAATCACAGCCATGCCATTAGTTAAGATGACCGCAGCATTACAGGATGTGCCCACACTTCGTAGGATTCCTCATTGGCTGACTAAAATCACAGTGCCTCTCAAAGAATTATGGGAACTTCCGATTCCGGTATACGATATAGGAAAAAGATCGGAACTAAGTATCGGAATTCCGATACAGCGAATATCGGCCGATACCCGATACTTGCGGTATCGGAATGCTCAACACTAGTGTCTGCTGCTAGAACTCTGTGTGGCATTGACCTGGTCTCTAATCTGAGCTGCTGTAAACCTGTGATTTCTGAGACTTGTGACTCGGATAAACTTATCCTCAGAAGCAGACGTGACTCTTGGTCTTCCTTTCCTGGCGCGGTCCTCATGTGAGCCAGTTTCTTTGTAGCGCTTGATAGTTTTTGCAACTGCACTTGGGCACACTTTCAAAGTTTTTCCAATTTTTCAGACTGACTGACTTTCATATCTTAAAGTAATGATGGCCACTCGTTTTTCTTTACTTAGCTGCTTTTTTCTTGCCATAATACATATTCTAACAGTCTATTCAGTAGGACTATCAGCTGTGTATCCACCAGACTTCTGCACAACACAACTGATGGTCCCAACCCCATTTATAAGGCCAGAAATCCCACTTATTAAACTTGACAGGGCACACCGTGAAGTGAAAACCATTTCCGGTGACCTACTCTTGAAGCTCATCAAGAGAATGCCAAGAGTGTGCAAAGCAGTCATCAAAGCAAAAGGTGGCTACTTTGAAGAACCTAGAACATAAGACATATTTCAGTAGTTACACACTTTTTTGTTAAGTATATAATTTTACATGTGTTAATTCATAGTTTTGATGCCTTCAGTGTGAATTTACAATTTTCATAGTCATGAAAATACAGAAAAATCTTTAAATGAGAAGGTGTGTTCAAACTTTTGGTCTGTACTGTATATATAATGACAAAGCCAAAAAACTGACTTGGACTGTAAGCTGATATACGTGAAAATTGTTTTCGCACGTTCACTCTGTGACCATTAGAAAAAAACAAAAATGAGCATATACAGTACAGCAAGTAAATCAATAAAAGGTAATAAGTACTGTGAGGCAGTGTCATATATGAGAGTCACTATTTGTTCCCCACCAGTGTCATATGTGAGAGTCACTATTTGTCCCCCAGGATGTGTAAAGAAGCATATGGAGGCCAGGGGAGAGCATTGCAGTCACAGGCATAGCTGTGATTACAAGGCAGAATAGAAGTAAGTGTTGATCTTGGGCAAGCTATTTGTCCAAGGCAGATTTAAAGGGAATCTGTCACCCTAAATTGGCGGGATATTTAAATGATGGCAGTCAGGTCAGGTGGGCGGTGTTTTGGGTACTTGCCTTAACATGTTGTTCACCGCTGTCTCCATTATTTCTGGGAATTGTAGTCGTTGCCCTCCATATAATGTGCCTGTACATTGCAATCTTGAATTGCGCATGCGCAGTATGCTTTGCCCGCAGATTGCAATCTGCAGGCGCGTTATATGGAGGGCAACGACTACAAATCCCAGAAATAATGGAGACAGCGGCGAACAACATGTTAAGGCAAGTACCCAAAACACCTCCCATCTGACCTGACTGCCATCATTTAAATATCCCGCCAATTTAGGGTGACAGATTTCCTTTAAGAAAACCTGTCATGGGCTTATATTTTTGAAATGGACTACAGGATGCTAGTGGGGCGGTCCATTTCCTTCCCCAACCCCAGATTTTCCATGCGGCCTATGGCCACAGGTTCTGGTGTAAAAACCCTTCAGTAAAGGGGTGGGGTGTGTCAATTTTGGTCTTGCAAGCAGGCATAGCAGAAGGCTTTGCAGAGCTCAAGCTGTGTGAGTCAAACACAGGGCTGAATGGAGCCAAAAGGCCTGGTACACTCAGCGTACATGGTGGTGCAGTCACCCACGGCAACATCTCATGGACTATCTTTGCTTTCCCGGCTCTGATTCTGAGGATACCGCGTGCTGTGCACTGTGTGAGTTTGGACATTAAACACATTTGCTGTAAACTTTCCTATGGTCACTGCCTCTTTGTCACACTACACAAACCCTGCTGCACTACAGTACATATTGTGAGGCAGTGACCGGGATCGTTTACGAGGGACGTTATATTTCCCCCAGAATGTGTACAGAGACCTATTAAAGCCATTGGAGTGCATTGCAGTCACACACACAGCTGCGGCTGCAATGCAGGAATGAAGGTGAGCAATGACCTAGTCAGACTACCTGGCTAAGGCAGATTAAGTAAAATCCGGCAGGGCCTTCATTTCTTGGAGGAGGTCACAGGAGGCAGTGGGGCGGCTTCCTCCCTCCAACCCGGGTTTTCCAGTGGCTTTTGCCACAGGTCTTTAAAACTCCTGCACTAAGGAGTAGTGTTGTTCTATGTTGGGACCCTGCGAGGAGCATAGCAGGAAAGCTCCACAGGATTGTGTGTAGCTGAACCCACGCCTGGGACGGCTCTGCACCTGTCAGGCTTGTTCGGCCCGGCGCGGCCGTTGTTCCCGGCAACCAGTGTTTATGGACTGATGTTACCCCGGCTGCGTACCGAAGGACTTTTCCTGTTTTACCCGTGAGTTGCTGAATAAAAGCTGTTTACTTTGGACTTGCTTGGGTCACTGCCTCAGTTACTGCACGGTGTGAACACCGCCGTCGTACAATTGGTGGAGAAAGCGGGCATTGTGACTGAGGTATACACCCACCGGCAGCTTCATGACCCCAATCCGGCTGGCCACTTTTCAGCCTCAACCCGTGGACAAAATGGAGGAGCTGGTAAAGCAGCTGGTAATTACACAACAGCAGCAGCTGCAGTCTCAGTGACAACAGCAACAGCACAATGAGCAACAGCAGCTATTGCACCAGCAGCAGCAAAAAACAAACGAACTGTTGCTACAACAGATTTCTGCACTGCGGGAGACCTCGACAGCACCAGCCCCTGAACATTGCGAGGCCCGAGACAGGGTTCGCTCAGCGTTGAGGAAGATGGGACCGGAGGACGACGTGGAAGCTTTCATGACAATTTATGAGCGCACAGCGGAGCGGGAAAACCTACCCGCCGGCCAGTGGGCAGAAGTAGTAGCTCCGATTTTGGTCAGCAATGCACAAAAGGCCTACTTTGATCTCAGTCGGGAGGACGCCCAGGACTACCAGAGGCTCAAAGGTGAGATCCTTGCCCGACTGGGGGTTAATACATACGTGAGGGCTCAGCGTGTATTTTCATGGGCCTATGTGGAGACACGACCCGTGCGGTCTCAGGCTTATGACCTCCTGCAGCTGGTAAAGAAGTGGCTCCAGCCAGAGACTTTGTCTCCAGCCCAGATGGTGGAGAGGGTGGTGGTTGACCGACTGGTAAGGACTCTGCCGGCTGCTATCCAACGATGGGTGGGGCAAGGCGACCCCGGCACACTCGACCAGGTAGTCAGTTTGATCGAGCGCTACTCGGCCACTCAAGACATTATTCGAGACTCCGCCCCCTCTCGGCTGTCACGCCGATCCCTGCCAACCCAGGAATCGGGAAAGTGGTCGCGTACCCGTGCTGAAGGGGAACCCCGGAGTGAGGGTGGCAGTAGACCGGTTCCCTCCCAAACTGTCATAAGACCTAACAGTACCTCCACCCTTAGGTGCTGGCGGTGTCAGGGACCAGGACATGTGATGGCTAATTGTCCCCTGATTACGGAACCCATGGACTGCGGATATAGCCGCCGGGTCTCAATGTATGCCCAGACCGTCTGCACAGCAACCCTCGACCCCCAGGACAGTGAACTCCAACTATGCCAGATACTGGTTAATGGGTACCCTACGGAGGCTCTCCTGGACTCAGGGAGCCTCGTGACTCTGGTACATGGGTCACTGGTGGCAGGAGACAACCCTAGCGGACGGCAGGTCGGTGTTGTATGTATCCATGGGGACCTCATAGAGTAGCCAACTACGGAGGTAGTCTTGTCCACGCCATGTGGAGACATAAAACATGTGGTGGGAGTGGTAAAAAATCTTCCCTATGAGTCTGTGTTAGGAAGAGACTTGCCCCTGTTCTGGACTCTGTGGAAAAACAAAATCCATTCTCCCCTGGTAAAATGTATTACAGATGCTGTACCCGACGAACCTGCCGTAGGGGTGTCCCATATAGGGATAGAGTGTGACCCCGATAGGTTTCCCTTAGAGGTGCTGGCAGGAGAGGTGGAGGAGACCGCATCGATTCCCGAGCTGGAAGTGTCCAGGGCCACGTTTGGGACAGCTCAGCTACAAGATCCCACCCTGACTCAGGCGCGGGAAAGGGTGCTAGAGGTAAACGGCGTAGCCCAACAGCCCAATGCAGATACGGTATTTCCACGCATGGTAGTCAGTGGTGAGTTGCTTTATAGTATAGATAAAATCAGGGACGAGGTTGTGGAACAGTTGGTAGCACCTCAGTCGTATCGTAGGGTGATTTAGATTTGGCACACTCACACTTGCTGGGGGGCCACTTAGGGGAAAAAAAAAACTCTAGAACGTATCTTGCAGCGGTTCTTTTGGCCGGGAGTGTACGCGGAGGTCAAAAGGTACTGCGAATCCTGCCCCGAATGTCAGTTGACCTCACCCACTGCAAGTTTCCGTAGTCCATTGGTACCCCTGCCAATAATAGAGGTACCTTTTGAACGGATTGCAATGGATTTGGTAGGGCCCATTGTAAAATCCGTCCGTGGCCACCAACACATACTGATGGTCGTCGACTTTGCTACCCGGTACCCGGAGGCTATACCACTACGCCACACCTCGGCAAAACTTATTGCCCGAGAACTGTTTGCCATGTTCTGTCGCCTGGGACTACCTAATGAGATCCTGACGGATCAGGGGACCCCTTTATGTCCAAGGTGACAAGAGAACTGTGCAAACTGCTAAAAATTCAACAATTGTGCACCTCGGTGTACCACCCTCAAACCGACGGGTTAGTAGAACGGTTCAATAGAACCCTCAAGTCCATGTTAAAAAAGGTGATTTCTAAGGATGGAAGGGATTGGGACATGTTGCTACCCTATTTGATGTTTGCTGTACGTGAGGTACCCCAGGCTTCCACAGGGTTCTCTCCCTTTGAGTTATTGTACGGCAGACACCCTAGGGGTCTGTTGGACATAGCCAAAGAGACATGGGAACAAGAGCCGATCCCCATAAGAGTATAATTGAACACGTGGCTAGTATGCAGGATCGGATCGCGGCGGTCATGCCCATCATGAAAGAACATCTGTTAGATGCCCAGGCAACCCAGAGGCACACATATAATAAAAGAGCCAGAGTCAGGTCTTTTAACAAGGGCGATCGGGTATTAGTACTGGTACCCACAGCCGAGAGTAAACTCATGGCCAAGTGGCAAGGGCCATATGAGATTCGAGAAAAGGTGGGAGAGGTAAATTACCGGGTGTATCAGCCCGGAAAGAGGAAACCTGAGCAGATTTACCATGTAAACCTGCTAAAGCCTTGGAAAGATCGAGAGTGTTTAGTTACAGACATCACCCCGGGCATATCACCAGAGAGTTCTCTACCTTCAGCCCGGGAAGCAGCCAAGGCGGAGGTCAGGATAAGTGATGCCCTCACTAAACAGCAGCGACGGGAGGCTCGCTCCCTGGTGCAAAACAATACCGACGTGTTCTCAGAGCTACCAGGTAGGACTACGGTTATCCAACATGACATTGTCACCGAACCTGGGTAAGGGTGCGAATAAGACCGTACCGGGTGCCCGAAGCCCGGAGGCAAGCCATTTCGGCTGAGGTAAAACAAATGCTTCAGTTAGGCGTCATAGAGGAATCACGGAGTGAGTGGGCTAGCCCCATTGTACTGATTCCAAAGCCAGACGGATCGTTACGCTTCTGTAATGATTTCCGGAAATTGAATGAAGTGTCAAAGTTCGACCTTTATCCAATGCCCCGGGTGGACGAGCTGATTGAGAGACTGGGGCAGGCCCAGTACTTTACCACGCTCGATCTCACCAAGGGTTATTGGCAGGTACCTCTCACAGATTCGGCGAAGGAAAAGACCGCCTTCGTAACTCCGGAGGGTCTATTTCACTATGTGGTCTTACCTTTTGGGTTACATGGGGCCCCGGCTACATTTCAGAGATTGATGGACATAGTGCTCAAGCCTCATCAGGAATACGCGTCCGCGTATCTAGATGATATCATCATATTTAGCACCGACTGGCAAACGCACCTAACACACAAGCAGTGCTGGATTCTCTCAGAGCCGCGGGGTTAACGGCAAACCCAAAAAAATGTGCGATAGGGCTGGAGGAAGCTCGATATTTGGGGTATGTGATAGGCCGAGGAGCTATCAAGCCCCAAATCAGTAAAATTGAGGCCATAAAAACTGGCCTAAACCATCGAGTACAAAACAGGTGAGGGCGTTCCTTGGCATCCTTGGGTATTACCGCCGGTTTATACCTAATTTTGCCGGGCGAACGGTGGCCCTAACCGATCTCTTGAAAGGAAAGAAAATTGTAATGGTTCGGTGGAGCCCTCAGGCAGAAGAAGCCTTTCAGTCCATGAAGTTGGCCCTGTGTGGACAGCCGGTCCTCATCAGCCCCAACTTCAATGAAACCTTCATTGTACAGACAGATGCCTCGGAGGTAGGACTAGGGGTGGTGTTGTCACAAAAAGTGAATGGTGAAGAGCACCCGGTCACCTACTTGAGTAGAAAACTTGTCCCGGCAGAGAAAAACTATAGCGTAGTAGAGAAGGAGTGTTTGGTTATTAAGTGGGCCTTGGAATCACTACGTTATTATTTACTCGGGCGTCAGTTCCGCTTGGTGATGGACCACTCACCCTTGGTATGGATGAGGAATGCAAAGGAGAGGAATGCGCGAGTCACCAGGTGGTTCCTGTCACTGCAAAATTTCAGTTTCTCGGTAGAACATCGCCCGGGGAAGTTGCAAGCAAACGCGGATGCCCTGTCCCGGGCACCCTGTATGGTGGCAAATGTTCAACCCCACAAGTTTGAACAGAGGGGGGGGATATGTGAGGCAGTGACCGGGATCGTTTACGAGGGACGTTATATTTCCCCCAGAATGTGTACAGAGACCTATTAAAGCCATTGTAGTGCATTGCAGTCACACACACAGCTGCAACTGCAATGCAGGAATGAAGATGAGCAATGACCTAGTCAGACTACTTGGCTAAGGCAGATTAAGTAAAATCCGGCAGGGCCTTCATTTCTTGGAGGAGGTCACAGGAGGCAGTGGGGCGGCTTCCTCCCTCCAACCCGGGTTTTCCAGTGGCTTTTGCCACAGGTCTTTAAAACTCCTGCACTAAGGAGTAGTGTTGTTCTATGTTGGGACCCTGCGAGGAGCATAGCAGGAAAGCTCCACAGGATTGTGTGTAGCTGAACCCACGCCTGGGACGGCTCTGCACCTGTCAGGCTCTGTTCGGCCCGGCGCGGCCGTTGTTCCCGGCAACCAGTGTTTATGAACTGATGTTACCCCGGCTGCGTACCGGAGGACTTTTCCTGTTTTACCCGTGAGTTGCTGAATAAAAGCTGTTTACTTTGGACTTGCTTGGGTCACTGCCTCAGTTACTGCACGGTGTGAACACCGCCGTCTTACAATATAAATAACCGGGTACTTAGTCAACGTTATTTTGATCAAAAAGCATTAAAGCCATCCCACCTCAACAAGGTGCACCCATCACCTCATTCCCACCCTTTAAAGTCCAGTGTTTTACTGGTTTTACCTGTACCGAATTCCAAAAAAATCTGATTTTTTTAAAATTATTCAAAGCGATTTTAATTTGTCATGAATCGATTCTCTCATCTCTACTTGAGGTTTGACTAAATCCCATTCAAAAGTATCACGACATTCAGCTTGAGAGGGTTGAATTGAGGGTAGGGCTTATACATGGGGTAGGAATACCAACATATTCATAAGATTGTAAATGTGGCAATTTGGAAAGTGAGTAAATAGTTTTGTGTGCAGTTAACTTATCTATTCATTTTAATAAATGTGACTGATTTAATGAGATTTTCTAATATAAAAACACAATTTCCCTTTTCTAATGCAGAAAGGTAATATGACCCATGGGCTACTGTAATATTTATCTCTGTCTGCCTACACCTTCCTCAGACTCTATAAATTCAGTTTTTTCTTATTCTGATCCTGTAGGATTTGCATTCAGCCGCAATATGTGTGCGTGGCAGGGCGGTGGATATAAGAGAGATATACATCAATCTTATCTAAACTGCTGGTGCGCTGCCTTAATATGTATTATTAAATTGTCTTTCAACACAAGAAAGAAAAGACGTATCCATCAGTTAAGAGATTAAAAGAGTGTTATTGAGTGCGATGCCGCCATTTAACTCTTGCATTGCTCTGACGGATTTTCTTTTATATTACCCAATCCGTGTGCGTTATACGAATAGCAAAAGTTGCCTATTTAATGGCCACAACACTATCATCGTTGCCCAATTTACGTTGTGACATCTACTTCTCCCATTAATTCTTAGAATGAGATCCTTTATTCTCACTTTCCGACTGTCACATGATGACGAAATCCAGCCGACCCATGGTGGATTTCAAATAACTTGTTAAGGCTTCTTTTACACTTGCCGGGTTTTTTGTGTTCCGTTTTTGCGGGCCCAATAGATTTCTATTGCACAGAGCGCCGTGCGCCGTATGGCCGTGAGGGCCGTATTTACGGCCATGAATAAAGATCGAGCCTACTCGAAAATCAATAGGGCCACAAAAACAATGGAAGTTTGTTTTTGCGGTGCACCATGACTTCTAGTTTTGCGGAACAATGTTTTTTTTCCAATACTTTGTCCTTAGTATTGGAAACCCGAAAAACGGCGATCCGCAAGTTTTTTGCGGTTCGATATTGCGGCAGACCGTGAAAATTGCCGCGATACAGCCCGCAATAATGGGACGCAAAAAACCCGGTAAGTGTAAAAGAAGCCTAATTGGCATGGATTTGCAGGTAATACTGCAATCGTTCTGTCAATTATGTCAATTCACATGCTATTTTAAAATGCATCCACCATATGTGGAGTCATTTTACCTTTTTGCCTAATGTATTCTAATTCTAATTGGAGGGTACAGGTGCCAAGACTCAAGCCAGAACTGAAAATTAGAAATGGGAATCAGTATGGACATAGGCCAGGGATATGAGTAAACTGGGGTGGAGGGACAAAAAGTTCAGGGGTAAAACAAGATGATTGCTTGAGGAGGAGCAGGTGCAAAGAAGAGGTATTGTAGATCTGATCCCCAAAAAACAGATCCAAATGGCCCTATATAATTCGAGCCTTAGGGTCTTTTTATACGGGATAATGTCGGTTACTGAACAACCACCAATCAGTTGATTGTTAGCCTATTTACAGTCAGACCTGTTTTCATCACTAATAGATCAAAGAGAAAACAAGGAAAAAATACTTTATAACAAACCAATCGAAGGTATAAAACTAAATTTTATTGAGACACATTATAAAACCAAGCCATGAAAGTCAAAAATAGTAAAAAGGCGAAAAAAAATCACAGATCAGGCAAATTGGTGGGAAAACCCGGACAAATTGTTTAAGGCAAGCTATATGGTAAACAGTAAATCATAAAAAACATACAGAGGCAGGAAAGATATATTAAGGCAAACAAGATGTCAGCTGTTTAATTATATCCTAGATGTAACCTTTGGACAACAATATATGACATAACAATCACGATTATATATAGATAAAACTTGGTTAATTTATACATGTATCTTAAGGCATAAATGAGAAATCTCGTGATTATATTTAATAGTAAACCTCTCACTTATGTCATAAAAAGTAGGTCCCGCTTCAAATAGGTGCCCAGCAATCACTGCAAAAGGTCGGCGCTTAGTGATATGAATAGATATGTCCAGTCACGAGACCAAACTCGGTCACATGGTCTGATGACGTTACCAAAGGGTCCCTATCATGGTATTAGTAAGAAGAAGCTAAAAGAATGTGTCATAGCCAACAAGAAACAAGATCGTGATCTGAAAAAAAGAAATTAAACAGTGAAACTGAATCGCACGCAAGGGAAGGGATACTCGGTACCAGGCCGGTGTATTGAAGGGATGTGGCCCGATCCGTGGCCCTGGGCATCCAATAAAAGGGGAATATTGACAGGGGATGTTAGAGTTTGTAGTAAGGTATTCGTGATGCCACCTGTGGTATCTGGTCAGAGATGACCAGCGCTGCTGTGCAGATCCACTGAGACCGATGGTGTGATGCAGCAGAGGTGAAATAGCTTTCCACAGGTAAAGCTTGTGATCTCAGGGCAGATAGATGTTGTAGTATTAAAGTAATGGTACTGAGAGATGCAGCTGAGTGTAGTAGGAGACGCAGGAAGAAACTGAGAAACAGTCAGTGAGTTGCAGTTTCCAAAGCTTTACTTACAGTTTTGCAGGCAAAGTATCCAGGGCATTGAATACAGGTCGTACGGGAGTAGGTCAGCCTGAAAGCAGTTTAGGATCCCCTTTCTACAGGTGTGATGTGAGGTCTCCTTCATAGCGCTGATCTTTGAGGCATTGGCTGCTATAAGCTCCATCCAAGTTCCTCTGTCTCTCTCTTGTTTAAGTAGAACTTCACTCTCATAACAGGCAGCTGTAACCTGTTTCAGGAATCACTCACTTATGGAGTATGCGGCTCACATGTGCTGCTGCTTTGAAAAAGAGTCTTAATTGGGACAGAGAACCCGCCATCCTCTGCCCTCCAGATTCTGCTGCTGGGACTTTACTTCACCCTCTCAGCCTTGGACTCCAGGGGTCCGGTTTCTGATGCTCAGACCTGTGGGTGAACCCTCTATAGATCCTGTATATCCCCCAGCTTGTCTCCACACGTCTGTCCTCTCTCGTCCCCCCAGCTAGACTACTAACTCCTCCCCCAACCAGAATATTCTAGAGGAGCTCTCCTGAAATCAGGGTAGAGCTCCCACTTCTGGTCTGGAGTAGGAAAAAATGTTGCATGCTGTGTTACCTGTTAAGGGATCCTTCTGTGCTTTCAGGCATGACATCACCCTCCCCTGGAGGATGGCAAGGTCACTGTGGCAACCAAATTCCTGGGGTGCCACAAAACCATATGTGAAAGTGATATTTGTTAGAGATAAAATAAGAATAACATGTCCCAGTGTGAGAATAGAACATCAAACCAGTAAATATGACAAATATATTGATGAGCAGTTTATAATATATAGGTATGTACAAATTCACATATATATTGAAATATAGGTATATAGATTTGAGTATACATACATATATACTACCATATGCTTAAATACGCTAAGATCATATGCAAAAAGTGCCAAAAGTGCAATAAAGGAGCAAAATAGCATCCAGAAGGAAAATCGAATGGCAGAGATAGATCGTTGTTTGAACAAGGAGACACCTAAATAAAGAAAGAAAAAGACAATTAAAAATCACAATAAAAGTACAACTAAAAAATAATAATTAAATCAGCCACTAAAAACAATTCGGCTCCATTGACGAATATTAAAGATCATCTTGACCACCAAAAATGGAGCTAAGTAATAATATTAAAATGTACAAATATATGAAGTTGTGATATCAATAAGTAATGCATAAATATATATTTATGTAAAATATTGATGGGACCTGTGAGGGATCTCACAGGGGAAGGGGATGTCGACTTTGCTCACCTCGGGGGAGGGGAGAGAAGGACCTAGCCGGCGGTCAGCTCTCTGGCACCACCACTTGCCTCTGGTCAGTCCGGGAACTGCACCAAGGGCAAATAGTCGCCGGAAAGGCTTCCCTTATAGGTATGAGTTAGTGAGGCGCTCCCAGTGAGGGAGGATATATATCACCAGTCCAGGCTGGGGATATATATATAAACTTCCCGGCCATCACTGCCAGAGTTCCTCACTAAAACAATACAGTATTCTGCCACTAGTTCCTCGTTTGCAATAAGCCCCGTCAGACAACAGGCTTATATCGGGTCAGGAACCCACCTGGGTAGCGTATCCTATAACCAACCAAGCGTGCGGATGTGGCATTCGTGAATCGAGGTAAAAGAGCAGCCCAAGAATAATTTTATATTTTTTTGCCTAAAAGGCACACTAGAAATATACAAGCATATATTTACAGAATAATATACAGGTTTGCAGTCAGGAGTGTAGCAAAAAGGATAGGGTTAAGATTGGTTGCAATTACCATGTTATGTAGAATGTGACCACAGGGAAGCGCTGATGGATCACAGGTCCAAATCTTAGTTACAGGCTATCCTGGCTCTGTCTGATAACGGGTCTACCGGCCAGAAGAAAACTGAAAACTGAGCTCCAAGTGAGGATCTGATACTTATCTCCTTGGCTGCTCATCCCACACTCTGCACCCACCCCTTGGCTTGTGCAGCCTCTCTCCTCCCAACTATGAGAGTATGATTTCCAGTCCAGAACCGTGAATGGCCCACAACTTTCCGTCCGAAGCTCTGAATGGAATGGCAGCAGTGCCACTAGATTTGGCTGGATTTTATCTGCGCATAAAGTCGAAATTTGCCTACCGTATGTAATTTCTGATGGCTAAGCTTTATAACTCCATAGCACAGAGTGCTACAATTGGCTGCCGGGCACGGGCGTAGGGGGGAAGGAACGCCGATTCGGATGATGTGCTCGGCCAGGCTCAGATATATTGCATTCTGTTATTATAGGTCATTTTCCAGATTCAATACCTCAGAGTCTACTGTGATTTGTTGTACGACGATGAATATCCGTGCAGCTGCAGAAGTTTTCACACCTTGGTGTTATGAGCTTCAAAGGATTTGTTCTTGGTTTTTAATTAAAGATAAACACTGCATGGCTTTTTATGGCCTTGGGGAATGCAAGGGTGGGGCACATTTCAGGAGGGAAGGAGAAGTTCAGAATTTAAAATCAAAAATGGATTCTCCCTTGTCCCTCACAGGACCTATGAAAAGAAAAAGACATACCAAACGATTATATCACAAATGGTACGAAGCTGTTGTGGTCATATATCCCAGATGGAGAGATGGTGTTAAGTTTATAAATCAATTTTATTTCCTTTTGTGCAAGAAGGCATTTCCAATTTCCCCCTCGAGGTCAAATGGAAACTGTCAATTCCTTTCAAATGTAGTCCTTTAGAGTCAGAATTGTACTGTAGACCAGTTTAAAGTGACGAGGGATTGATTTGAGTATAGTAAAGTCATCCAATTGTCTTGTCACATGATGTGTGGTGATGTACACATGATGAGAAGGGTGTATTTCCTCTAACTGTAATGGATAGAGAGGAGGATGTAGTATACTGAGCTTATACTAGCATCAGTGCATGTGTAGCAGAGAGTCTGTGTGCATGATGTGCAGGCGGCAGAGCATTGGATGTTGTCTGTACGTAGCAGAGCTCTAAGTGTAATCTGTAGATAGCAGAGCCCAGAATAGTCTCCCCAGGAGCTGTGAACCAATCAGTTTGGGTAGAGCGAACCCCTGTTAGCACTGTCAGTTGGCAGATTGTGCTCAGCCCTTGGCTTTGGGCAGAAGGGGGATATGTAGCAATTCCAGGTAGGCTAAAGTTAAATTCTAGCTCTAAACAGTCTGATTAGGTACACCTAGCTAAGCTCTGTATATAACCAGGAAAGGTGTGTTCGTCTAAGGCCTCTTTCACACATCCGGTGTGCGCCTGACGGCGCCCCCGGCATTTAGCCGCAGCGCCGCATCAGAAAACCTGATGCGCCGCTTGCGGTTTTTTTGCATTGACTTGCATTAGCGCCGGATGGCACCGCATGTCAATGCGTCGTATGCGATTTTGTCCGGATGTGGCGGAAATGTACATTCCGGCGGCCGGACAAAACGCAGCATATAACGTTTTTTTTTTTTGCCGGATTCCCCTGATGTCTCCGGGCATCAGAAACCATCCGGCAAAAAAACGCATGCGGCGCATGCGGCACATCAGGTTTTCTGATGGGCGCTGCGGCTAAATGCCGGGGGCGCTGTCAGGCGCACACCGGATGTGTGAAAGAGGCCTTAGTCAGTCTGCTGGGGAGGCTGAGCAAACTGGATTTGTGTTGGCGCTGAAGAGAGAGACAGGAAAGAATCTCTCTGAGAAGAGACTGCATAGGCCATGTGCACCAAACTACAAGTATCACAGGTTGCTATGGATGATTGCTGTTTTGTTTGCTCAAATTGGGACTGGCTTAGTCATGTATGAAAAGCCAGTGTCTGTACTGTTTAGTTAGTGCCTGGACAAGGCTGGGGATTTATGTTTATGATTTTGTTTTGGTGCTGTGCAACCTGTGGAAATTAACATTACATTGTTTTGACACAAAAATCCAGTGCCTGTGTGAACACTACCTAATGCCTACCTGAGAGCATGAATTCGTACAATTTTTCAAATAACATTGACAGATTTCATCATTTATTTTGGCAACAAATTTCACATGTTGGAATAACCTTTATGATAGGTTGTACGAATTAACCCCCACATTATGAAGGATGGAATTAAATTGAAATTGTAAGACAGAATCTGTATGCCCATCATTAGGAGGTTGCAGTAATATCGTTGTGAGATAGAGAAATGTCCACCCTTCAAATTTCAGTCCATGGATTACATAAAATCTATTTTACAGATGTCATTAGAAGACTATTACGCTTTCTAATTACCCATTTATAATTGATACTCATTTTATCTGCTTTTAATGATAAAAGGCTAGAACATAAAGGCATTTAAACAAGTCACCTTGAAGTCAGTGGTATGGCACTTAATTTTCTATGTGTTTACATATTAGTAAACTTACATGGACTATGACAATTAAATACAGATTTATCTGGCCACAACAAACTATGGATTTTTTTTCTGTCATTTTCTGTATACATCTGATGGACAATAATTGGTCATGTTCCACTGGTTGTCCTGGCACATCAAAGGTGTTAAGGTTTATGTATCGGAGAGTAACATAGTAAAATATTTGGCAAGGCCGAAAAAAGACATTTGTCCATCCAATTCAGCCTATATTCCGTCAGAATAAATCCACAGATCTATGACCTTCAAAAGAACCTAATAACTGTAAGAATCAATACTGTTACCCTCCAGGAAGACATCCAGGCCCCTATTGAACCCCTCGACTAAGTTCGTAATGTCTGCGGACCCTTAAAGTCTCCATCGATGACTGGCTAGATAATGGTTGTCAACTGTCCCACATTTGCTGACAATGTGCCCAATTTTAAAAAGTAATTCCTGTAAATTTGGGCATATACTGGGCCAAAGCATACATAAGCTGTGTCCAAAAGTGGGAATTAATTACAGTACTTAAAGAGTTGACCAAAGAAAATAAGTTGTCGCCTATGAGCAGGATATGTGAAAACTTGTTGATCAGTGAGGGCCATCCATTGGGTTGATGGGCAAAGCAGGACACTGAGTAGTGCACATACTCAGCCGCCCCATATATTCCTGATAGGGCGGCCAAGTGTTGCTCTTGGCTTCTTCCAGCAGTTCCATAGAAAATGAATGGAAGAGCAATTGAGAATCTGACCTGCTGCCCCATTCTAACAGGGATAAAAATAAGTGTGACTATTCTCCTGTTTCTAAACCACCTGCTGAAGATTAATGGGGATTCCAATTAAGGAATTTAAGTTAATTAATGGGGTTCTCTCTTTAGAAAGTTATTTTCTTGACCAAAGTTGAGATGAGTTCCAAAGAGTGTCTGCTTGAAGGACCTTTCCTGTCCTGCATTGCTCAGATAACACAGTGATTGGTTAGAAGGGACCTTTCCCAATGATCCCCTGTTAGGACTCCCCAGTGATCATCTGTAATTAATTGGGAAACCTGGAAGTAGGTGTTCAATATTTCTGCATTGCTGTCACTGGAGAAATTAATTATAAACTACATAAAAGTGTCTTCTCGAAACAACGCAGTTATTTTAAATATCTTGTTGTCATTGGTCATCAATGTTCTGTAAAATCCCTTTCATCAATCAACAGAAGTTTTTGATTCTTTATCCATGTCTTCACTGGAAACTAAGAAACTGACTGGATGAGTTTCCTCTAGCTTTTTTTTAGTATGTGCTTGGTACATTGATGTAACAAACTTTCCTGACCTTGCTGCTGCAACATCTATCTCTTTCATCAGGTACATCTGCACTTATTTTATGGGCAGTGATGCTGGGACCACTGGGCAGCACAAGCACTACCCCAGAAAGTAGAACCCATATGTTGCTGACCTTTTCATCTCCTTTGTCCAGGTCATCCAGCTAAGTATGTAGGTGTTGATAGGTGTTGTGGTGCTAGGTTATATGTGGTTCTGCTTGCCAACCAATTTTTAAGCTGGTCAGCAGATATTATTATCTCCTTCTGTGTCCAGTAGGGCAAGACCCTGTTATTATATTTGGCTTATCCCTTCACTCTTGATACACAATTCTTGCTAATGTATCCTGATCCTGACAGTGGTTTATCACCCTTGACTTCATCCACTTTCTGATTTCCTCTAAAATTTACTCCACTTTGACTGAGCACCTAGTACCTGATCCCAGCTACTCTTCCGACTTTGCAATATCTCCTAATTTTGCTGCTGTTTTTACTGCACAACTCTTGCCTCAAGATTGCTCTTTTGACCAAGCAGCTACTCCATGGGCTCAACCCAAGAGGCCCTGTTGTAAGTCAAGATCTTTCTATAGGAAATAAAGCATGAAGACTAAGGAGACTTCAGCATTTCAAGAAGAGGAGTTGCTTGTTACAATTCTGACCGGGGTAGCCAACAACTCATTCTTCTTACAATCGGTAATGCGTTAAAATTAGTGTTGAGCATTCCGATACCGCAAGTATCGGTATCGGCCGATATTCGCTGTATCGGAATTCCGATACTTAGTTCCGATATTTTTCCTATATCGTATACCGGAATCGGAAGTTCCCATAATTCTTTGAGAGGCAGTGTGATTTTAGTCAGCCAATGAGGAATCCTACGAAGTGTGGGCACATCCTGTAATGCTGCGGTCATCTTAACTAATGGCATGGCTGTGATTGGCTGCTGAAATGATGTCAGAATGCACTATAAAAGTCGCAGCCGCCATTTTAGCGTCACTGTGCTGTGAACTCAGTTAGGGACAGAATGCTGCTCTGCTGACTCAGAGGGACAGTTAGAGATTGCGATTTTGTGTACTTTGCTTTAGGCAGGCTAGTTTACCAACCGCTGTGTAAAGCTTCCTTTTGCCTTGCAGTGTTGTTTTAACAGCTCTGTGCAAGGTGTGTGTGTGAGAGTGCAGGTGACGCTGCAGTTTGCTCTGCATCCAACGCTGTCTGTAGGCATCTGCACGTGTCACTCACAGACTCTTTTTTTTTTTTCTTTAGTGTAATTCTAGCTGCTCCATTCAATAGAAATTATAGTGTGACGCGCTTCCATCCGTATACAATACATTGGTTGCAAACACTATAGAAGTACAGAAAGGAGCCTTTCACAGATAGTGAACAGTTGTGTTTCAGTGTTCACTGCAGTCTGTGAGGTATTTTTTTTTTTAAATGCAGATCACGCTCCAGTTACTTCTTCAACTAATGCTGCGTGTACTCTGCTGAGCGTCTGTCACTGGCTCATCCTTGTCATTTTTCTAAAATTGGTGCTGCTTTATTCTATTTTAAATTTACTAAAATCTATTAGTGTGACGTTCTTCCATCAAAATACAATACATTAGTTGCAAACATAATAGATGTACACAAAGGAGCCTTTCACAGATAGTGAACAGTTGTGTTTCAGTGTTCACTGCAGTCTGTGAGTTTTTTTTTTTTGAGTGCAGATCACGCTCCAGTTACTTCTTCAACTAATGCTGCGTGTACTCTGCTGAGCATCTGTCACTGGCTCATCCTTGTCATTTTTCTAAAATTGGTGCTGCTTTATTCTATTTTAAATTTACTAAAATCTATTAGTGTGACGCTCTTCCATCAAAATACAATACATTAGTTGCAAACATAATAGAAGTCCACAAAAAGGCCTTTCACAGCAAGTGAACAGTTGTGTTCAGTGTTCACTCTAGTCTGAGGTTTAAATTTTTGGTAGGAGTGTAGATCCCGCTCCACTTCCTTCAACCACCGCTGCGTGTACTCTGCTGAGTGTCTGTCACTGGCTCATCCTTGTCATTTTCTAAAATTGGTGCTGCTTTATTCTATTATAAATTTACTAAAATCTATTAGTGTGACGCTCTTTCATCAAAATACAATACATTGCTTGCAAACATAATAGAAGTCCACAAAAAGGCCTTTCACAGCAAGTGAACAGTTGTGTTCAGTGTTCACTCTAGTCTGAGGTTTAAATTTTTGGTAGGAGTGTAGATCCCGCTCCACTTCCTTCAACCACCGCTGCGTGTACTCTGCTGAGTGTCTGTCACTGGCTCATCCTTGTCATTTTTCTAAAATTGGTGCTGATTTATTCTATTTTAAATTTACTAAAATCTATTAGTGTGACGCTCTTCCATCAAAATACAATACATTGCTTGCAAACATAATAGAAGTCCACAAGAAGGCCTTTCACAGCAAGTGAACAGTTGTGTTCAGTGTTCACTCTAGTCTGAGGTTTAAATTTTTGGTAGGAGTGTAGATCCCGCTCCACTTCCTTCAACCACCCGCGGTCTCTGCTGAGTGTCCCTTGGTGAGTGTCTGTACGGGTTTTCCTTTGTTTTTCAAAAATTTGGGTGCTTTATTTATTTAAATTTACTAAAATCTTTATGTGAGCTCTTCCATCAAAATAAAATTACATTGCTTGCAAACAAATAGAATAAAAAAAAAGGCCTTTACAGCAAGGGGAACAGTTGTTTTCAGTGTTCCTCTAGTCTGGTTTAAAATTTTTGGTGGGAGTGTAGATCCCGCTCCATTTCCCTTCAAACCGCTGCTTGTACTCTGCTGAGTGCTGCACGGCTCTCCTTGCATTTTTCTAAAATTTGGGTGCTGCTTTATTCTTTTTTAAAATTTACTAAAATCTTTAGTGTGACTGTTAGGGTTCATTCCCGCTCCGACAAGGGGGTCCAACCAGTCCCGCGCGGTTCCATTATCCCGGCCGCAGTGGAGGCCTCCGGAGTCGTCCAAAGGGTTTTCCCCATCCAACTGGGTTTTACTTGTTGTGCCCTTCCCGGATCTGCTATTATAGCCGTTCTGGAGCCGACTCTTTGGGTAAAGTCCCGCATTTTCCCTTTTGAGCGTGCCCCGGGGAGATCTCTTTGGAGAAGGGGGACATGCTCAGGACTGCAGCACTCCCATTGGCCCCCAGGAAGGCCCCGTTACTTAGTCTCTGAAAAAGGGTTTTCCCTTGGTCTTGTTCCCGGGAAGGGCCTGTGGGGTGTTGCTATAAAAGGGTAGCATGGTGGGGGCCCCCATTCGCTAATATCAAAACCCTTGTATGGATGCGCCCGGTGTGGTTTTGGTGTGTGTGGTTAGGGACCCGGGGAAATAAGCCACAGAAACCGACTTAATCGGTGAGGAGTTTAGTGGCTAGTGGCAGGGGTCGGGTCCTAGATGCCCTAGATTACCGGCATAACCGGGGAGGAGTTTGTTGCCCATTCGGGTCTGGCGTTTTAGGCCCCAAAATTGGGGTGACTCCCCCGGGACATTACGCTGACCACGTATTATGCTCGCTTAGCAATTAACCCTGTCCCCAGAGCCTGACAGGACACGGGGTTTGTTCCAGGGCCTCTGTGAGTAACAGGGGTTTGCTTCGACGCTAACAGCGCCCCGGTTTTTTCTTTGCGGGTCACGGTAAGTGAGTTTGCACATTCGCCATACACTGTGGATCCCCTTTGCGGCTTGTGAAATTTCAGAGTCTGACTTACGCCCCCAAGCGCTACGGGTTTATTTTAGCGACTTCGGGGTAACGAGTTTTTACTTTGCATTTACTCAGCAGGCTTTCTTTCCGGGGACCCGGGTGCGAACGCACTCTCCCCTTTTTATATTTGTGCGTTCCGAGCCCCAATAATTTTTTAGCGCCCGGGTTGGCTAGTAAAATGGCGGACAACAGCGTCTATTGCAGTAAAGCCGCTGAAGGGGAGGGTTTGGGGCTCCCTTAAGCCCAACCCCAGTGTGAAGTTTTTCCCCAGGGTTTGGTGCTACGTGGCCGCAGCCCTTTGTCCTCTCCCCTCTGCCCTACATTTCCCCCCCCCGCTTTTGCAAATTTTCCCGGTGATAGCAACAAATTCGGGGTTCGTGAGTCAGTGCTTTTCACTCGAGCTTCTGGGTGCAGTTTTCCCCCGGGTCGGGCACAAGGGGTTTTGTCTTTTTCTACTCTGGGCAGAGCGTTTGGGGGTGGGGAACCCGCTGTGGGAGCGCGAGACGGGTGGGCAGGTGCTCCCCGTCTTGGAGGTCTTAAAAGGCTTTTTTAGGACCCCATCACCCCCATACGGGTACAACTGCTGGCATGACCAGGGTTGTCTTTGGGCAGTAGTTTTCCCCCAGTTTGGTTGGGTGCTGAGCTAGATTGGTTGAAAAGTTCTTTTCCATCTATGGCGGGGATGGCTGACCCTGTTAAAAAAGCTTTGGCTACCAGGGAGATTCCCCCCACACGGAGAAGCTTATCTATATCACCCCATTGACCCCCGTTTTCACGAGCGGAGGTGGAGCGGGGCCCATGTGGCAGAGGGTTTTTGGGGGCTCCTACCCTTTTCCAAACCTCTGAAATTCCCCGATTGGGTCCAACCTCAAAAGGCCCCAAAATTTCCCCATGCAGGGCCTAAGCTGGGGCCCTCCCAGTATCCTGGGTTTTTAACCCTTGCAGCAGACAGGACACTATGCCAACGATGTCCACAGCGATGGGGAAACGATCGGTCAGTGGCCCGGGAGGAGGTTACTAGAGACCGGCATTTTCCCCCAAAAACATTTAAAAGGGACAACATTTTGGTATTTCCTTTCTCCCCCCGACCTTTGCGGGGATCAGGAGAAAGGGGGGAATTTAAAGCCTCAGTTTTTTGTCGGTTCAATCCCTTGGGGGCCCTTTTGGGACAAACAGTGACTGTTGGGTGTGATGGTCGTCTTGCCCTCACAATTAACCCAGATGTCCCACTTGTTGCTGTACTTTTTCCATCAGGAATTTATTTCCCTACTCCCTTCCCGAGGGAAAAGACGAGATCCTACTGGGGGTATACCTTGGCTCCTTTTCCCCCACTCCCCACATAAAGAGTGGACTTGGGGGAATGGGTTGGAGTGAGCATGTCAGGCAGAATGGTCAGAAGTTGGTTCAGGTTTCCCATATGAGTTCCCCCGCAGATCTTACTCCATTTCCCCCAAGCACTACGGGTCATAGCAACGTGTCTCAAGAAGGCGCGGAGACTTTTCCGCTCATCCCCCCTTTGACTGCTATCGACCTCTTGCCTGGGCAGAACTCCCAGGGAAGGGTCATCCCCTCTCTCCCCTGAGAAGAGGCCATGTGCAATATATTCAGGGAACCTGGAAAGAGGTTTATTGGGAATTTTCGGTGTCCCGGCAGGGGGGGGATTTTTTTTTGTGCAGAAAAAAAACGGAGAATGCGCCCGTGTTTTGATTACAGGGTTTTAAAATCCATCACCTTTAAAAACAAGTCCCCCGTTCCCCCTGATTTTGAGCTATTTGTGGTTTGGGGGAGCAAGGGTTTTCACTAAACTAATCTGCCGGGTGTTTTAAAACCTGATTGATCCGTGAGGGGGACAATGGAAGAGGCTTTTAAACCCAGGGAGGGGGATTACAATATCTGGTGTGCCCTTTGGGCTCTGTAAGCTCCCCTTTTTTCCAAGACTTTGTCAATGAAATCTTCCGGGATATGCTCTCCCCTCGTGTAGTCTTTTGGGTTTTTAACTCATCTTCTCTCCAGTATTGACTCACCCGGAGGGATGGGGGGAAGGGTCTTCGACCTCCTAGGGGAAAATTCCCCTTTCGCAAGTTGGGAAAATGGGTTTGACAGGGCCCCTTACCTTCCTGGGCTATATCATCTCCCCCGGGGATTGGCTATGGATCCTCCCAAAAAGGGGCGGGATGGATGGAAAAGAACCCCACTCTCTAAAGGGGGTGCAGCCTTTATGGGGGTTCATTATTATCCCGTCAGTTTTTTCCCCACTTCAAAACTTTGGTAGCCCCCGTGGTTGCCCTTACCAAAAAAGGGAGAACCCCAAAATTTGTGGCGAAGGGTCTCCAACCCCTTCACGTCTTTTAAAGCTCTTTCGCTGGCCCCCCCCATCCTAATCGCCCCGAGTTGATAACCTTTTATATTGGAGGTGATGCCCGCCCGTTGGTGCGGGGCGCCTTTCCCAAAAAGGGTGTCAAGGTCGGAAGCATCCAGTTCTTTTTCTCCAAGCCTTCACACAGCAGAAGGGAATTATTCCATCGGGGGCAGGGGGTTGTAGAATGAATTGGCCCCTTTGGGGGTGGGGACATCTGTTGGAGGGGCTCGCTTCCCTTAAGTCTTTACGGTCACAAAAAACCCGGGATACTTCAGAAGCCCCGGCTTAATTCTGCCAAGCCAGTGGTCCTTTTTCTTCTCCCGGTTTTTATTTTCCCGCCTTTCCTTCGGGAGAGAAGAACATTTGTGCCGCGCTCTCTCCGCTCTGTGGTGTCTCGGAGGGGAGGTGGGGGACCTCGGCTTTCTCCCACAGAGAGCCGAAAACAGGGCCCCCCGGTTTCGCGAGTCTGTCCCCCGGGAAAAGATTTTGGCCTACTAATTTGCGCCCGGGGTATCTTTTGGGGACATTCGCCCAGGGGGGGTGGACATTTGGGGAAAAGAGGACATCTAAATTGCTGGCGGGGGACATATGGGGGCCCGCATGGGGTCCGTGATTTTGGGGGGAACTATGTTGGGGCGTTGTCTCCTGCGCCAAAAATAAGTTCCACGACAAGGCCCCGCGGGTTATTTTTACCTTTCCCGGGTGGCAGACGGGCCGGGGAGATGGTTGGGATGGACTTGTGGTGGGCTTCCCCAAGCTGGGGTGCACCATATTTGGGTAATCACCGCCCATTCTCTAAATGGGCATCGGGTTGCCAAACCCCGGTTACCTTCTGCAGGGGCCCTCTGGCAGCGTTGTTTGTTGGGCACTTTTCCCGTTTAACGGCATCCGGACAATTTTGTCAGTGACCCAGGTCCCATTTCCCCTCTGGTTCGGAGAGAGTTTGTCGCTACTCATATTGAGTTAAACTCTTTTAGGACATCCGAGAAAATGGGGTTTTAAAAAGGGCCCAAACCCGACCCTTTTCACCTATCTACGCATTTTGTCTCAGCCAGCAGGATGACGGGGGATCCTTGCTACCATGGGGAGTTTGCTTTAAACAATGCTGTGGTGATTCCACCGGCAGCCCCCATTCCTCCTAATACGGTCAGCACCGCGGGGTCCATGTATCCCCGTGTCTTCCCCCGTTCAGGGGGGCACTGGGTTTGGGGAGGCAGGACATTTGGGACGCACGCAGGATGCCATTCGGGCCCCCAAAGAGAGGGAGGTTTTCGGCCGTTCCCCATGGGCGCCCCGCCCCCTACTTTTCTCCTGGGGATTGGTTTTGGGCTCTCCGCCCGTAAATCGGCTGGGGTTTGATCCAAAGTTGGCACCCCGCTCCCTGGGCCTTTTAAGGCCCCTCGAGGGTTAACCCTGTGGTATCCCGTTTAGCTCTTCCCCCCCCCCGGGTACTCGACCCTTTCACGTGCCCTCCTAAAACCCGGCTCATGTCCCGGGTTTTTCTAGTCATCTGGGGGGACCGGGTTCATTCGGATGCCCATGAGGTGAACGCACGTGGGGTGAAGGTGGTAGGGGGAAAAAAGTTTTTTTTGGTGGACTGGAGGGGAAAAGGGGCCTGGGGAAAGGTCTTGGGGAGCCTGCCGGCATGACACGCCCGCAGAAATTCGCCCCTTTTTGGGCCAGGAGGCCCAGAAAAGGGGGGGGCCTAGGAGGGGGGTAATGTTGGTTCGAGTTCCCGCTTGCACAAGGGGAGTCTCGAACCAGTGCCCTGCGGTCCCCCTTTCATCTCCGGCCGCAGTGGGCCTGTCAGCGGACTTTGTTAAAGGTTTGCCTACCCCACTACTGGGCAGTGACTTTTTGCTCCCTTTCCCCGGGATTGTATTATAGCCAGTTTCGGGAGCAGACGTTTTTTGGGATAAAGCCCTGCTTTTTCCCCTTTTCTGAGCGTGCCAGGGGATCTCTCATTGGAGATCGGGGGTTCACATTCAAGGTACGCAGCACCCCTATTGGCCCCCCCAGGAAGGGCCCCTGACTATAGTCTTCTGAAGGTTCTCATTGGGCCTTGTTCCTGGAAAGGGCCTGTGGTGTTGCTATAAAAAAGGGAAAACAGGCTGGGCCCCCATGCCTAAATCAACCATTGTTGCTAGCGCCCTGTGGTCATGCGTGTGTTGGTTAGGGACCCGGCTGAAAAAAGCCCCCTAGAAACCATTAAAACGGGAGGAGTTTTTGTGTGCTAGCTGGTCAGGGTCGGTGCCTAGTGCCCCAGATTAACGGGTAACCGGGGAGGGTTTGGTTGGTTTCAGGGTCGGCGTTTAGACGCCCGATTGCGGTGGGCCCCCGGGCATTACGCATGACCCCTTATTATGCCGTTAGCAATTAACCGGTGCCTGAGAGCCCCCGACAGGACACGGTGTTTTTTTTCTCGGGCTCTGGACGTAACAGGGTTCGCTCTCGCGTGACAGCGCCCTAGGTTTTACTTTGCGGCACTGAGCTAAGTGAGTTTGCACTTCGCCTATAGCATGGGGCATCCCGTTAGCGGCCTGGAATTAACAGAGTCTGCACTTACTGCCACAACGGCCCACGGCTTATTTTAGCGACCCGGGGGATACGGTTTTTGCACTTTCGTCATCTTACTAGACATTTTTGCTTGCCGGTGGCCCCCGGCTGCAACGCACCTCCCCATTTATATTTTTGGGTGCGTTCCGCAGACCCTAACATAATATTTGCCCCCCCGGGCTGGGGTAAAAAGGCGGACGAACAGCTCAAATTTCAGTAATCCCGCAGCTGAAGGGAGGTTGGAGGGTCTTGAGGCACAACCCCTTGAATGTACCGCAGTCGCTGTTAGGCTCGGTGGTGCGCCCTTTTTTCCTCTGCCACCTCTGCCCCTACATAAACCCCCCTCCCCCTTCTGACAAGTTTCCGGTATAGCAAGCAATGTCGGGGATTCGTGAGTCAGTGCTCTATTTCACTCGGCTTTGGGTGCACGTTTTCCCCCGGATCGGGCACAAGTGGGTTTTTTTACTTTCTCTACTCCGGGCAAGCGTTGGAGTGGGCAACGCCGCTGTGGGAGCGCGATGATGGTGGTTTCGAGTGCCCTCGTTTTTGGAGGCCTTAAAAAGGTCTTTTTAGGGGCCCCCGGTCACCCCCGTCGGCGCTACAACTGCTGGCATTGAACGGGTTCGTCTTTGGTCAGTCGTTTTTCCCTCCCTTTTTTGGGCTCTGGCTGCGAGCTAGATTTGGGTTGATAAAGTTCTTTTTTCTATCTACGGGGGGGGATGGTACCATGTTTTAAGACGCTTTGGTACCAGGGGGATTCCCCCCCAAAACGGAGAAGCTTATCTCCTATTACCCCCATTGACCCCGTTTTTTAGAGCGGAGGTTTTTAGGGGCCAGGTAGGCAAAGGGTTTTGGTTGGTCCTACCTTTGCCAAACCTCTCGAAATTTCCCCCCTCTGGCGTCCCAACCTCAAAAACCCCAAAAGTTCCCATGCAGGCCCAAGTCTCGGTCCGTCCGAGTATCCTGGGTTTTTAACCCCTTTTGGGACAACAGGCCATGCCAACAGATGTCCACAGCGATGGGGAAGCGATGGTCTAGTGGCCCTGGGGGGAGGTTTACTAGAGACAGCGCATTTTCTCCAAAAATAAAACATTTTAAAAAGGGCAATCATGTTGGTACTTCATTT
>JARQOD010000003.1:368469301-368511931 GCA_033576555.1 Oophaga sylvatica
TGACCTAAACGGGGGGAAACCCCCCCAAAAGGGACCCCATTTGGAAACTCCCCCCTTAAAGGATTTTTTCAATTGTGGTGAGCATTTTGAACCCCCTAGGTTTCACAAAATTTTTAAAAACCAGAGCCGTAAAAATGAAAAATCTTTTTTTTTTCTAAAAAATGTTTTTTTTTTTAAAGCCACTATTTTTTTTTTTCCCCAAAGGAATCGGAAAAATTTTAAACCCAAAATTGGTGTCAATTTTTCTATACGCGTACCCTATGTGGGTAAACCATGTTGGCGCAGGGCAGGGCCGGGGGGGGAGCGCCATTTGACTTTTTAACGCCAAAACTTTTTTGGAGCCCCCCTGTTCCAAAAATAGGGGAAATCCCTAAATTCTGCTCCAACCCAACCCCAACACCCCCCAAACCCAAACCCCAACCCTAATCCAACCAAAATCCCACCCAATTCCAACCCTAATTGTAACCCAAACCTTTAAATTAAAACCCTTTAAATTATAACCCAAACCCTAATTGAACCCTAACCCTAATTCTAACCCTAATTATAACCCTAACCCTAAGGCTAGGTTCATTTGCGTTTTACCAGCCCGTTCAACACATTGCGTTGACGGGCTGGTAATGGTATAGCATAACGCGATCGCATTATGCTATACCCGCTAGCGCAGAGGAATCAGCAGATGATTCATCTGCGCTAGCGGTGACGGAGCCCAAACGCTGCAGCCCGCGTCCGAGGCTCTGTCACTGAATGATCGCACGTCGCAAACGCATGCTTTACGGCATGCGTCGCGATGCGCCCTCAAATGGGGGTGAATGGCAGCGTTAACGGACTGCGTTACACCGCGTTATACCGCGGTGTAACGCAGTCCGTCTAACGGACTGCCATAACGCAGTATGAACCCAGCCTAACCCTAACGCTAATTATAACCCTTACCCTAAGGCTGCTTTCACACTTCCGGCGGGCGCCTGTCGGCACCCCCGGCATTTTGCCGCAGCGCCGCATCAGAAAACCTGATGCGCCACCGGCGGCCGCATGCGTTTTTTTGCCGGATGGTTTCTGATGCCCGGAGACATCAGAAACCATCCGGCAAAAACAAAAAACGTTACATGCAGCGTTTTGTCCGGCCGCCGCAATGTACATTTGCGCCGCATCCGGACAAAACCGCATGCAACGCATTGACATGCGGCGCCATCCGATGCCAATGCAAGTCAATGCAAAAAAAACGCATGCGGCGCATCAGATTTTCTGATGCGGCACTGCGGCTAAATGCCGGGGGCGCCGTCAGGCGCACACCGGATGTGTGAAACCAGCCTAATGCTAACCCTAACCCTAATTATAACCTTAACCCTAATTATAACCCTAACCCTAATTATAACCCTAACCCTAACAGAAAAATGAAAATAAATATAATTTCTACTTTTTATTATATGTCCCTAACTAAGGGGGTGATAAATGGGGGGGTTATGTACTGTTTTTTTTATTTTGATCACTGTGATAGTTTATCACAGTGATCAAAATGTACTTTTATGAGAATGAATGAAAAAAAATTTGAATCTGCCGCCAAAGCAGATCGGCGGGCGCACTGCGCATGCGCCCGCCATTTTTTTTTTGCAGGGAGAAGAAGCCGGGATCCTGGGGCCTGCGGGAGGACGGAGGACACCGGTAAGTATATGGGGGGGCGATCGGGGGACCGGGGGACCCTCATTTTCTCCCCTCTGATGTGCGATCACATCAGAGGGGAGAGAAATCATTTTTTTTTTTTTTGCGATCACGGCTATGCTTGCATAGCCGCGATCGCAACACCGGGATCGGTGAATACCAACCCGGATCATGTTCTCTGGGGTCTCGGCTACCCCCGGTAGCCGAGACCCCAGAGAATATTTGCCCATCCCCCCACCAGCACAGCGGCACATAGCGGCGGGCGCACTGGGCATGCGCCCGCCTTTGTCTTAACGGCGCCGGCACCGGGGGACACCGGAGGGCCCGGGGGCCACATGGATCTTATTGGGGGCCACATGGGGGTCCTGGGAACCCTTTTTCTCTGTCCTCTGATGTCCGATGACATCAGAGGACAGAAATTAAATGGCACAACTTTTTTTTTGCGGTCGCCGTTATAGGGTTAATAACGGCGATCGCAACATCGGTGTCGGTAAAAACCGACCCGATTCATGTTCTCTGGGGTCTCGGCTACCCCCGGTAGCCGAGACCCCGGAGAAAATGCGCCTCTGGGGGGCGCTATTCACTTTTTCCACAGCGCCGTTAATTAACGGCGCTGTGGTTTAAGTACCCTTAATGACCGCCGTTAAAAGGCGTATCGGCGGTCGTTAAGGGGTTAAGTTTGATTTTTTTGCGTTTATTTGTGAAAATATCCTAATTTTGTCTAAAATTTTTTAAATGTTGCCATTTTCCTTTTTCAAACTTTCAATTTTTGTATCCTTAAACCAGTTAATCATGCTGTACAAAAAAATTTCTAAATACAATTTCCTATATGTCTACTTTACATAAGAATCATATTTGAAACATTTTTTTTGCTAGGAAGTTAGAAAGATTAAAAATTGATCAGCAAATTCTCATTTACCAACAAAATTAAAAAAACATTTTTTTTGGGACCACATCACGTTTGAAATGACTTTGAGGAGTCTTTATGACAGAAAACACCCAAAAGTGACGCCATTTTAAAAACTGCAGCCCTCAAAATGCTCAAAACCACATTCAAGATGTTAATAAAGCCTTTAGGTGCTTCACAGGAATTAAAGCAATGTGGAAAGGAAAAATGAAATTTTAATTTTTCACACAAAAATTTTCTTTTAGCCCTACATTTTGCATTAAGGGTGACAGGAAAAAATGCACCATATAATTATGGTGCAATTTCTTCACTGTATGCTGATACCCTATATGTGAAAGAAAACTACTGTTTTGGTGTATGGCAGGGCTCAGAAGGGAAGTAGCACAATTTGACTTTTGGAGCGCATAATTGACTGAAATAGATAGCAGACACCATGTCGCATTTGCAGGGCCCCTGGTGTTAGGGTTTGAGTTCCCGCTGCTGCACAAGGAGAGTCTCGAACCAGTCCCGCTGCGGTCTCCCATCCATCTCCGTCCGCAGTGGAGCCTGCTCATCAGAGACGTCGGTCCCAGCGTCTTGCCCATTCCAATACTGTGCAGAGACTTGCTGCTGCTCCTCCTGGATCTGCTTTTATAGCCAGTGCTGGAGCAGACATCTTTGGGACGAAGTCCTGCGTTTCCCCTTCTGAGCATGCCCAGGGTAAGATCTCTCATTGGAGATCAGGGGTCACATGTTCAGGTACTGCAGCAGCTCCTATTGGTCCGCCAGGAAGGTCCTGAAACTACATGTGTTTTGGAACAGTTTCTCATTGGTCCTTTTTCTGGCAGGTCCTGTAGCTGTTACTATAAAAGGGTGGCATGGCTGGGCCGCCATGAGCTAGTATCAATTGTATTATGTGCTTTGCGCCAGTGTGATCATGTAAAGATATAGCGTGGCACAGCTGTGTGTGGTGCACAAGTAGGAGCCCAACCACATTCAAGAATAAGAAAACTTGGCACTCAACTTAAATGATAAAGGTAAATTTTATTGCAGTCACCAAAGACAACGTTTCGGTCATCAATCGACCTTTTTCAAAGCACTGCAACAGATATACAGAATATATACATCATGCTATGGATAGACATTGAATGAATCTTCAAAGTACCCAAGTGCGAACATGAAAGAGAATATGTATAAAGAAAATAAATAAATCAATAAGATTACAGTGTATAGTGAATATGTGATACGATATGTTTTCAAAGAAAAAATGAATAAAGAGAAGGGGGGGACTGAGAAACCTACCAGACTGATTTGAGGGATTTTCAAATGAATGACGATGAATCACATAAAAGTTATGAACTTTGTCTTGTGAAGATATTAAGACTGCACCAAATAAAAATACAAATAAAATATGCTATAAGGAAATAAGTAGATAGAAAACTACAAAGAGTGAATGTAGTAAGCATACCTTATGGAAATGGTGAAATACCTGTGGCATATACTCAATGTGTCTTAATAAGAGCTCATAGCCTATAGGTGAGAAATACATCATATTAGGTCAAGAAAAATTATATATTCATCTTGTGGGATGTATCGGATCACGGTAAGTGCGGATACTGCACCGCAGTGTAGTAAATGGAACAAGTGCATCCACTATTTTAGAAACCTTATGAGATGCTTTTACCAAGTGTAAATTAAGGATGGGACCCAAATATTGAGAATGCTGAGAATATATGGTATATTCCTAATGGTGACCAACAGACACTATGGTGAGGGTAGCATAGACAAATAGGAACAGGTCAGAGGAGAGTAAATAAGTATGAATAGTGTGCATTTGCTGAAGATATGTGATGTGGTTTCAAAGGTGTAATTATATACACTGCGGTGGTAAAGATTATAAGTTACAGCCTAATAATACGGTGGTGGTGAAAAAAGTTGAAAGCGCCGTGGTAAACTTACATATAAGTTGCGGTATGATCTTTAAGGTGAAAGACACTGTGGTGATAACGGAATAGTCAGATGGAGAAAAGTCAATTGTTATAGTGCCGCTATATAGTGCGATAATAGCGGTGCAATCTTACCAGTGGTGGTGAGGTATAAGGTGCAGTCTTTTTCCAACGCTGCATCCACCGCTTGTTGGTGTGTGCAGCGCCATATTGCGTCCCCATTTATGCCTCAAAGGCGGGATTAAGAGTGAGGATCTAAAGCGGAAGTCAGGGACCGGAAGTAGGCGGTATTCCTGCGTTCCACTGTGTGGAGCCATGCGTTCCAGCAGCATATTGGGGTTGTCCTGAGGCGGAGACTATTAAGATGCTGTGAGCATCATTAGGGAGAGAAAGGGAAACGCTGGCTCAGAGTTCAACAAGGGAGGGGGGAAGGTAATGTGGCTTCATAACAATAATATAATATGAAGCCACATTACCTTCCCCCCTCCCTTGTTGAACTCTGAGCCAGCGTTTCCCTTTCTCTCCCTAATGATGCTCACAGCATCTTAATAGTCTCCACCTCAGGACAACCCCAATATGGCTGCTGGAACGCATGGCTCCACACAGTGGAACGCAGGAATACCGCCTACTTCCGGTCCCTGACTTCCGCTTTAGAACCTCACTCTTAATCCCGCCTTTGAGGCATAAATGGGGACGCAATATGGCGCTGCACACACCAACAAGCGGTGGATGCCGCGTTGGAAAAAGACTGCACCTTATACCTCACCACCACTGGTAAGATTGCACCGCTATTATCGCACTATATAGCGGCACTATAACAATTGACTTTTCTCCATCTGACTATTCCGTTATCACCACAGTGTCTTTCACCTTAAAGATCATACCGCAACTTATATGTAAGTTTACCACGGCGCTTTCAACTTTTTTCACCACCACCGTATTATTAGGCTGTAACTTATAATCTTCACCACCGCAGTGTATATAATTATACCTTTGAAACCACATCACATATCTTCAGCAAATGCACACTATTCATACTTATTTACTCTCCTCTGACCTGTTCCTATTTGTCTATGCTACCCTCACCATAGTGTCTGTTGGTCACCATTAGGAATATACCATATATTCTCAGCATTCTCAATATTTGGGTCCCATCCTTAATTTACACTTGGTAAAAGCATCTCATAAGGTTTCTAAAATAGTGGATGCACTTGTTCCATTTACTACACTGCGGTGCAGTATCCGCACTTACCGTGATCCGATACATCCCACAAGATGAATATATAATTTTTCTTGACCTAATATGATGTATTTCTCACCTATAGGCTATGAGCTCTTATTAAGACACATTGAGTATATGCCACAGGTATTTCACCATTTCCATAAGGTATGCTTACTACATTCACTCTTTGTAGTTTTCTATCTACTTATTTCCTTATAGCATATTTTATTTGTATTTTTATTTGGTGCAGTCTTAATATCTTCACAAGACAAAGTTCATAACTTTTATGTGATTCATCGTCATTCATTTGAAAACCCCTCAAAGCAGTCGGGTAGGTTTCTCAGTCCCCCCCTTCTCTTTATTCATTTTTTCTTTGAAAACATATCGTATCACATATTCACTATACACTGTAATCTTATTGATTTATTTATTTTCTTTATACATATTTTCTTTCATGTTCGCACTTGGGTACTTTGAAGATTCATTCAATGTCTATCCATAGCATGATGTATATATTCTGTATATCTGTTGCAGTGCTTTGAAAAAGGTCGATTGATGACCGAAACGTTGTCTTTGGTGACTGCAATAAAATTTACCTTTATCATTTAAGTTGAGTGCCAAGTTTTCTTATTCTTGAGTAGTGTTGAGCGATACTGCTCGATATCTAAAAATATCGGATCGGAATGGTATCGCCGATATCACTAAATATCGTCGATATCCGATTCCGATACCGGAAGTCCCATGTAAGTCTATGGGAACCAAATATCGACATTAAAAAAAAACATTCTTGCCTTGTTGGTTAATTGTACATGAAGGAAAACAACAAAGACTAATGTAGAATGTATTGGGGGAGGTTGAGGAGACAATAAAGGCATACATGTTTAACCCAATGCATTGGAATAGCATTAATATATATTTTTTTGGAAATACGTTTGGATTGACTAACAAATTGACAATGTTGTTAACCTTTTTTCTATTTTGGCAAATATGTATGTTTCACAACTTCCATGCTCTTCACCTTTTTAACTTTTGCCAGTGCCACACTTTCTCCTTCATAATCTTCAGCAGCATCATCTTTCTCATCAAATTATTCTTCATCTTCACTTAATCTTCTTCTTAAACTTCTTGCTATTCATGTTTTTGTTTACATTACTCATATTGTTATTATTAAACTAATTAATCTTCTTCATATTCAAATTCTTCATCTTCTTCCTCTTCATCTTCTTCATCATATTCTTATTTGTGACAGAGATTCCTGTACTTGTAATCTGTAAAAGTATGAATTTTTCATCCTTCCGTTCTTGCTGTCACAAAAGATTTAAATTACAACAGTATTTGTCCGTGTTCAGTTTAGCCTGCAGCAGCAGGCATTTTCCAGGGGCACCACGAGGAGGAACGGACTCACCCCCATACACTGCTTAGTCTTCTTCTGCTTAGAATTTAGAGCATATATTTTGCTCTTCATTTTGGTCTTATACTTCATGTTCTTCTGCTTTTTGATCTTCTGCTTATTGTTCTTCTGTCTCTTGTTCTGTATCTTGTAGTTTGTCTTAACCTTCTTTGTCCTGTTGGTGATCTTCTTCTGGGTAATCTTTTATTTTTTCTTTGTGATGGTGTTCAGGCTGGTTGGCTTCCTGATTGTCGTCCTTGTTGTCATCATCTTCTTCTGGGTGGTCTTTAAGGTCGTCTAATTTCCGAGAAACAGCTGACGTTACTGGAACCCTGACGGGTATCAGATGGAGCAAGAGACAATGGAAGTAACGAGGATCAGCTGACTGTGCTGGAACCCGGACGGGTAGCAGAGGGAAAAGAGGCAATGTCACAACCGAGTACCAGCTGACGTTACTGTGACACGGTTACTAAGCAGGAGGTACCTGTGCTCCAAAGCACTACCAAGGACCAGCAGACGTTGGTGGAACTCGGATACGGAGATGGAGGCACCTAGGCCAAAGGCACTGGGGAGAACCACTTGACGGTACTGGACCCCGGACGGGTAGCAGAAGGAAAAGAGGCAATGTCACAACCGAGTACCAGCTGACGTTACTGTGACACGGTTACTAAGCAGGAGGTACCTGTGCTCCAAAGCACTACCAAGGACCAGCAGACGTTGCTGGAACTCGGATACGGAGATGGAGGCACCTAGGCCAAAGGCACTGGGGAGAACCACTTGACGGTGCTGGACCCCGGACGGGTAGCAGAAGGAAAAGAGGCAATGTCACAACCGAGTACCAGCCTGACGTTACTGTGACACGGTTACTAAGCAGGAGGTACCTGTGCTCCAAAGCACTACCAAGGACCAGCAGACGTTGGTGGAACTCGGATACGGAGATGGAGGCACCTAGGCCAAAGGCACTGGGGAGAACCACTTGACGGTACTGGACCCCGGACGGGTAGAAGAACGCACCCATGAAAATGTAAGTTGACAGGACGCAAGCCGTCCGCAGTTACCGAATCACACAGTCCTACAGTGGGTGCTTGTCCTATTGTCACAATGGAAACCGCCTTTATTTACATATCCCACAGCACACATAGGAATCACCTAAACTGCAGGCACCATAGAGTCGGCTAATCCGAATGCAACACGACAGCACAACTTATTGGAGGATAATTGACGTTCACACTGCCAGGAAACAGCTGTCGTGCTGTAACCAGGCTGGCCAGGAGTCAGTACCCCTGCCAATTACTTACGAGCAACAAATGGCGGTGTTGTAGCCCAGGGAGCAGAGTTCAGGTGGTAGAAAGATGAACATAACAGGAGACATGGAAAACGTTGCCAAACAGTTATTTAATCTGAAAACGGACAGGCAAATTCAGGTGAGATCCATGCCTTGTTCATTTTCAGAAAAGTAAGCCGGTCTACATTCTCTGAGGATAGTCGCATGCGACGGTCTGTTACTACACCACCTGCAGCACTAAAGACACGCTCAGATAATACACTGGCAGCAGGGCAAGCCAGCACCTCCAATGCATACTGGCTAAGCTCTGGCCATGTATCCAACTTAAAGACCCAAAATTTGAAAGGGGAAGAGGCATCTGGGAGTACACTTAGAGGGAAAGCCAAGTAGTCTGTCACCATCTTACGGAAACGTTTCTTCCTGGTGACTGGAGCCGTCTCGGATGGTGTAGACCTTGCTGGCGCTGTCACAAAACTTTGCCACATTTGTAACATACAGTTCTTGCCCTGTGCAGAGGCGCTGCTTCTGCTCCCTCTTGTTGTAGAGGTGTCTACACTGCCTCGACGCACAGAGCTGCTTTGTAAAGCAGTAGCAGCAGCAGCAGCTCTCTCGGCTGGAATGTACAACAGTATGGATTGCACCAGTGTGTCTTGGTACTCCTGCATTTTACGGTCCCGGTTCACCGGTGTGATGAGGGTTTGTAAGTTGTCCCGGTAGCGAGGGTCTAGGAGGGTGTACACCCAATAATCTGACGTGCTGAGAATGTGGGCGATGCGGCGGTCGTTTCTCAGGCACTGAAGCATGAAATCAACCATGTGCTGCAGACTCCCAACTGGCCAACAAAGGCTGTCCTCTGGAAGAGGCGTCATCTCTGCCTCCTCTGCATCACCCCACCCTCGCTCTACATACTGACTAGAGCGTTGTGTACCTCCCTCTGTAGGGATTTCTTCCTCCTCCATTGACTCCTCCTCCTCATCATCCTCCTCACAAAGTGAGCCCTGCCCAGCCCTTTGTGAGGAACCACGTTGCGCTGACTGTCCTGAAGGTAATTGAATTTGTGACTCCTCATCCTCCACCTCTTCCAAAACCTCTTCCTTTAGTTGTTTCAGTGATTTCTGAAGCAGGCAGATAAGGGGGACAGTCATGCTGACTAGTGCATCATCTGCACTCGCCATCCGCGTTGAGACATCAAACGCATGCAAAACGTCGCAGATGTCCTTCATAGAGGCCCACTCAGTAGTGGTAAAGTGTGAACGGCGCAAATTGCGAGTTGATTGCGCCTGTTGCAGCTGATACTCCATTACTGCTGGCTGCTGCTCCACACAACCGCTCCAACATATGTAACGTGGAATTCCACCTGGTGGGTACGTCACATATGATGCGATGTTCAGGAAGGCGAAATCTGCGTTGCAGAGCTGCAATGCGCGATCTGGCCATGCTGGAACGTCGCAAGTGAGCGCACTCTAGGCGGACCTTGTGCAGCAGTGCATCAAGATCCGGATAGTCCCTCAAAAAACTCTGCACGACCAAGTTGAGCACATGTGCCAGACATGGTATGTGAGTGAGGTTGCCAAGGCCCAGAGCTGCCACCAGATTTCGGCCATTGTCACACACTACCAAGCCTGGCTGGAGATTAGCTGACAAAAACCACACGTCGCTCTCCTGCTTGATGGCATCCCAGAGCTCCTGCGCTGTGTGGCTTCGATTCCCCATGGAAATTAATTTCAGGACGGCCTGTTGACGTTTGGCCACGGCTGTGCTCATATCGGTCGCAACAGGTAAGCGTTCACGGGTCCATGTGGAGGTATACCGTGACGGTTCGTGCAGCGATGATTCTGAGGAACTGGAGTAGGAGGAGGAATCAATGTGTACAGACTGGATTCCTGCAATCCTTGGAGTTGGCAGAACACGTACAGCGCCACTGGCAAGATCTGTACCCGGCTCCACAACATTGACCCAATGGGCAGTGAGGGAAAGGTATCGTCCCTGGCCATGGGTACTGGTCCACGCATCGGTGGTCAGGTGGACCCTGCTACTGACGGCGTTTAGTAGCGCATGTTTAATGTTTCCCTCGACATGTTTTTGCAGAGCAGGGACAGCTTGCCTGCTGAAATAAAATCGGCTTGGCACATTATATTGTGGGACTGCCAATGCCATAAAGTTCCTGAAACTGTCAGTCTCCACCAGCCTGAATGACAGCATTTCAAGGGACAGGAGTTTTGCAATGCCAGCATTCAGAGCCTGTGCTCGTGGATGGTTTGCCGAGTATGGCCGTCTTTTATCCCATGCCTGTGGTACCGATGGCTGTTTTTTGTTCTGGGAGTGTGACGATGACTGTGAACTTGCTGCTGTGGGTGGAATAACAGTTTGTCTATGGACAACAGTGACCGAGGTTCTTCCATGGAGATCCTGTGAGGAAGCCGAACCAGGTGTGTGTGAGCTGGAGGTAGAGGCTCGAACACGACCTGAAGATGTAGGTGCTGCTGTAGGTTGGCCTACATCTCCAGTGTGTCTTTGTAACTCAGCTACGTGCTTTGTCCGTACATGTTTCCACATATTTGTGGTATTCAGGTTACTGATATTTTTACCTCTTTTAACTTTTTGCTTACACAGCTTGCATTGAACATAGCAAATATCATCTACAAGTCTGTCAAAAAAGGACCACACAGTGCAAGTCATGGGAGCGCCAATTTTTACATTTCTAAGAGAACTGCTCCCAACAGGTGCCAAACTGGAGGCTACAGGCAAGCGAGTCTGCAGCCTACCTCTCCCTCCTCTTTGTACCGTTGGGACAATCTCTTCCTCAGAGCTGCTCCCACGACCTTCCTGTTGCTCACGCCATGTTGGGTCTCGGACTTCATCATCTCCACTACCCTCTTCCAACACCTGCTGCTGTTGGATAGTCTGGGCAGCACCATGCTCCACAAAACCTGGCACCTGAGTCTCATCATCATCATAAGATGCGTTCTGCGGTGTGCTGTCCATCGGCACTGGCTCACCCGCCTCTTCAGATTGAGAGAGACACAGCTGTTGCGCATCACTGCATACTCCCTCTTCTTCAAAATGCAGAATGCTGCTTGCCTGTGCCCGTGTTTGCGAGCCAACAGATTCTGAGAACAGAAGCAGAGACTCAGCTGGCTCCTGTACAGAACTCTCTGACTGCCTGGGCAATTTGACAGGCGGTGAACAGACAGATGGTTGCTCAACAGTGTTGTGTTCCTGAGAGGAGGTGGAAGGAATTGAAGTCGATGCATTGGCTGCCATCCAACCAACAACGGCTTCAATTTGTTCTTCCCGCAGCAGGGGGGCACGCCGAGCTCCTACCAAAGTGCGCATAAAGGAACGCTCATGGGTAAAACTGGTGGATGCTGTGTCACTGAGGGCGGCAGCAGCCACAGAATCCCACGTCCTTTCCCTGCTGAAACTCCACGGCCACGACCACGTGCCTTACTCCCTGCCTTCTTCATCTTGGTAGATTGATAAAGAAAGTCAGAAAAGTTATAAGGCCTAAGTGTGGTATTACGCAGAGACTGAAGTGAACACTGAAACACAACTGTTCACAATCTGTGAAAGGCTACTCCTTTGTCTACTTCTATAGTGTTTGCAACCAATGTATTGGATACGGATGGAAGCGCGTCACACTAATAGATTATATTTTAAATGGAATGGAGCAGAACCAATTGGAGATAAATGAAAAGGATGAGGCACTGAGACACGCTCAGCAGAGTACAAGCAGCAGTGCTTGAACAAGTAACTGGAGCGTGATGTGCACTCAAAAAATAAAAAACACAGACTGAAGTGAACACTGAAACACAACTGTTCACAATCTGTGAAAGGCTACTCCTTTGTCTACTTCTATAGTGTTTGCAACCAATGTATTGGATACGGATGGAAGCGCGTCACACTAATAGTTAAATTGCATGGAGCTGCAAGAATTACACTGAAGAAAAAAAAAAGAGTTTGTGAGTGACACGTGCAGATGCCTACAGACAGCGTTGCATGCAGAGCAAACTGGAGCGTCACCTGCACTCACACACACCTTGCAGAGCTGTTAAAACAACACTGCAGGCAAAAGGAAGCTTTACACAGCGGTTGGTGCTAGCCTGCCTACAGCACAGTACACTAAATCGCAATCTCTAACTGTCCCTCAGAGTCAGCACAGCAGCGTTCTGTCCCTTACTGAATTCACAGCACAGTGATGCTAAAATGGCGGCGGCGCCTTTTATAGTGCATTCTGACATCATTTCAGCATCCAATCACAGCCATGCCATTAGTTAACATGACCGCAGCAGTACAGGATGTGCCCACACTTCTTAGGATTCCTCATTGGCTGACTAAAATCACATTGCCTCTCAAAGAATTATGGGAACTTCCGATTCCGGTATACGATATATGGAAAATATCGAAACTAAGTATCGAAAGGCCGATAGAGCTAATATCGGCCGATACCCGATACTTGCGGTATCGTATCGCTCAACACTATTCTTGAGTGTGATCATGTATGCATGTGGTTAGGGCTCGGCTGAAATAAGCCCCTAGAATACCGGCTTCTCCGGTGAGGAGATTTGGGTGCACGTGGTTAGGGCTTGGCTGAAATAAGCCCCTAGAATACCGGCTTCTCCAGTGAGGAGATTGCTTGATTGCGTTGCTGTTTGAATGATCACGGACTGCTATCCGCACAGCAGTTCTCTGTGTATCCCTGTGAGTCTAACAGGACACAGTCTTTTTCTCAGCAGCTGTGTCGCAACAGGGTTCTCTTTATAACGCTGGTTCAGTGCCCTAGAGTTTTACTTTGCGGCTCACTGAAGTTAAGTGAATTCGTACTTATCGCCATATAGCGCTGTGGCATTCCCGTTAGCGGTTCTGGGGATTAACAGAGTTCGCATTAACTGCCACAGCGCGCAACAGCGTTTATTTTAGCGACTCTGCGGGATAGCAGAGTTTGCTACTTTTGCCATCTTACTAGCAGCGGGCTTCGCCTGCACGGTGGACCCGGGCTGCGAACGCACCTCTCTGCAATATCTATTAGGTGCGTTCCGCAGACCCTAACATAATACTAGCGCCAGGGTCTGGCTAGTAAAATGGCGGACGACCAGCGTCTACAGCAGTACATCCAGCAGCTGGAGGGTAGGTTGGCGGTCCTTGAGCGCACAACCTCAGCTGTGGATGTTACCGCAGTCGCTGTTCAGGCTGCTAGCGTAGCTGCAGCCAGTTTGTCCACCGCTATCTCTGCTCCCGACATTATCCCAACTCCCACTTCCAGACAAGTTTACGGGTGACAGTAAACATTGTCGGGGATTCGTGAGTCAGTGCTCTATACAGCTTGAGCTTCTGGCAACACGTTTCCCCACGGAACGGGCACAAGTGGCTTTTATTGTGTCTCTTCTGTCGGGCAGAGCATTGGAGTGGGCATTTTGGAGGCTCTGAAAAAGGTCTTTTTAGGACCTCAGGTCACGCACGATACGGCACTCCAACTGCTGGCAATGTCACAGGGCTTGTCCATGGTCAGCCAGTTCCCAGTCCAATTTCAGACTTTGGCCCCTGAATTAGAGTGGCCAGATAAAGTTTTTATTCCAGTGTTCTGGAGAGGACTGACAGACCATGTAAAGGACGCTTTGGCTACCAGGGAGATTCCTGCCACACTGGAGAAACTCATTTCTATATCTACCCGCATCGACCTCCGTTTTAATGAGTGGAGGTTACAGCGGACCCAGTGTAGGCAGAGGTTTCGGCTGGCACCCACCTTTGCCAAACCTCTTGAATTTCCCGCTCGGGTGTCCGACTCCCCAGAGACCGTGGAGACTACTCGAGTGAGATCTAAGTCTCGGACCACTCGAGTATCCGTAGTCTGTAGAGTGTGTCAGCAGCCAGGACATTATGCCAACCGATGTTACCAGCGAATGAGTAAATGGTCATGTTCCGTGACCATAGGTGCAGGGTCATTAGACGCGAGGGATTTTGCTCCAAAAGTGCTCCTTAAAGGGTTAATCTCTCTAGGTTCATCCACTCTTCCCGCCAAGCTTTGTGTGGACTCTGGGGCAGAGGGAAATTTTATGTCCTTCTCCTTTGCCTCTCGCCATTCCATACCGCTGGTGACGCTCGCCGAGCCAATATCGGTGAGAGTATTGAATGGAGCAATCCTGCTCTCACAAATCACTCACCAGACTGTCTCATTACCTCTGTCTATGTCCCCTTCTCATCAGGAGAATATATCCCTTTTTGTTCTTCCTGAGGGAATAGATGAGGTTTTGTTGGGATTACCCTGGCTTCGCCACCCCTCTCCCCATATTGAGTGGTCCTCTGGGAGAATACTGGGTTGGGGTGATCATTGCAGAGACAGATGTCTCAGAGAGGACGTTCAGGTTTGGAGATACCTATAGACCTTGCTTCTCTCCTCAAGGTTTATCGGTCATACGCGGACGTATTCTCCAAAAAGGCAGCGGAGACTCTTCCGCCTCATCGCCCATATGACTGTCCTATAGACCTCTTGCCTGGAACGGAGCCCCTCGGGGAAGAGTGTATCCTCTCTCTCTTCCTGAGATGGAGGCCATGTCACAATACATCCAGGAAAATCTGGCAAGAGGGTTTATTAGGAAATCATTGTCACCAGCAGGGGCAGGATTTTTCTTCGTGCAGAAGAATGGAGAATTATGACCGTGTATAGACTATAGGGGTCTTAACGCCATTACCGTTAAGAACAAATATCCTTTGCCCCTAATATCTGAGCTCTTTGATAGGCTCCGGGGAGCAAGGGTATTTACTAAGCTGGATCTTCGTGGTGCCTATAACCTGATCCGCATCCGTGAGGGGGACGAATGAAAGACGGCGCTCAAGACCAGAGATGGACATTACGAATACCTAGTGATGCCATTCGGGCTCTGTAATGCTCCAGCCGTCTTCCAAGATTTCGTAAATGACATCTTCCGGGACATGCTTGCCACCTCTGTGGTAGTCTATCTGGATGACATTCTCATATTTTCTCCAGATATGGACACCCACCGGAGAGATGTTTGCAGGTTTTCGACCTCTTGCGGGCAAATTCCTTATATGCAAAGTTGGAGAAGTGTGTGTTTGAGCAGGAGTCTCTGTCATTCCTGGGCTATATCATCTCCACTCAGGGATTGGCTATGGATCCTGCCAAACTACAGGCTGTAATGGATTGGCAAGAACCCCACTCTCTTAAAGCGGTGCAGCGCTTTATGGGGTTCATTAATTACTATTGCCAATTCATTCAACACTTCTCTACGTTGGTTGCTCCCTTGGTAGCCCTCACCAAGAAGGGAGCCAATCCCAAATTGTGGTCAGAGGAGGTCTCCAAGGCCTTTACTTCAATCAAGTCCCATATTGCTAGCGCTCCTATCCTACTCCGTCCCGAGGTTGATAAGCCTTTTATATTGGAGGTAGATGCCTCGTCCGTTGGTGCTGGAGCAGTCCTTTTTCAAAAGGATGCTCAAGGTCGTAAACATCCTTGCTTCTTCTTCTCCAAGACCTTCACACCAGCGGAGAGGAATTATTCCATTGGGGATAGGGAGTTGCTAGCCATGAAGTTGGCCTTTTCCGAGTGGAGACATCTCCTGGAGGGGGCTCGCTTTCCCTTTCAAGTGTTCACTGACCACAAAAATTTGGTCTATTTACAGACCGCCCAGCGGCTAAATTCCCGTCAGGCCAGATGGTCCCTGTTCTTCTCCCGGTTCCATTTCACCCTCCATTTTCTCTCTGGTGAGAAGAGCATTCGTGCCGATGCTCTGTCTCCGTGGTGTCCTCTGAGGAGGTGGAGGAGGAGCCTCGGCTGATTGTCCCCACAGAGAGCCTAAGAACTGTGGCCCCGGCTTCACTCGAGTCTGTGCCTACAGGCAAGACTTTTGTGCCCATCAATTTGTGACCAGTGGTACTCTCTTGGGCACATTCGTCCAGGGTGGGTGGACATTTTGGGGCAAAGAGGACATCTGAGTTGCTGGCGAGGACATACTGATGGCCACATATGGTCCGTGATGTCAGGGAATACGTTCAGGCGTGCGTCTCCTGCACCAAGAATAAGTCCCCTCAACAACGGCCAGCTGGGTTACTTTTCCTTTACCGGTGGCAGACAGGCCCTGGGAGATGGTTGGGATGGATTTTGTGGTGGGCTTACCCAAGACTCGGGGCTGCACCATCATCTGGGTGATAACTGACCACTTCTCCAAAATGGTGCACTTGGTGCCGTTACCACAGTTACCGTCTGCACAGGCCTTGGCAGCATTATTCATTAGGCATATTTTCCGCCTACACGGTATGCCAGACAAAATTGTCAGTGATCGAGGTCCCCAGTTTGCGTCTCGGTTCTGGGAGAGCTGTGTCGTTTACTCAGCATTGAGTTGAATCTCTCCTCTGCATACCATCCCGAGACGAATGGGTTGGTAGAGAGGGCCAACCAGACCTTGGTCACATACTTGCAACATTTTGTCTTTGCCAGGCAGGATGACTGGGCATCCTTGCTACCGTGGGCTGAGTTCGCTCTAAATAATGCTGTGGCTGACTCCACCGGACATACCCCATTCCTCCTGAACTATGGTCAGCATCGCGCGGTACCAGTGCCCATGCCCGTGTCTTCTGCCGATTCCAGGGTGGCAGACTGGGCTGTGGAGGCACGAGACATTTGGGACCGCACCCAGGATGCCATTCAGGCCTCCAAAGAGAGGATGAGGTCTTCGGCCGATGCCCATCGGCGCCCAGCTCCTACATTTGCTCCGTGTGATCTAGTGTGGCTCTCTGCCCGAAACATCAGGCTACGTGTAGAGTCCACCAAGTTGGCACCTCGCTTTTTGGGTCCCTATTAGTGTTGAGCGATACTTTCCGATATCCAAAAATATCGGATCGGAATGGTATCGCCGATATCACTAAAATATCGGCGATACCCGATACGATACCGGAAGTCCCATGTAAGTCTATGGGAACAAAATATCGCAACTAAAAAAACCCTTTCTTTCGTTGTAAACACAAAATATACACACATAGAATACATATATATATATATACATGTCATTGTGACATATATATATACATGTATGTATAGTTTATACACTTCTACATAGTAAAATAGCCTCTGATTCAATTGCCGGGTAAAGCCGGCTTCTGTGAAAAGACAGAAGCACCCGACATGAAATGATACTTGGTGTACATAGGGTTAACCATGTATTTTCATGTCGTTTGCTATCTGATTTGCACAAACAATTACATCAGTCTATGTGTGCAAAATTTCACACCTGTAGGGGTTAATTAAAGTTGTAAATTCGTTGTAAAAAAACCGGACTTTTTTGCTACGAATTTACACCTTTAATTAACCCCTACAGGTGTGAAATTTTGCACACATAGACTGATGTAATTGTTTGTGCAAATCAGATAGCAAAGGACATGGTTAACCCTATGTACACCAAGTGTCATTTCATGTCGGGTTCTGCATTTTCACAAAAGCCGGCAATTGAATTAGCGGCTGTTATACTATGTAGAAGTGTATGAACTATAAATATAAATATATATATATGTGTCACAAATTCAATGACATGTATAATAATATATATATAATATATATATATATGAGGTGTAAAATTGTGTAAAAAAATGCGTGGGCTCCCGCCCTATTTTCGCAACCAGACAGACAAAGCCAGCGAATGGGGGCAGATAATAATAGCCCAGAGAGGGACCATTATTTTTGGCCCCCCCCTGGCTACTAACATCTGCCCCCAGACACCCCAGAAAAGACAAATCTATAATTAGATTTGCCCTTTCTGGCACTTTGCTCGTCTATTCCCATTGCCCTGTAGCGGTGGCGAATGGGTTAATATGGGGTTAAAGCCACCTTGCAATTGAAAGGTGACCTTAAGCCAGGTTAATAATTGAGAGCTGTCAATTAGACAACTATCAATTATTAATCCTATTGCATGAAATAAAAATAAAACACACACACTTTAATTAAAAATCATTTTAATGAAATAAAGACACATGTTTTTGACCATCTTTTATTTAGACTGCAAAAACCATTTCCTGTAATAAAAATAAAATAAAAAAGCTAAATTATTCTTACCTATCCCATGCACAGTCAGGTCCCACGGTGTAATCCTTCAGAAAGGGTTAATGTTTACTGCAGGGACCGCAGCTAATGCTGCAGCCTCACAGTAAACCCCCAAATGAATGAGTTCCTCTCCTGGCTGACAGGAGAGGAAGTGGAAAGCTTAATTGATTGCTTTCCACTTTCACTTCAGGTCAGCTAGGGACACAATCAGTGACGTCAGAGGGAACTGATTAACAAAAATAGGGGTTCCCTTCGAAAAAAAAATGGCGTCGGGTCCCCCCTATTTTTGTTAACCAGCCTGATGAAGCAGACTGCTGAGCAGTGGCGTACCGTGAATGAAGCAGACCAAGCAGCTGCTATGGGGCCCTCGACGGTTGGGTAGCTGTGCTGACACAGTACTACCAGGGGGTCGGCGGGGGAGGGGGAGCGCAGCTCTTCTATATACTCACCCCTCCTGGTGCGGTCTCTGCAGCCCCTGCTCTTCTCCCACGGTCTCCGACGCCTGTGTTCAGCGGTCAGGTGGTACCGCTCATTACAGTCATGAATACGCACATATTCATGACTTTAATGAGCTGTCCCGCGTGACCGCTGAACACTGGCGGCGGAGACCGTGGGAGAAGAGCAGGGGCTGCACAGACCGCGGCGGCAGAAGGGTGAGTATAAGGATATTTACCTGTCCCGTTCCACCGTTGCTCGCGTCCTCTTGCTGCAATGTTCAGGTCAGAGGGCGCGATGACGTCGTTAGTGCGCGCCGCGCCCTCTGCCTGATCATTCACTGCTGGAGGACCCCGAAGACAGCGGCACTCAGCAGTGGAGAGAGGACAGGTAAATATCTCAGGTGCCGGGGCCCTGAGCGAGCGTGACATCGCACGAAAGGTGAGTATGTCTTTTTTTTTTTTTTGGTTGCAGCAGCTGCGGCAGCATAAGGGCCTATACTATGGAGCATCTATGGGGGCACAATCTATGGGGGCATAATACATTTTTTTGTTTAATGTGTCCCCTCACTGTGCTGGCACTTTACATTTACAATGGCTCTGGGTTTTTTTTTTGGGGGGGGGGCCCATTCAGACTTTTGCTATGGGGCCCCATGATTTCTATGTACGCTCCTGCTGCTGAGGCATGGTATTTAAGGCTGTTAAGGAGCCAATATCCATGGACCTTGCACAGCGTCGGACTGGAGTACCTTGGGCCCACCAGAGAAAAAATATTCTTGGGGCCCACCATCATACTTCCCAACCTTTGAATAAGGGAAAGAGGGACAAAGGCTGTGGCACGCTGTGCCTGCTGCAGCAAATTTTAGGCCATGCCACGTTGCACCACAGACTGTCCAGGAGTTGGTGGATGCTTTAGTCCAGGTGTGGGAGGAGATCCCTCAGGAGACCATCCGTCGCGCTCATCAGGAGCATGGCCAGAAGTTGTAGGGAGGTCATACAGCATACCTCCCAAATTTTGAAGACAGGAAAGAGGGTTAAAGGCTGCGGCGCGCGTAGGGCGTCGCTGCAAATTTTAGGCCACGCCCCGACCACACCCATTTAACAGCTAATCACACCCATATCCTGGCCCCAAGCGTACCCATTTAGCACTGCTGATCACACTGACTGGTAATGAGGACACAGTGGCTGGTACTGAGGAAAAGAAAGAAAGAGCAGCGAGAGAGAAAGAACAAACAGAGAAAGAAAGAGAGGAAAGAAAGAAAAGAGAGAGAGAAAGAAAGAACAGAGAGAAAAAAGAACAGAGAGCAAGAAAGAAAGAACAGAGAGCGAGAAAGACTAGAGAGAGAAAGAAAGACTAGAGAGAGAGCCAGAGGCGTAGCTAGGGTTTTGGTTTAGTGGGGCGAAACTTCTGAGTGGGCCCCTAATCAGAGAACCTCAGCAAATGACCGCGCTGTTGCCAAAAATAATCTATATATAAAAAGACCAATATTGATATTACCGCCATATGGTCTGTGGTAAATAATACCAGTCCTACAGAACATATAATAGATTACAGCACAGGTACAGATAATGACTTACCGCTGATGTTCTTTCTAATGGAATTGTTCACTTTTCATTTCTTTTACATCTGGCCCAGACCGACATGACGACTTCTCCAGCCAGGACTCGACTGCAGAGATTACAACAAAGACACATTTCACTTCTCATATTTTTAGCACTGTCTTGGTCACCAATTGGACTATTCTCAACCTGCACAAACTCCTCATCCTGCTGATACCCCAATACTGAGCCGCTGCTGCCATATGTGTCCCTATTTCTGCACCTGATACCCCAATACTGAGCCGCTGCTGCCATATGTGTCCCTATTACTGCACCTGATACCCCAATACTGAGCTGCTGCTGCCGTATGTGTCCCTATTACTGCACCTGATACCCCAATACTGAGCCGCTGCTGCCGTATGTGTCCCTATTACTGCACGTGATACCCCAATACTGAGCTGCTGCTGCTGCTGCTGCCGTATGTGTCCCTATTACTGCACCTGCTGTGTGGTTCTGTGTGACCTCTAAATTTTAAAGCACCCCTATAGAATATAGTAATGCCGGGTGCAAGTGCCCTAGAAAACAGTGACCACATTTTGTCCCCTAGACTGTAATAATGCCCTGTGTGCCCCTTTGACAGTCACAGTAACCCGAGTTCCCCTATAACAATAAGTGTCCACTTTACATTTAATAATGTCCCAAGTCTCCCCCTGTACATTCCCCTATACACAGAATAATGCCCCTCACTGGATATATACTGACCCCTTAATGTCCCCAAACTATTTAATGGGTCCAACACTGTATGATGGCCCCTAGATAGCATCCATACAGCATAATACACCAGATAGTCCTCAATATAGTATAATGCACCCCCATAGGCAGCCTCTATATTATAATAAACCCCCATAGGCAGAGTCTATAATATAATGCACCACCATAGGCAGCCGCTATATTATAATGCACCCCCATAGGCAGCCTCTGTAGTATAATGCATCCCCATAGGGAGTCTCTGTAGTATAATTGCACCCCAATATGGAGCCTCTGTAGTATAATGCAGCCCCCATATACAGCCTCTGTAGTATAATGCACCCCCCATATACAGCCTCTGTAGTATAATGCACCCTCATTAAAAAAAAAAAAACAATACTCACCTCCGGCTCCTGTGCTACTCACTGTTCTCCCTCTCAGTGTCTGACAGCGGGCGCCGGCAGGTGATGTCATCGCGCCCGCTGTCAGACGCTGAGAAGGGGAAGATCGATTCTCCCTGCTCTGCCGCAGAATGTAACTGTAGCGTAGCTCCGGGTGGGCCCCCTCAGAGAGCGGGGCCCGGGGCCACCGCCCCCTCTGCCCCGCGACCTATCCTTTCAAATCAGGGCCCACCACGCAGGAGCTGGGGCCCACCGGAGGTTTCTCCAGTGGCTCAGTCCGACCCTGCTTGCCAGCCTGATAATACCAGGCCACAGCAGTCTGCTTATCTTTGCTGGTTAACAAAAATAGGGGATCCCGTCGAAAAAATTTGGCGTGGGGTCCCCCCTATTTTTGTTAACTAGCCAGATGAAGCAGACTGCTGAGGCCTGGTTTTTCAGGCTGGTAAGGAGCCAAGATCCATGGACCTTGCCAGCCTGATAATACCAGGCCACAGCAGTCTGCATATCTTGGCTGGTTAACAAAAATAGGGGATCCCCTCGAAAAAAAATTGGCGTGGGGTCCCCCCTATTTTTGTTAACCAGCCAGATGAAGCAGACTGCTGAGGCCTGGTTTTTCAGGCTGGTAAGGAGCCAAGATCCATGGACCTTGCCAGCCTGATAATACCAGGCCACATCAGTCTGCATATCTTGGCTGGTTAACAAAATAGGGGATCCCCTCGAAAAAAAATTGGCGTGGGGTCCCCCCTATTTTTGTTAACCAGCCAGATGAAGCAGACTGCTGAGGCCTGGTTTTTCAGGCTGGTAAGGATCCAATATCCATGGACCTTGCCAGCCTGATAATACCAGGCCACAGCAGTCTGCTTAGCTTGGCTGGTTAACAAAAATAGGGGATCCCCTCGAAAAAAAAAACGGCGTAGGGGTCCCCCTATTTTTGTTAACCAGCCAAGTAAAATGCAGACTGCTGCGGCCTGGTATTAAAAGACTGTCAAGGCCCATGGATTTTGGCCCTCAACAGCCTGATAATACCAGGCTACAGCAGCCCCACATTTGGCGCATCAAAAGATGTGCCAATTGTGGCACTTTACCCAGCTCTTCCCACTGCCCTGTAGCGGTGGCAAGTGGGGTAATAAGAGGTTAATGTCACCGTTGATTGCACGGTGACAATAAGCCTGGTTAATAATGGATAGGCGTCAATAAGACACCGATCCATTATTAATCCCAAAGTTTTTAAATGTATAAAAAAAAGACAAAGCAAGAAAAAAGTCTTTTAATGAAATAAAAGAGACAACACAGTTTTCATTTCTTTTATTGTACTCTCATTCCTGCGACGCCATCGATCTCCTGTAAAAAAAGGAAAAAAACAAACCAACAGTAAACCACCTGTCCGACGCAGTCCATAGTAACGACTGTCCCACGACTATCCAGCTCTGCTGCATCGCAATGACAGGCAGAGCCTGTCATCGCGACGCAGCACAGCTGATTACCTGCTTCCTCGGCAGTGACGTCATCGGACTGACTGCTTTACGGCCGGGATTACCCAGCAGTCACTGCAGTTATCGCGAGAAACTGCATGTGACCGCCGGGGAAAGATGATGGCGGCCATCAAGCAGTCCAGGCCGTGACCGCCGGAGATCTTCTGCCAGGTAAGTGCCGCTGACTCCTGACAGACCCGACCGACGGACACTGACAGTGACAGTGACAATTCCGATTCCGGTATCCGATAAGACGACAATATCGGAACTCGGAATCGAAAGTCCGATACAGCTAATATCGGCTGATACCCGATATTTGCAGTATCGTATCGCTCAACACTAGTCCCTATAAAAGTTCTTGAGCAAGTGAACCTGGTGGTTTACCGCCTAGCCCTTCCTCCTCGCCTTGGTATCACCAACACCTTTCACGTGTCCCTCCTGAAACCCGTGGCCATGTCCCGGTTTTCCGAGTCATCTGCCGGGACGTCGGGTTCATCTATCGATGATCATGAGGTGAACGCATTGTTGGGTGCAAGGTGGTACGAGGAAAAAAAATTTATTTGGTGGATTGGAGGGGTTATGGGCCTGAGGATAGGTCCTGGGAGCCTGCCGAGCATGTTCACGCTCTGCAGCTCATCGCTGCCTTTGAGCGCAGCGAGACCCAAAGAAGGGGGGCCCTAGGAGGGGGGGTAATGTTAAGGTTCGAGTTCCCGCTGCTGCACAAGGGGAGTCTCGAACCAGTCCCACTGCGGTCTCCCATCCATCTCCATCTGCAGTGGAGCCTGCTCAGCAGAGACATCGGTCCCAGCATCTTGCCCATTCCAATACTGTGCAGAGACTTGCTGCTGCTCCTCCTGGATCTGCTATTATAGCCAGTGCTGGAGCAGACATCTTTGGGACGAAGTCCTGCGTTTCCCCTTCTGAGCATGCCCAGGGTAAGATCTCTCATTGGAGATCACATGTTCAGGTACTGCAGCAGCTCCTATTGATTCGCCAGGAAGGTCCTGAAACTACATGTGTTTTGGAACAGTTTCTCATTGGTCCTTTTTCTGGCAGGTCCTGTAGCTGTTACTATAAAAGGGTGGCATGGCTGGGCCACCATGCGCTAGTATCAATTGTATTATGTGCTTTGCGCCAGTGTGATCATGTACGCATGTAGTTAGGGCTCGGCTGAAATAAGCCCCTAGAATACCGGCTTCTCCGGTGAGGAGATTCTTGATTGCATTGCTGTCTGCATGATCACGGACTGCTACCCGCACAGCAGTTCTCTGTGTATCCCTGTGAGTCTAACAGGACACAGTCTTTTTCTCAGCGGCTCTGTGACGCAACAGGGTTTGCTTTATAACGCTGGTTCAGTGCCCTAGCGTTTTACTTTGCGGCTCACTGAAGTTAAGTGAATTCGTACTTATCGCCATATAGCGCTTTGGCATTCCCGCTAGCGGTTCTGGGGATTAACATAGTTTGCATTAACTGCCACAGCGCGCTACGGCATTTATTTTAGCGACTCTGCGGGATAACAGAGTTCGCTACTTTCGCCATCTCACTAGCAGCAGGCTTCGCCTGCACGGTGGACCCCGGGCTGCGAACGCACCTCTCTACTATATCTATTAGGTGCGTTCCGCAGACCCTAACACCTGGTGTGACTAAACAGTGGCACCCCCATATGTGACCCCATTGGAAACTACACCCCTCAAATAATTTATCTAGAGGTTTGTTAAGCACCTTGAACCAACAGGTGCTTCACAGAATGTTATGAGCTGTGAAGATTGAAAAAAAATGTTCCCTCAAAAATATTGCTTCAGCCTCAATTTAATTTTCACATGAATATCAGGAAAAAATGTACAGTACAATTTGTTGTGCAATTTCTCTTGAGTACACTATTACCCCATATTTGGTGAAAAACTACTATTTGGGCGCACGGCAGGGCGCCAATTGAATTCTGGAGCTCAATTTTTTCTGGATCAGAATACTGATGAGTGTGACATTTGAAGAGCACCTGACATCCCAAAACAGCAGAAACCCCCACAAGGGACCCCATTTTGGAAACTACACCTCTTGAGGAATTTATCTAGGGTGTAGTGAGGAGCATTGTTAACCCTCAGGAGATTCACATAAATGTACAACACTGGCCTGAGTCAATTCAAATGTAATGTTTTTTCCACTAAAATGTTGCTTTGGCCCCAAGTTTTCAATTTTCAAAAAGGATAATAGGAGAAAATGAATGGTACAACATGTTACTCATTTTCTCTTGAGTGTGGCAATACTCCATATGTGGTCAAAAACTACTTTTGAAGCACAGTGCAAAGCTCCCAAGGGAAAGAGCACTATGTTATAGTGCAGATTTAGTTGGAATAGTTTGAGGGTGTCATGTCAAGTTGGCAGAGTCCCTGAGGTGCCATAACAGCAGAACAGCCCTATACATGACCTTATTTTACAAAATGCACCTCTTAATTAATTCATATAGGGGTGCAGTGATCTTATTGACATCACAGGTGGTCACAGAATTTTTTACCATTGGGCAGTGAAGAAAAAACAATTATATTTCTTAGACAAAAATTTAGTTTTTACATTTTCACATTATGAAATTGGTAAATGGGTCACGCAATTAAGTCTGAACTCAAAGTCAGCCATCACGATCGTCACGCCATATGTGTACAGCGCTTTGCGGGAATACACCTCCCACAGTGCCGTACATGTACGGCGGATGTCATGAAAGTGATAAAGTGAGTTTTAGCAGGATTAATAATTTTGCAAAAAAAAGTTCAGAAATAGTAGAGAATTAACTCCGCTCCACTCACAAAGTGGCATAATAAGAAGACCGGAAACATCATACAACATTAGATACATTTATCAAAATTTTTCTTAGTACTCTATGACAATATTCAAAGATGTCATCAGATAACAGTGTTTAACCACTTACCAAAAATAGGACGTAATAGTGCCTTATATATAGGGTCTCCATGTATCCAGCAGGCTCAGCAGCTGAGTCTGCACGATATCCAGAGAATATCATTTTCTCTGCAGGAGTATTATATTCTGTATCTCTATATACTGTATCTCTGCCTGTTTTTTGCTTTTTTCTCTTGAATATTGGAGGATTTTTAGTCCACTTTTTGTGGTTTTGATGTTAGAGTAGGACTGGCAAGCGTAAGGATCCGTGACGTGGGTTGCCAGCTTATATATTGTGGCCAAAATATCAACCAATACCTTACATATATTGACATGTTTTTGTGCACGTTATATATTTTTTTCAGGGTGCAGTTGGGCCCTAATGGTTCTGTACACTGTGGCCTCTGTTCACACCGGATGCATTATAGTCAGCCCACCATAGAGTGTCACTAATAGGCTGTGAACCAGACGCTCTGCATTCCTAGTGTGAACATCGCCACATACAGATTATTTTTTTTGCACTGGTGTACCACACGGCCAATCCCTGATTGAAGGCTGGCTGTTTCATTTGGTATTAATGCACCTGTACAGTAGTTGCCATTTTACTTTTGTCCGCTGCACCCTGTCAGTGCATTTGTATTGAGGCCTATTTAGACAGGTAAGTATCTCTGCCTGTCTTTGTTCTTTTTTCTTGAATATTGGAGGAATTTTAGTCCTCTTTTTGTGGTTTTGATGTTAGTAGTACTATATTGCAGTCTATAGAACAAGTGATGAAACGATTCTAGATTTACTGAATAAAATAGAGTAAAAAAGGAAGAAGCCTTTATAAATATTTATAATAATAAGCAAAATGTACAAATAAGAATGTTTGGTATCACCGTGTCTGTAAAAGTCCAATCTAAAAAAAATCTATAAAAATCTAGAAACAATTAACCCCTATGATAAATCCGTAAAGAAAAAAAAAAAAATTGAAATGAGAAAATTACATTATTTTGTTCACTAAACCTCCCTAAAAATTGCAAAACAAAGCAATCAAACCATCGTATGCACTGCAAAATGATACCAATAAAAATGACAGCTCACCACTCAAAACACAAACCTTCATACATCTCCATCAATGGAAAACTGTTAACAGTTATGGGTCTCAGAAAATGGCAAATTAAACATGGTAAAATTTAAGGTGTCGCCCCTGAGTGCAGTTTGGTATAAAAAAAAACACCGTGTTGTGCTCATCTTCCTGGCGTCCATCGGCAAATCTCCACCGATGCCACCAATGTCTAGCATTGTCTGTAGCTCTGATGTCACGTCGACAGCCAATCAATGACCTCAGCAGCTCTGCCCACGTTGACGGAACGCTTCATTCAGAGCCGCTGATCTCACTGATTGGCTGTAGCGCTTTTGATGTGACATCTGTGCCGCAGTTCATGACTACAGACCTGACGACTTTGCAATGCAATTGGAGTGAAATTTATATGATTTTTGTGTTTTAAGGATTAAAAAAGAATAAATTAATCTACCACTTTCTCCCAACTATTATAAATAATTCTCTTTTACTAATCTTTTCACAAACTATCCTTTCCCTTCAATGTCTTCAAAAATGCTTTTTTGCACATACAGTATAATAGTAAATATATTTTGCATTTTGTCATTTGTTTATTCACAGGACTCTTTGATCTTCTTGAACTTCAACTGTCTTTAAAATGTCTAATTATGAATACTGTATATGTTGAACACTGTCAAGCCCTCTTACATAATTTACCGCTTTCTTCTTAATGACTGACAGATGCCACTATATACTGTATATTGTTGATCAGTACTAAACATCAGTGGCAGGAGTGGACTCTGGCAGTTAAGGGCTCATGAGGCAGGTGTGTTTGGATACTCCTTCAATTATACCCTAATCTTAGGCTGCTTTCACATTAGCGTCTTCGTGCGCAGCGTATAAAGCGCAAATAAGCGCATGCGCCATGCGCCCCTATCTTTATAATGGGGGCGCATGGTCATGCGCTTGTATGCGTTGTTTTGCGTTTTTGGACGCACGCGTCGTTTGGGCGTGTGCGATGTCACAATCCAAACGCAACATGATGCATTTTTTTCGCGTCAACAATTTTCAAAAAAGGCGCATGCGTACATCTGCGCACGTAATGCGCCGATAAAACGCATTGAAGTCTATGGGGGGCGCATATCGGCGCACTGCTATGCGCACGACAGCGTTACCGTGCGCATGTGCTTTTTGATGTAACTAGTCTCCAGACTGTCTAGACATCTTCTGAACACCTCCCACACCTAGATAAATAAATATTGGGGTTGGCATTGCTCCACTTTACTATTCAACAGACTATGGAGAGGACAGAAGACCTTTGTGAGAGGACAGAACACCTGTGGACAATGTAAGTATATGAGCTAATGGATGTTTGGATTTTTGGTTTAGCCTAGCAGTGTGTAATTGTTTTTTTTCATTTCATCCTGCAGAATTAACACCACAGGAACAAAGGAGGACCATGCCTTCAAGCCATGAAAATTCACAGAGTGGACAGCCCAGTGAAGTGAGTATATTATCTATTGTTCTTTGATAATTCACTGTCACTTGTACACGTGTCCAATTGTTTTATTTGGTTCACAGAGCTCTTTAAGTGTTGATGAGCCACAGGAGCAGGCAACTCGGGGCCAAGCAGTGGTGGCAACACGGCGTGTAAGTATTTAATTTCTTTTTTATACTGTTATCTTTCAAACATAAATGTATTTCTTTCAATTCTAGGTTCCACAACGGGACGAGGAGGAGGACATCAACAACGACCTCCTCATCACATCTGTCCAGGAGCGCGTTCCACTGTGGGACACCCGTGATCCCCTGCATTCCGACGCAGTGGCAACCCGGCGGCTGTGGAACGAGGTGGCCAAATCGCTGTGGGATGGATGGGACAATGCCTCAGCTAGGGGTCAAAAGGACTTTTGTAAGTATTGCAACAACGCTGCAGTGAAACAGTAGGCCCCATCCTACCCTTGTATGTATGCCTACCCCCTCCCACCCACCCTTGTATGTATGCCTACCCCTTACCACCCTTGTATGTATGCATGCCTACCCCATCCCACCCTTGTATGTATGCCTACCCCCTCCCACCCACCCTTGTATGTATGCATGCATGGCTACCCCCTACCACCCTTGGATGTATGCATGCCTACCCCCTCCCACCCACCTTTGTATGTATGCCTACCCCTTACCACCCTTGTATGTATGCCTACCCCATCCCACCCTTGTATGTATGTAGTCAGGGGACACAGAAGCGTGTTTGATGTGATGAATCCAGGTCCAAAGTAAATTATTTAAAAATTATTTTTTACTTTGACAGTGAAGAAAGTCAAAACTAGATGGCGTTCCATGAAGGACCGCTTTAATCGGGACCTGAGGCAGGAAGGGCAGGTTAGAAGCGGTGCTGGTGCAAGGACAAGGAAGTACAAGTACCATCGGCTCCTCAGCTTTCTGAGACCTGTCCTTGCACGTCGAGTGTTAGTATTTATATTTTTTTTAACATTGTGCTGTTACCTGAATATTTATTTTCAGCAGTATTTTGCAAATGTACAAATATAATTTTTTGAATACTAATTTTGCCTTTTTCCTAATTTCACAGAACACATAGCAGCACCGTACAATCTGGAGCGGTCCCTCATGGCACGCCATCTGACCCGTCCCAGCCATCCGACAGTCTTGCGGTAAGTATGCCTGCAACATACTCTGGAGAACCGGTAGCCGGTACATCCGGTCTTCCCCTGTCCCAAACCTCTGTCGCACCTTTTTTGGCCTCTTCACGCCAGCGGCAGCGGGTTTGGGACAGGCCACTCATGCCTGAGTTTTTACATTTGAGCACAGTGTTCCAGAATTGCTATAAGACGCTGGGTGACACAGTGTCTAATGGTTTGTCCAATGTCAACCAACGCCTTGACGCAATGGCCGCTGAGCTCCAGAGACCGGCAAGACATTTTTTTAGTGCCATAGAGAAGGGCATGTCGGAAAACCTAACGCCGGAACTCCAGCTTGCTGTGATGCAGGCCTGCAATGCCGCATATGTCAGTGCTATGCAGCAGACTCGGTTCATGCAGCCACCACCAGCGGCTGCTTTTCCAACACTCCCACTGCTTTCAAGTCTCAGTATACCGAGTTCTGCTGCATATCATTGTGCGGCCCCAACTTTGTCCACAGCCGCCCAACAACAATACACGATGCCGGATACAGAGGGACGCCAATATACTGCGCCGCCGATTCCTGCTCCTGTGACTATGTCCACCAGCACCATGCCGGGCCACTTCAGCCAACAGACACCGGGTACAGATCCTGCGAGGACTTCAACCAGGCCGTCCACAATCACGCAGACACTGGGTCCTGGTAGGCCGAGGACGTCCACCACCACAACGCCGGGCCAACAAACCCACCAGATGGCGAGTCCAGCGTCGACATCCAGCAACAGGCCACAGTCAAGAAGCCGCAGAGATCGCAGCCACCGGACACAAAGGCATCGAAGGAGAACTGTACACGTGTCTCCACCATCACCTCCAACATCACTTCCCAGTTTATCTTTCCCTTCCCATTCACCTCCACATGTTTCTACCTGCAGTATTCCTGATCTACCTTCAAGCTTACTGGACACCTCCCCTTCTCCCAACCCAAACCAATCTCCAAGTTTACCATCCCCCTTTGCCCATAATTTTTCCCCTTTTTCATAATGTCTCTAAAATATTGAGTAAATGTTGTAATTTTTTCATCAATCAATGACTGTTTTTTGAGTACTTCGTCACCGGCAACACACCGTGCGCCTTATACACAAAAGTTTGGGAGGGGGGTGCCATACATACAAGTGAGGATGGGAGGGGGTAGGCATGCATACAAGGGTGGGTGGGAGGGGGTAGGCATACATACAAGGGTGGGTGGGAGGGGTAGCCTGACCTAAAGAAAACAGATACATATTTTTGAAATAAAGGTAATAGGTGTTTTATTAACAGCAAAGCGAATAATTTTCATGAATAAGTATTGTATCAATTTGACATCACATAACAAAAACCCTAAACCATTTGATCCTGCCATGACAAACGCCCAACATCTGAAACAAAATATGCGGCAAAACGATCCCTCATTTGTACTATTTCAAATGTTGTCCTCAGAGGGTGTTGCTGGAAATCGGGTAATGGGTTACAAACCGTTCGTCAAGTTCCACATTGGGTCGCTCTTTAGCCATGATGTAGTTATGGAGAACCACACACGCCTTGACTACCTCATCCACTGTCTCAATTTTAAGATTTATTGAGGTTTGCAAAATGCGCCATTTGGAGACAAGGATACCAAAGGCGTACTCCACAGTTCTTCGTGCCCTGGACAGTCTATAGTTAAAGATCCTTTTAGTATGGTCCAAGACCCGACTAGAGTAAGGTTTCAGGAGGTTTGTACACATCTGAAAAGCCTCATCCCCAACCACAACAAACGGCAATGCAGGTCCGTCAGTGTTGGGAAGAGGTTGTGGCTGTGGGAAATTGAAATTATTCAGATATAAGCGTTGGCCCATGTCAGAGTCTTTAAATGTGCTTGAATCATTAGCACGTCCAAATGATCCAATGTCCACCGCCACAAAGCTGCAGTCCGCACCTGCAATGGCCATGAGCACAGTTGAAAAATATTTCTTATAATTGAAGTACTGAGAACCTGTTTTAGCCGGTTTGGTAATCCGGATATGTTTCCCATCCACAGCTCCAATACAGTTTGGAAAATCACAAATTTCCTGGAATTTGACTGCTTTGGCCTTCCATAATTCCGTGGTGGGTAGGGGTAAAAATTCTTCACGAAGAACGTCCCATAAAGCCCGGCAGGTGTCCGCAACAATCCCAGAAAGTGTTGAAATACCAATACGGAACTGAAAATGGAGCGATGTTAAAGTCTCTCCAGTAGCAAGGAATCTAATAACCAAAAAAATTATAAGTACATTGCAGAACAATAATTATTACAGTGGTTTAGCTTGAAATATTACGTACCTTAGTGTCACCAGCAGACGTTCCTCTGGAGGAATCGCTCTCCGGAGCTGGGTATCCTGCCTGGTGATGGCTCCTTCAACGCGCCGAAGCAAATACCGGAAACTGTCTTGACACATCCTCGTATACTCGTAATACTTGTCCGGATTATCATTTAGTTCCCTGAATAAACAGTGGTAAGCTCCAAAGCTCTCACGGACTTCCACAATAGGGTGTCGCCAAAATCGCCTACGCCGTCTTCTGCGTCTTTCTCTCTTCCGTTCGTCATCACAAGCAGCAACAAAAGCAAGAAACAAGCCGAGTTCCAAATCAAGATTGCGGTACAAGGTGTCCATGTTAAAATCCATGATGAGTGAGTAGCATACAGGAAAAAAATGGGATGATTTCAGTCCTGCAAGGGTATATAAACAGAAATACTATGAGACACGCCCACTGTAGTGCCATTGGATGTGTACTTTTATCTATGAATGCCATCTCTCCCTTGGTTTCAGGTTTAAAAATCTTGCATTTAAAAACGCAAACGCATAAAAAACGCACACCAACGCTTGTAAACGCAGCGTTTTTCAACGCATACGTCAAGCGCATGCGTCGGGAAAATAGTGCGTTGACATGCGTTTTTACATGCGTTTTATAATGCGTTAGCAACGCTGCGCACGAAGACGCTAATGTGAAAGCAGCCTATGTGAAAAGTCAGACACCTCTCACCGAGCCAAACCCATTCTCCTGTTATGCACTCATGGGGCATACCCCCTGAAACACGTGTCTGCAAATTAAGTGTCTGGTTTGTCTTCCTATCATAATTCATTTGGCAAGATTCATTAAAGGGTAGACATAGTGTACACTTTTAAGGTTGCTACTTTAAGTAGGTGGCGCTAGAGTGTCAAATTCTCTTCCTTTCTCTGAATCTATTCTATTATTTCTAAACACTGTTTTTCAGTGATTACTTTGTATCTCCGTTCATACTGCACCCACACACACAAATTATACACTATTTGAAAGGTAAACTTGCCCCCTTCAGCAAGAAAATAGCCAAACAAACCACACATCCACGATTTGATCACAAAATACAGTTTAAACATTAATTTTCATAAACCTGCAGTAAGGAAAAATGACCTGCAGATGGCACCACAGTACCCAAAGCACACTACCACAAAGCTGCTTACAGGCAACACAAACAAATCCAAACACTTGCCTTTGGGGCTTTCCATCTTGCCAAACTGCTTGCCGAGCCTATTTTAGTCAAATTGGAGGATTGCACACTTCACTGCAGGTGAGTCACATATGCAAACACATTTTTATACATGCACTGATTTTTCAGTGATTACGTGGACCCACACACACAAATGGTGAGTCACATATGCAAACACATTTGTAAACATACTGTTGTGAATGGGTTTGAGATGAGTTCTGAGCAGAGGCTCCCTCTGGTGGTTACAAGCGGTGCTAGTCTGTCCAGTGAAGATTGTGAGGACTGGGAATCAGGTGTTACTGACTGGTCTTATATAAGGGAATCACCTTCCCATCAGGGTTGCCGGTGATCAATTGTTCTGGTCTGAATCCTTTATTCCAGTTTCCCTTGTAGCCTGCTGTGTCGTGTCTGCATCTCCTGCTAACAGAAAAGACATTTTCTTCTTTTGTGTTTGAGCTATATTTTTGCATTTTGTCCTGCACTTCTGTGGGGGCCTTCTGGGTCCCCTCCGGGGGCTTCTGCCCTCTCAGTTTTGTTCAGCCACTGATGTTTGTACTTTTGCTTTTTCCAGTTTTTTCAGTGGCTGCTGTTTTGATTTTGTTACACCAGAGAGCTAATTTAGGTGGTAGAGGTCGTGTGATCTCAGGTGTTTTTGAAATTAGTAGAGTTGGTGCTTTTCAGGGTTTTCTGGGATTGCAGTAAGTACCCTTCCTATCCTTTTCTATTTAGTTAGTTTGGGCCCCAGCGTTTGCTCATACTATTTTCTTTCTGTGTCAGTATTTCATCTTGTCTAACCGCCATTACATGTTTGGGGGCTTTCTATTGTCTTTGGGGTTCTGCTCCGGGGCAGTTAGCTTTCCTATATCTATCTTTAGGTGTAGTTAGTTTCTCAGGCTGTGACGAGGCGTCTAGGACCAACGTAGGAACGCTCCACGGCTGCCTCTAGTTGTGGTGGTTAGTCAGGGTACTGCAATCTCATAGATTCCAACTGCTCTGGTGTATTGCCTTTTTTGCCTGCACTCCTCAGCTACCGAAACATAACAGTATCACCGGCCGGAAAAATTGAAAATTGTATGGTACTCACAGAAGGGAAAAAATAGTGTCAGAGATATTTTTCTGTTTGTTGCATTTTTTTTTTTTTTCCCTCTGTATCTCTGGGTGCTGGGGAGGATCTTTTCTCTCAATGGAGTTTGCACAGTTGTCTGGCCGTGTGGATCAGCTTGCCACTGAGGTTCGGAGTATTGCTATCTATCTTGCTGGGTTGCCTGTTGTGGAACCTAGGATTCCCATGCCAGATTTGTTTTTAGGGGATCGAGCTAAGTTTCAGAATTTCAAAAATAATTGTAAATTATTTTTTGCCTTAAAATCTAAGTCCTCAGGGAACGCAGCGCAGCAGGTTCAAATTATCATCTCTCTCCTGCGCGGCGATCCTCAGGATTGGGCTTTTTCCCTGATACCTGGGGATCCTGTTTTGAGTGATGTTGATGCATTTTTTCAGGCCTTGGGGTTATTGTACGATGAGCCTAATGTCACTGATCAAGCTGAGAAAGCCTTGTTGGCATTAAATCAGGGGCTTGATGACGCTGAGTTATACTGTCAGAGATTCCGTAGGTGGGCAGTCCTGACCAAATGGAATGACGACGCTTTGGCAGCCCTTTTCCGGAAGGGTCTGTCAGATAATGTAAAGGATGTTATGGTGGGATTCCCTGTCCCCTCTGGTCTCAATGATTCTATGTCATTAGCGATTCAAATTGACAGACGTTTGCTTGAGCGGAGAAGTATGCGTGGAATGGTGTTGCCTTGTGAACCAGCTTCTGAACCCATGCAGTGTGATAGAGTGGTGTCTGGGGCACAGCGTCATGAGTTTCAAAAGCGCAATGGGTTATGTTTCTACTGTGGTGATGCCTCTCATGCTATTTCAGTTTGCCCTAAGCGGGGAAGACGTTTTGCACGCTCAGTTGTCTTGGGTAGTGTTCAGACTAAGTTTTTATTAACTGTCACTCTGATATGCTCTCTGTCCTCATTTTCTGCTCAGGCTTTCGTTGATTCTGGAGCAGCTATTAACCTGATGGATTATGATTTTGCTAAACGTTGTGGATTTCCCTTGATACCCCTACAGAAGTCTATTCCCCTACTGGGGATCGATTCTACCCCTTTGGCTGAGAATAAACCCCAGTTTTCTACTCAGGTGATAATGAGGGTTGAACCTGATCACCAGGAGTGCTGCAAATTTTTGGTTCTGTATAATCTGCATGACATTATGGTGCTGGGTTTTCCTTGGTTACAGTCTCATAATCCTGTTTTGGATTGGAAATCTGTGTCTGTAACCAGTTGGGGCTGCCAATGTGTTAATACCAACACTCCTGTTTTTTCTGCCTCCCCCCAGGCTCAGGATGTTCCTGACTTTTTGATTGATTTTTCTGATGTGTTTAGCGAAAGTAAATCTGCATCCTTGCCTCCCCATAGGAGCTATGACTGCGCTATTGAATTAGTGCCGGGTAGTAAATTCCCTAAAGGTCGCCTTTTTAACTTGTCTGTACCTGGACATGACGCTATGCGGTCTTATATCAAGGAATCATTGGAGAAGGGTCATATCAGACCATCCTCTTCACCCTTAGGTGCCGGTTTTTCTTTGTGGCCAAAAAGGATGGTTCATTAAGGCCGTGTATTGATTATCGTCTCTTGAACAATATTACTGTGAAATATCAATACCCGTTACCCTTGATTTCTGACCTGTTTTCCAGGGTGAAAAACGCTACTTGGTTTACCAAGCTTGACCTCAGGGGGGCGTATAACCTTATTCGCATTAAGCACGGGGATGAATGGAAGACGGCATTCAATACCCCTGAAGGGCATTTTGAGTACCTGGTGATGCCCTTTGGGCTCACTAATGCTCCTTCCGTCTTCCAGTCCTTCATGAATGACATTTTCAGGGATTTTGTGGACAAATTTCTGATTGTTTATTTGGATGATATCTTGATTTTTTTCTAATGACTGGGACTCTCATGTGAAACATGTTCGAACTGTATTCCAGATTTTGAGAGAGAATGCTCTGTATGTGAAGGGATCAAAGTGTCTTTTTGGCGTACAGAGGATCTCATTTCTGGGATTCATTTTGTCCCCATCTGTTATTGAAATGGACCCGGTCAAGGTTCAGGCCATCTGTGATTGGGTCCAACCTACTTCATTAAAGGCTCTTCAGAGATTTTTGGGTTTTGCCAATTTTTATCGTAAATTTATTGGTAATTTCTCGGTTATTGTTAAACCATTAACTGATTTGACCAGAAAGGGTTCTGATGTGGTGAATTGGCCTCCTGAGGCAGTCTCTGCATTTCAGGAACTTAAGCAGAGATTCACTTCTGCTCCTGTTCTACGGCAGCCTGATGTTTCTCGCCATTTCAGGTGGAGGTTGATGCCTCTGAAATTGGGGCAGGTGCCGTTTTGTCCCAAAAAGATCCAGAGACCTCTAAAAGTAACCCTTGTGCCTTTTTCTCTCGAAAATTTTCTCCTACTGAACGTAATTATGACTGGGTAATCGGGAGTTATTGGCCATGAAGTGGGCTTTTGAAGAGTGGAGACATTGGCTGGAGGGAGCCAAACATCAGGTGGTGGTCCTTACGGACCATAAGAATCTGGTCTATCTGGAATCTGCCAAGCGACTCAATCCTAGACAGGCCAGGTGGGCCTTGTTTTTCACACGTTTTAATTTTGTGGTTTCCTTTCTTCCTGGCACTAAGAATGTTAAGGTGGATGCCCTCTCGAGGAGTTTCCTTGCGGACTCTCCTGAGTTATCTGATCCTTCTGTTATTTTGAAAGAGGGTGTAGTTCTTTCCGCCATCTCGCCCAATTTGAGACTTGCTCTGGAGGGGTGTCAGGAGGATAGGCCCGAGTGCTGCCCTGTTGGAAAATTGTTTGTCCCGGACCAGTGGAAAAAGAGTGTGATGTCTGAGATTCATTGTTCCGCGTTGGCTGGGCATCCCGAAATTTTTGGTACCAGAGACTTGGTTAGTCGGTCTTTTGGTGGCCTACCTTGTCTCGTGATGTCAGGGAATTTGTGCAGTCCTGCGGGACTTGCTCTCGCTCCAAGCCTTGCTCTCGCTCTAGTGGTTTGTTGATGCCATTGCCTGTGCCCAAGAGACCATGGACCCATATCTCTATGGATTTAATTTCCGACCTTCCTGTTTCTCAGAGAATGACCACCATCTGGGTAATTTGTGATAGGTTTTCCAAGATGATACATCTTGTGCCATTACCTAAGTTGCCTTCCTCCTCTGAATTGGTGCCGTTGTTCCTCAGCACGTGGTTCGTTTACACGGCATTCCTGAGAACATTGTGTCTGACAGAGGAGTCCAGTTTGTTTCCAGATTTTGGAGGACTTTTTGTTCTAAACTGGGTGTTCAATTGTCTTTCTCCTCGGCATTTCATCCTCAGACCAATGGTCAAACTGAGAGAACAAACCAGACATTGGAGACTTATCTAAGATGCTTGTGTCTGCTGATCAGGATGACTGGGTCTCTTTTTTGCCTTTGGCTGAGTTTGCTCTTAATAATAGGGCTAGCTCTGCAACTTTGATGTCTCCGTTTTTCTGTAATTCTGGATTTCACCCTCGATTTTCTTCAGGACAGACGGAGGCTTCTGTCTGTCCAGGTGTTGACTCTGTTGTGGAGCGTATGCAACTGATTTGGGACCAGGTAGTGGAGAGGTTGTCCCTCTCTCAGGAGAGGGCCCAGCGGTTTGCTAACCGGCATAGGACTGATGGTCCTCGGTTTAAAGTGGGGGACTTGGTCTGGTTGTCCTCAAAGAATATTCCTATGAGAGTAGCATCTCCTAAATTTAAGCCTAGGTTCTTTGGACCTTATAAGATCATGGAGATTATTAATCCTGTTTCTTTCGTTTGCTTCTTCCAGGGACATTTAAGATCCATAACGTGTTCCACAAGTCCTTGTTGAAGAGGTTTGTTGAGCCAGTGGTTCCTGCTGCTGTGCCTCCTGACCCTGTTTTGGTTGAGGGCAATCTGGAGTATGTGGTTGAGAAAATATTAGATTCTCGTTTTTCTAGACGGAAACTCCAGTATTTTGGTTAAATGGAGAGGTTATGGTCAGCAAGACAATTCTTGGGTGTTTGCTTCGGACATCCATGCTAGGAGACTTATCCGTGCGTATCATAGAACTCATCCTGACCGACCTGGTTGCTCAAATGAAGGTTCGGTGACCCCTCCTAAGGGGGGGTACTGTTGTGAATGGGTTTGAGATGAGTTCTGAGCAGAGGCTCCCTCTGGTGGTTACAAGCGGTGCTAGTCTGTCCAGTGAAGATTGTGAGGACTGGGAATCAGGTGTTACTGACTGGTCTTATATAAGGGAGTCACCTTCCCATCAGGGTTGCCGGTGATCAATTGTTCTGGTCTGAATCCTTTATTCCAGTTTCCCTTGTAGCTGCTGTGTCGTGTCTGCATCTCCTGCTAACAGATAAGACATTTTCTTCTTTTGTGTTTGTGCTATATTTTTGCATTTTGTCCTGCACTTCTGTGGGGGCCTTCAGGGTCCCCTCCGGGGGCTTCTGCCCTCTCAGTTTTGTTCAGCCACTGATGTTTGTACTTTTGCTTTGCTTTTTCCAGTTTTTTCAGTGGCTGCTGTTTTGATTTTGTTACACAGAGAGCTAATTTAGGTGGTAGAGGTCGTGTGATCTCAGGTGTTTTTGAAATTAGTAGAGTTGGTGCTTTTCAGGGTTTTCTGGGATTGCAGTAAGTACCCTTCCTATCCTTTTCTATTTAGTTAGTTTGGGCCCCAGCGTTTGCTCATACTATTTTCTTTCTGTGTCAGTATTTCATCTTGTCTAACCGCCATTACATGTTTGGGGGCTTTCTATTGTCTTTGGGGTTCTGCTCCGGGGCAGATAGCTTTCCTATACTATTTTAGGTTAGTTAGTTTCTCAGCTGTGAGAGGCGTCTAGGCCAACGTGGAAGCTCCCCGGCTGCCTCTATTGTGGTGGTTAGTCGGGTATGCAATCTCATAGATTCCAACTGCTCTGGGTATTCCCTTTTTTGCCTGCCTCCTCATTACCGAAACTAACACATGCACGCTTTTTGGTGTTATTTCGCCCCACAAAAACAAATGGTGAGCACCATATGCAAACACATTTGTAAACATGCCTGCTTTTTCGTGTTTAAATTCACTCCACACCACAAATGATACACAATTTGAAAGGCAAACTTGCCCCTTCAGCAAGAAAAAGCCAAACAAACCCACACCCCGATTTTATCACTAAATAAGTTTAAAAATTTATTTTCATAAACCTACAGAAAGACACAATGACCTGCGGGTGGAAACTGAACTGGAAGACATTTTTGGGCCTTACTTATCAAACCAATTTTTGTAATCCAACTACATATATAAATACCTGTGTTCATCATCTCATGAATACATTATATTTGACCAGCTTGCTTTTTCTTAAATTGCCGCGCCCGAACAACCAATGGCGAAAATTTTGCACTCCAAGCAGATTTGTGTTTTTTAAATTTCCAGGAAGCATTGCATGGTTTAATTTCCTAGCCATTTGATCCTCCAACATGGGAAACTCAGCACAAAAATTATAAGCAATAAAAATACACTGGCAAAAAAAGGGGCAAACATTTACACATTAAATATATATATATAATATATACAAGTTTTCACAAAATTTAAAAAATTTTATAAAAAAAGTTAATTTATTTCAGTTCTTAAATACAAAAAAGTGAAATCGTTATTATATAGAGTCATTACAAACAGTGATTTATTTCTGATAAATGTTGATGATTATGGCTTACGCCAAAAAAAACCCCAAAAAAATCATTATCTCAGTAAATTAGAATAATTAACAAAAAATACCGAAAAGGCTTCCAAGCATTTAAAAATGTCCCTTAGTCGTTTCGTAGGCTCCCAAACATAGGGAAGACGCGACTTGAAAGATGTCCAAAAGGCAGTCATTGACACCCCACAAGGAGGGTAAGGCGTAAGTGTTATGTTTTGGTAGCTGAGGAGGGCAAGAGCAAAAACGCAAAGGACCAAACACCCAAAGAGGTTGGGAACTAATAGGTTGCAGACTCCTGAACTGACCACACAACTAAAGCAGCCGTGGGCCGTTCCTCGGTGCCCTAGATGCCTCGTCACAGCCGAGAGATAGCTCCCCCTGAAGATGGAAGGAGGAAAGCTAACTGCCCCAGTAGACCCCCAAAAAAATAGGAACCCCCAAACAATAATGGCGGTTAAACAAGGATAAAACACGAACACAGACAGAAAAATAATGAGCAACGCTGGGGCCCAAAAAATGTCTAATAGGAAGCAAGGGAAATACGCTCCCAACCCAGAAAAACCCCTAGGAAAAACTCCAACATTCTGAATCCAAAAAAGCTGCCCCCCAAAAGGTCTTGACCACCTATATCAGATCTGGTGTGAACACGCAGCAACCCAGCATTAAAAAATCACAAAAATGAGCAAATCAACAAATACAAAAAGAAACAGAGACCAGCACAACCCCCCAAAGGGGACTTGGCTGAACTCAAAAGCAAGCAGCAAAAAACAAGGAAAATCAAACCACAGAAAAAAAACAAAAGAACTTACTGAATAAGCAGAGACAGCAGAAAAGCAAGCCGAATTCCAACCAGACCAGGAAGAAACAATTGTCACCGGCGAGGACATGGAGGTCCTCACTTATATAGGCCAGTCCATCCCACCTGATACCATTCATCAATTGCAGGGGTGGACTTTTGTTTCCATAGGTTCAATACCCTCAGCAACCACAAGGGGCCCAGTGAAGTCGTCTCCAACACGTTCACAAGTAAGCCACAAAAGTCATTGAAAAGAGGCTGGCTGTTCAGAGTCCTTTATCCAACATATTAATGGAAAGTTGAGTGGAAGGAAAAAGTGTGGTAGGAAAAGGGCACAGGCAACCGGAAAACCACAGCCTTGAAAGAATGTTAAGGAAAGGCCATTCAAAAAATTTTTGGGGGGATTCACAAGGAGGGGAACTGCTGCTGGAGTTATTGCTTCAAAAGCACAGACACACAGACGTACCAGGACATGGGCTACAAAGGGCGCATTCCTTGTGTCAAGCCACGTATACCAATAGACAAAAGCCAGAAGCATTTTTTCCGGGGGAAGAAGAAAAAAGGGATGTTGCTCATGGTCCAAAGTGTTGCTTTCGATGAAAGAAATTTTGCATTGGAAAACAAGGTCCAAAGTCTGGAAGAAGAGTGGAGAGGACACAATCTAAGCGGCTTGAGGTTAGTGTGAAATTTTCCCCAATCGTGAGGTTTGGGGAGCAATGCATCCGCTGGTGTAGGTCAACAATTTTTATCAAGACCAAGGTCACGCAGCCGTCTACCAGGAAATTTTTTGAGAAATTCATGCTTCCCTTCTGCTACAAGCTTTTTGGAGAAGGAAATGTCATTCTCCGCAAACTTGGCACCTGTCCACACTGCCAAAATACCAATAAAAGGTTACAAACAACAGTAAAATTGTGGTCTGTGTTGATTGGCCAGCAAACGACCTGACCTTAAATGATATAAAATAAAAAAAAAAGAAATAAATTTTTTTTTTGATGTAATTCTAATTTAGTGAGAACATTTTTACTACGTTGTATAATATACGTACAGACCAAAGTTTGGACACCCTTCTCATTCAAAGATATTTCTGTATTTTCAGACTATGAAAATTGTAGAATACACTGGGCATCAAACTTTGAATAAACACATGGGAATTAAACATTAACTTTACAAAAAGTGTGAAACAACTGAAAATATGTTTTTAATTCTAGGTTCTTCAAAGTAACCACCTTTTTGCTTTGATTATGCTTTGCATGCAGAAAAGGTGTACGGCTGGACTTCTTTCATGGCTTACCCACCGTGAAGCATGGAGGAGGTGGGGTGATGGGGTGGGGGTGGGTTTGTGGGGACATGTTGGGATTTATTCAAAATTGAAGGGGGACGGTCCAGCTACCCCAAACCACCGATTGGGTTCAGGTCTGGTGATGTGGAGGCCCGGTCATCTGGCGTAGCACCCCAAACTCTCCTTTTGGTCAAATAGCCCTTAACAGCCTGGAGGTTTTTTGGGGTCATTGTCCTGTTGAAAAATAAATGATGGTCCAACTAAACACAACCATGGAATGCATGCTGCTGCAAGAGCTGTGGTAGCCATGCTGGTACACTATGCCTTTAATTTTAAAAAATCCCCACATTTTCACCAGCAAAGCACCCCCACACCATCCCACCTCCTCCTCCATGCTTCACGGTGGGAACCATGCTGTAGAATCCATCCGTTCACCTTTTCTGATGCAAAGCAGTAATCAAAGAAAAGGTGGCTACTTTGAAGAACCCAAATATAAGACATCTTTTCTTGTTTCCACTTTTTTGTAAAGTGTAATGTTAATTCCACATGTTTTTATTCATATTTTGATGCCTTCAGTGTGAATGTCATTTTCATAGCCATAAAATACAGGAAATCTTTGAATGAGAAGGTGTGTCCAAACTTTTGGCGTACTG
>JARQOD010000003.1:368512031-368637781 GCA_033576555.1 Oophaga sylvatica
ACGACTGCCCACGACTATCCAGCCTTTTGGTCATCGCAATGACAGGCAGAGCCTGTCTCGCGAGCAGCACAGCTGTTACCTTTTCCTCGCATGAGTCATCGGATGATGCTTTACGGCCGGTTTTACCCACATCACGCAGTTACCGAGAAACTGCTGTGCCCCCGGGGGGAAAGATGGGGGGGCCAAAACATCCGGGGCCGTACCCCGGGATCTTTCCAGGTAAAGCCCTGCCCCCGACAGACCCACCGACGGACATGACAGTGCAGTGACTTCCGTTTCCCGGGGTACCGTAAGACGACAAATCGGAACTAAAAATCAAAGCCGTACAGCTAATATCGCCGATACCCGATTTTTTGCAGTATCGTTTCCCAACACTATCCCTAAAAAATTTCTTGAGCAATGAAACCGGGGGTTTTACCGCCTACCCTCCTCCTCCCCCTTGGGTTCACCAAAACCTTTTTTACTGTCCCTCCTGAAACCCCGGGGGATGTCCGGTTTTCCGAGTCATCTGCCGGGGGGTGGGTTCATCTCCTATCATGAGGTGAACGGCATTGTTGGGGGCAAGGTGGTACGGAAAAAAAATTTTTTTGGGGGGTTGGGGGTTATGGCCTGGTGGGGCCTGGAGCCTGCCGGGGTTACGCTCTGAGTCTCGTGCCTTTACGCAGCGAGACCCAAAGGGGGGGCCCTAGGGGGGGGGGGAATGTTAAGGTTTTGAGTTCCCCTGCTCAAAGGGGGTCTCGAACCACCCCCCTGGGGTCTCCATCCATCTCCATCTGCTGGAGCCTGCTCAGCAGAGACAGGTTCCCAGCATTTGCCCATTCCAATAGTGCAGAATTGCTGCTCCTCCTGGATCTGCTATTTTCCCTGTGGGCAACATCTTTGGGAAAAGCCCCGCTTTCCCCTTCTGACTCCCCGGGGAAGATTCTCTTGGAGATCACAGTTCAGGTACTGCAGCAGCTCCTATTGATTCCCAGGAAGGCCCCCAAATAATGTGTTTGGAACAGTTTTTTGGGCCCCCTTTTTTGGCAGTCCTGAATCTTTACAATAAAAGGTGGCAGGCTGGGCCCCCCCTAGTATCAATTGTATTATGTTTTGGGCCCCGGGATCTTACGCATTTGGTTAGGGCTCGGTGAAATAACCCCTAAAATACGTTTCCGGTGAGAATTCTTGATTGCTTGCGGGGCTGCATATCAGGCTGCACCGCACAGAGTTCTCTTTTCCCTGTGAGTCAAAAAAGGACACGTCTTTTTCTCCGGGGTCGTGAGCAACGGGGGTTTTCTTTATAACGTGGTTTTTTGCCCTACGTTTTACTTTGCGGCTCACTGAATTAAGTGAATTCGTATTTTCGCCCCATGGCTTTGCATTCCCCCCACGGTTTGGGGTTAAAATATTTTCATTAATGCCCCCGGCGCTACCATTTATTTTAGCGACTTGGGGATAACAAGGGGTTGCACTTTCGCCATCCCTGCACAGGCTTCGCCCCCACGGTGGCCCCGGCTGGAACGCACCTCCTATATATTTTTGGGGGGTTCCGCAACCCTAACACCTGGGGGGACTAAACATGGACCCCTATGTGACCCCATTTTGGAAACCCCCCCCCAAAAAAATTTTTTAAGGTTTGTTTTAACACCTTGAACCAACGGTGCTTCACAAAAATTTTGACTGTGAAATTAAAAAAAAAAATTCCCTCAAAAAATTGCTTCAGCCTCAATTTTTAATTTTTTTCAAATACAGGAAAAAATGTACAAACAAAATTTTTGGCAATTTCTCTTGGTAACTATTACCCCATATTTGGTGAAAAAACTATTTGGGGCACGGCAGGGGGCCAATTGAATTTGGGGGTCAATTTTTTTGGATCAAATACGATGTGTTGACTTTAAGAGCACCGCATCCCAAAACAGCAAAAACCCCCCCACAAGGGACCCCATTTTGGAAACTACACCCTTGGGGTTTTATCGGGTGTAGGGGGGAGCTTTTGTTAACCCTCGGAATTCCAAAAAAGTAAAACCCGGGGCCTGATAATTAAATGTAATGTTTTTTACTAAAGTTGTTTGGGCCCCCCAAGTTTTCAATTTTAAAAAAGGGAAAAATAGGAGAAATAATTTTGTAAACTTTTTATCATTTTCTCTTGAGGGGGAAATCCCCCCATAGGGGGTCAAAAACACTTTTGAAGACAGTGCAAAGCCCCCAAGGAAAGAGCATATGTTATAGTGCGATTTATTTGGAAATTTTTGGGGGGTGTCATGTCATTGGGGAGAGTCCCTAGGGAATAACACAGAAAACCCCCATACATACCTTTTTTTACAAAAGCACCTCTTAATTAATTCTATGGGGGGCAGTGTCTTTTGACATCACAGGTGGTCAAGAATTTTTTACCATTGGGCAGGAAGAAAAAAAAATTATATTTTTAGACAAAAATTTATTTTTTTTAATTTTTTCACTTTTAAATTGGTAAAGGGGCACGCAATTAAGTCTGAATAAAAATCACCATCACGTCGTCACCCAATTGTACGCGTTTTGCGGAATAACCCCCACAGGCCGTACATTAGGGGGATGTCATAAAGTGATAAAGTGTTTTTTAGCAGGATTAATAATTTTGCAAAAAAAAGTTCAAAAAAGAGAAAATTTAAACCCTCCGCTCCACTCACAAATGGCATAAAAGAAAACCGGAAACTCATACAAATTACATTTATCAAAATTTTTCTTAGTACTCTAAACAATATTCAAAGATGTCATCAGATAACATTTTTTTAACCACTCCCCCAAAAATAGGACAAAAAAGTCCTTATAAATAGGGTCTCCTGATCCAGCAGCTCAGCACTGAGTCTGCACGATACCAAGAATAAAAATTTCCTGCAGGATATTATATTCTTATCTCTATATACTTACTCTGCCTTTTTTTTGGGTTTTTTTTTCTCTTGAATATTGGAGGATTTTTATCCACTTTTTGTGGTTTTGATTTTTAGAGTGGGACGGGCAAGCGTAAGGACCGTACGTGGGTTGCCACTTATATATTGTGGCCAAAAAAATCAACCATCCCCTTACATTATTGACATTTTTTGTGCACGATATATTTTTTTTCAGGGTGCATTGGGCCCTAAGGGGTTCTGAAACATGTGGCCTCTGTTCACAAACCGATCATTATAGTCAGCCCCACCATGAGTGTCACTAATAGCTGTGAACCAACCCTCGCATTCCTAGTGTGAACATCGCCAATACAGATTATTTTTTTTGCACTGGTTACCACACCCCGGCCAATCCCGATTGAAGCTGGCTTTTCATTTGTATTAATGCACCTTTGTAGTTGCCATTTTACTTTTGTTTCCCCTGCACCCCCGCAGTGCATTTGTATTGGGGGCTATTTAACGGTAAGTATCTCTGCCTGTCTTTGTTCTTTTTTCTTGAATATTTAGGAATTTTAGTCCTCTTTTTGGTGGTTTGATGTTAGTATATAAATTCAGTCTATAGAACAAATAAACGATTCTAGATTTACTGAATAAAAATAAGTAAAAAAAGGAAAAAGCCTTATAAATATTTATAATAAAAAGCAAAATGACAAATAAGAATGTTTGGTATCACCGTGCTGTAAAAGTCCAATCTAAAAAAAATCTAAAAAATCTAGAAACAATTAAACCCCTATATAAATCCTAAAGAAAAAAAAATAAGAAATGAAAAATTACATTATTTTGTTCACTAAACCTCCCTAAAAATTGCAAAACAAAACAACAAACCACTTGCACTGCAAAATGATACCAATAAAAAAGACACTCACCCCAAAACAAAACCTTCATACTCCTCCATCAAGGAAAACTGTTAACAGTTATGGTCTCAAAAATGGCAAATTAAACATGGTAAAATTTAAGGTTTCGCCCCGATGCAGTTTTTGGTATAAAAAAAAACACCGTTTGTGCCATCTTCCTGGCGTCCATCGGCAAATCTCCACCGATGCCACCAAGTCTAGCATTGCTGTACTCTGATGCACGTCGACAGCCAACAATGACCTCACAGCTCTGCCCACGTTGACGGAACGCTCATTCAGAGCCGCTGACTCACTGATTGGCTGTAGCCTTTTGATGTGACATCTGTGCCGCAGTTCATGACTACAACCTGACGCCTTTTGCAATGCAATTGGAGTGAAATTTATATGATTTTTGTGTTTTAAGGATTAAAAAAGAAAAAAATTAAACAACCACTTCTCCCAACTTTTAAAATAATTCCTTTTACAATCTTTTCACAAACATCCTTTCCCTTCAATGTCTTCAAAAATGCTTTTTTGCACAAACATATAAATAAATATATTTTTGCATTTTTGTCATTTGTTTATTCACAACTCTTTGATCTTCTTGAACTTCAACGTTTTTAAAAAATTCTAATTATAAAACTGAATATGTTGAACACGTCAAGCCCTCTTACATAATTTACCGCTTTCTTCTTAATGCTGACAGATCCACTATATACTGTAATATTGTTTGATCCAGTACTAAACATCAGGGCAGGAGTGGACTCTGGCAGTTAAGGGCTCATGAGGCAGGTGTGTTTGGATACTCCTTCAATTATACCCTAATCTTAGGCTGCTTTCACATTAGCGTCTTCGTGCGCAGCGAATAAAGCGCAAATAAGCGCATGCGCCATGCGCCCCTATCTTTATAATGGGGGGCGCATGGTCATGCGCTTGTATGCGTTGTTTTGCGTTTTTGGACGCACGCTCTTTGGGCGTGTGCGATTCACAATCCAAACGCAACATGATGCATTTTTTCGCGTCAACAATTTTCAAAAAAGGCGCATGCGTACATCTGCGCACGTAATGCGCCGATAAAACGCATTGAAGTCTATGGGGGGCGCATATCGGCGCACTGCTATGCGCACGACAGCGTTACCGTGCGCATGTGCTTTTTGATGTAACTAGTCTCCAGACTGTCTAGACATCTTCTGACACCTCCCACACCTAGATAAATAAATTTTGGGGGTTTGGGCATTGCTCCACTTTACTATTCAACAGACTATGAGAGGACAGAAGACCCTTGGAGAGGACAGAACACCTGTGGACAATGTAAGTATATGAGCTAATGGATGTTTGGATTTTTGGTTTAGCCTAGCAGTGTGTAAATTGTTTTTTTTCATTTCATCCTGCAGAATTAACACCACAGAACAAAGGAGGACCATGCCTTCAAGCCATGAAAATTCACAGAGTGGACACCCCCAGTGAAGTGAGTATATTATCTATTGTTCTTTGATAATTCACTGTCACTTGTACACGTTCAATTGTTTTTTTTGGGTTCACAGAGCTCTTTAAGTGTTGATGAGCCACAGGAGCAGGCAACTCGGGCCAAGCAGTGGTGGCAACACGGCGTGTAAGTATTTAATTTCTTTTTTATACTGTTATCTTTCAAACATAAATGATTTCTTTCAATTCTAGGTTCCACAACGGACGAGGAGGAGGACTCAACAACGACCTCCTCATCACATCTGTCCAGAGCCGTTCCACTGGGGGACACCCGTGATCCCCTGCATTCCGACGCAGTGCAACCCGGCGGCTGTGGAACGAGGTGGCCAAATCGCTGTGGATGGATGGGACAATGCCTCAGCTAGGGGTCAAAAGGACTTTTGTAAGTATTGCAACAACGCTGCAGTGAAACAGTAGGCCCCATCCTACCCTTGTATGTATGCCTACCCCCTCCCCACCCACCCTTGTATGTATGCCTCCCCTTACCACCCTTGTATGTATGCATGCCACCCCATCCCCCCCCTTGTAAGTATGCCTACCCCCTCCCACCCACCCTTGTATGTATGCATGCATGGCTACCCCCTACCACCCTTGGATGTATCATGCCTACCCCCTCCCACCCACCTTTGTATGTTGCCTACCCCTTACCACCCTTGTATGTATGCCTACCCCATCCCACCCTTGTATGTATGTAGTCAGGGGACACAGAAGCGTGTTTGATGTGATGAATCCAGGTCCAAAGTAAATTATTAAAAATTATTTTTTACTTTGACAGTGAAGAAAGTCAAAACTAGATGGCGTTCCATGAAGGACCGCTTTAATCGGGACCTGAGGCAGGAAGGGCAGGTTAGAACGGTGCTGGTGCAAGGACAAGAAGTACAAGTACATCGGCTCCTCAGCTTTCTGAGACCTGTCCTTGCACTCGAGTGTTAGTATTTAATTTTTTTTAACATTGTGCTGTTACCTAATATTTATTTTCAGCAGTATTTTGCAAATGTACAAATATAATTTTTTGAATACTAATTTTGCCTTTTTCCTAATTTCACAGAACACATAGCAGCACCGTACAATCTGGAGCGGTCCCTCATGGCACGCCATCTGACCCGTCCCAGCCATCCGACAGTCTTGCGGTAAGTATGCCTGCAACATACTCTGGAGAACCGGTAGCCGGTACATCCGTCTTCCCCTGTCCCAAACCTCTGTCGCACCTTTTTTGGCCTCTTCACGCCAGCGGCAGCGGTTTGGGACAGGCCACTCATGCCTGAGTTTTTACATTTGAGCACAGTTTTTTCCAGAATTGCTATAAGACGCTGGGTGACACAGTGTCTAATGGTTTGTCCAATGTCAACCAACGCCTTGACGCAATGGCCCTGAGCCCAGAGACCGCAAGACATTTTTTTAGTGCCATAGAGAAGGGCATGTCGGAAAACCTAACGCCGGAACTCCAGCTTGCTGTATGCAGGCCTGCAATGCCGCATATGTCAGTGCTATGCACAGACCGGTTCATGCAGCCACCACCACGTGCTTTTCCAACACTCCCACTGCTTTCAAGTCTCAGATACCGAGTTCTGCTGCATATCATTGTGCGGCCCCAACTTTGTCCACAGCCGCCCAACAACAATACACATGCCGGATACAGAGGGACCCAATATACTGCGCCGCCGATTCCTGCTCCTGTGACTATGTCCACCAGCACCATGCCGGGCCACTTCAGCCAACAGACACCGGTAACAGATCCTGCGAGGACTTCAACCAGGCCGTCCACAATCACGCAGACACTGGTCCTGGTAGGCCGAGGACGTCCACCACCACAACGCCGGGCCTACAAACCCACCAGATGGCGAGTCCACGTCGACATCCGCAACAGGCCACAGTCAAGAAGCCGCAGAGATCGCAGCCACCGGACACAAAGGCATCGAAGGAGAACTGTACACTGTCTCCACCATCACCTCCAACATCACTTCCCATTTATCTTTCCCTTCCCATTCACCTCCACATGTTTCTACCTGCAGTATTCCTGATCTACCTTCAAGCTTACTGGACACCTCCCCTTCTCCCAACCCAAACCAATCTCCAAGTTTACCATCCCCCTTTGCCCAATAATTTTTCCCCTTTTTCATAATGTCTCTAAAATATTGAGTAAATGTTGTAATTTTTTCATCATCAATGACTGTTTTTTGAGTACTTTCGTCACCGGCAACACACCGTGCGCCTTATACACAAAAGTTTGGGAGGGGGGTGCCATACATACAAGTGAGGATGGGAGGGGGGGCATGCATACAAGGGTGGGTGGGAGGGGTAGGCATACATACAAGGGTGGGTGGGAGGGGTAGCCTGACCTAAAGAAAACAGATACATTTTTTTTGAAATAAAGGAATAGGTGTTTATTAACAGCAAAGCGAAATAATTTTCATGAATAAGTATTGATCAATTTGACATCACATAACAAAAACCCTAAACCATTTGATCCTGCCATGACAAACGCCCAACATCTGAAACAAAATATGCGGGAAAAACGATCCCTCATTTGTACTATTTCAAATGTTGTCCTCAGAGGGTGTTGCTGGAAATCGGGTAATGGGTTACAAACCGTTCGTCAAGTTCCACATTGGGTCGCTCTTTAGCCATGAGTAGTTATGGAGAACCACACACGCCTTGACTACCTCATCCACTGTCTCAATTTAAGATTTATTGAGGTTTGCAAAATGCGCCATTTGGAGACAAGGATACCAAAGGCGTACTCCACAGTTCTTCGTGCCCTGGACAGTCTATAGTTAAAGAACCTTTTAGTATGGTCCAAGACCCGACTAGAGTAAGGTTTCAGGAGGTTTGTACACATCTGAAAAGCCTCATCCCCAACCACAACAAACGGCAATGCAGGTCCGTCAGTGTTGGGAAGAGGTTGTGGCTGTGGGAAATTGAAATTATTCAGATATAAGCGTTGGCCCATGTCAGAGTCTTTAAATGTGCTTGAATCATTAGCACGTCCAAATGATCCAATGTCCACCGCCACAAAGCTGCAGTCCGCACCTGCAATGGCCATGAGCACAGTTGAAAAATATTTCTTATAATTGAAGTACTGAGAACCTGTTTTAGCCGGTTTGGTAATCCGGATATGTTTCCCATCCACAGCTCCAATACAGTTTGGAAAATCACAAATTTCCTGGAATTTGACTGCTTTGGCTTCCATAATTCCGTGGTGGGTAGGGTAAAAATTCTTCACGAAGAACGTCCCATAAAGCCCCGGCAGGTGTCCGCAACAATCCCAGAAAGTGTTGAAATACCAATACGGAACTGAAAAATGGAGCGATGTTAAAGTCTCTCCAGTAGCAAGGAATCTAATAACCAAAAAAATTATAAGTACATTGCAGAACAATAATTATTACAGTGGTTTAGCTTGAAATATTACGTACCTTAGTGTCACCAGCAGACGTTCCTCTGGAGGAATCGCTCTCCGGAGCTGGGTATCCTGCCTGGTGATGGCTCCTTCAACGCGCCGAAGCAAATACCGGAAACTGTCTTGACACATCCTCGTAACTCGTAATACTTGTCCGGATTATCATTTAGTTCCCTGAATAAACAGTGGTAAGCTCCAAAGCTCTCACGGACTTCCACAATAGGGTGTCGCCAAAATCGCCTACGCCGTCTTCTGCGTCTTTCTCTCTTCCGTTCGTCATCACAAGCAGCAACAAAAGCAAGAAACAAGCCGAGTTCCAAATCAAGATTGCGGTACAAGGTGTCCATGTTAAAATCCATGATGAGTGAGTAGCATACAGGAAAAAAATGGGATGATTTCAGTCCTGCAAGGGTATATAAACAGAAATACTATGAGACACGCCCACTGTAGTGCCATTGGATGTGTACTTTTATCTATGAATGCCATCTCTCCCTTGGTTTCAGGTTTAAAAATCTTGCATTTAAAAACGCAAACGCATAAAAAACGCACACCAACGCTTGTAAACGCAGCGTTTTTCAACGCATACGTCAAGCGCATGCGTCGGGAAAATAGTGCGTTGACATGCGTTTTACATGCGTTTTATAATGCGTTAGCAACGCTGCGCACGAAGACGCTAATGTGAAAGCAGCCTATGTGAAAAGTCAGACACCTCTCACCGAGCCAAACCCATTCTCCTGTTATGCACTCATGGGGGCATACCCCCTGAAACACGTGTCTGCAAATTAAGTGTCTGGTTTGTCTTCCTATCATAATTCATTTGGCAAGATTCATTAAAGGGTAGACATAGTGTACACTTTTAAGGTTGCTACTTTAAGTAGGTGGCGCTAGAGTGTCAAATTCTCTTCCTTTCTCTGAATCTATTCTATTATTTCTAAACACTGTTTTTCAGTGATTACTTTGTATCTCCGTTCATACTGCACCCACACACACAAATTATACACTATTTGAAAGGTAAACTTGCCCCCTTCAGCAAGAAAATAGCCAAACAAACCACACATCCACGATTTGATCACAAAATACAGTTTAAACATTAATTTTCATAAACCTGCAGTAAGGAAAAATGACCTGCAGATGGCACCACAGTACCCAAAGCACACTACCACAAAGCTGCTTACAGGCAACACAAACAAATCCAAACACTTGCCTTTGGGGCTTTCCATCTTGCCAAACTGCTTGCCGAGCCTATTTTAGTCAAATTGGAGGATTGCACACTTCACTGCAGGTGAGTCACATATGCAAACACATTTTTATACATGCACTGATTTTTCAGTGATTACGTGGACCCACACACACAAATGGTGAGTCACATATGCAAACACATTTGTAAACATACTGTTGTGAATGGGTTTGAGATGAGTTCTGAGCAGAGGCTCCCTCTGGTGGTTACAAGCGGTGCTAGTCTGTCCAGTGAAGATTGTGAGGACTGGGAATCAGGTGTTACTGACTGGTCTTATATAAGGGAGTCACCTTCCCATCAGGGTTGCCGGTGATCAATTGTTCTGGTCTGAATCCTTTATTCCAGTTTCCCTTGTAGCCTGCTGTGTCGTGTCTGCATCTCCTGCTAACAGAAAAGACATTTTCTTCTTTTGTGTTTGAGCTATATTTTTGCATTTTGTCCTGCACTTCTGTGGGGGCCTTCTGGGTCCCCTCCGGGGGCTTCTGCCCTCTCAGTTTTGTTCAGCCACTGATGTTTGTACTTTTGCTTTTTCCAGTTTTTTCAGTGGCTGCTGTTTTGATTTTGTTACACCAGAGAGCTAATTTAGGTGGTAGAGGTCGTGTGATCTCAGGTGTTTTTGAAATTAGTAGAGTTGGTGCTTTTCAGGGTTTTCTGGGATTGCAGTAAGTACCCTTCCTATCCTTTTCTATTTAGTTAGTTTGGGCCCCAGCGTTTGCTCATACTATTTTCTTTCTGTGTCAGTATTTCATCTTGTCTAACCGCCATTACATGTTTGGGGGCTTTCTATTGTCTTTGGGGTTCTGCTCCGGGGCAGTTAGCTTTCCTATATCTATCTTTAGGTGTAGTTAGTTTCTCAGGCTGTGACGAGGCGTCTAGGACCAACGTAGGAACGCTCCACGGCTGCCTCTAGTTGTGGTGGTTAGTCAGGGTACTGCAATCTCATAGATTCCAACTGCTCTGGTGTATTGCCTTTTTTGCCTGCACTCCTCAGCTACCGAAACATAACAGTATCACCGGCCGGAAAAATTGAAAATTGTATGGTACTCACAGAAGGGAAAAAATAGTGTCAGAGATATTTTTCTGTTTGTTGCATTTTTTTTTTTTTTCCCTCTGTATCTCTGGGTGCTGGGGAGGATCTTTTCTCTCAATGGAGTTTGCACAGTTGTCTGGTCGTGTGGATCAGCTTGCCACTGAGGTTCGGAGTATTGCTATCTATCTTGCTGGGTTGCCTGTTGTGGAACCTAGGATTCCCATGCCAGATTTGTTTTTAGGGGATCGAGCTAAGTTTCAGAATTTCAAAAATAATTGTAAATTATTTTTTGCCTTAAAATCTAAGTCCTCAGGGAACGCAGCGCAGCAGGTTCAAATTATCATCTCTCTCCTGCGCGGCGATCCTCAGGATTGGGCTTTTTCCCTGATACCTGGGGATCCTGTTTTGAGTGATGTTGATGCATTTTTTCAGGCCTTGGGGTTATTGTACGATGAGCCTAATGTCACTGATCAAGCTGAGAAAGCCTTGTTGGCATTAAATCAGGGGCTTGATGACGCTGAGTTATACTGTCAGAGATTCCGTAGGTGGGCAGTCCTGACCAAATGGAATGACGACGCTTTGGCAGCCCTTTTCCGGAAGGGTCTGTCAGATAATGTAAAGGATGTTATGGTGGGATTCCCTGTCCCCTCTGGTCTCAATGATTCTATGTCATTAGCGATTCAAATTGACAGACGTTTGCTTGAGCGGAGAAGTATGCGTGGAATGGTGTTGCCTTGTGAACCAGCTTCTGAACCCATGCAGTGTGATAGAGTGGTGTCTGGGGCACAGCGTCATGAGTTTCAAAAGCGCAATGGGTTATGTTTCTACTGTGGTGATGCCTCTCATGCTATTTCAGTTTTCCCTAAGCGGGGAAGACGTTTTGCACGCTCAGTTGTCTTGGGTAGTGTTCAGACTAAGTTTTTATTAACTGTCACTCTGATATGCTCTCTGTCCTCATTTTCTGCTCAGGCTTTCGTTGATTCTGGAGCAGCTATTAACCTGATGGATTATGATTTTGCTAAACGTTGTGGATTTCCCTTGATACCCCTACAGAAGTCTATTCCCCTACTGGGGATCGATTCTACCCCTTTGGCTGAGAATAAACCCCAGTTTTCTACTCAGGTGATAATGAGGGTTGAACCTGATCACCAGGAGTGCTGCAAATTTTTGGTTCTGTATAATCTGCATGACATTATGGTGCTGGGTTTTCCTTGGTTACAGTCTCATAATCCTGTTTTGGATTGGAAATCTGTGTCTGTAACCAGTTGGGGCTGCCAATGTGTTAATACCAACACTCCTGTTTTTTCTGCCTCCCCCAGGCTCAGGATGTTCCTGACTTTTTGATTGATTTTTCTGATGTGTTTAGCGAAAGTAAATCTGCATCCTTGCCTCCCCATAGGAGCTATGACTGCGCTATTGAATTAGTGCCGGGTAGTAAATTCCCTAAAGGTCGCCTTTTTAACTTGTCTGTACCTGGACATGACGCTATGCGGTCTTATATCAAGGAATCATTGGAGAAGGGTCATATCAGACCATCCTCTTCACCCTTAGGTGCCGGTTTTTTCTTTGTGGCCAAAAAGGATGGTTCATTAAGGCCGTGTATTGATTATCGTCTCTTGAACAATATTACTGTGAAATATCAATACCCGTTACCCTTGATTTCTGACCTGTTTTCCAGGGTGAAAAACGCTACTTGGTTTACCAAGCTTGACCTCAGGGGGGCGTATAACCTTATTCGCATTAAGCACGGGGATGAATGGAAGACGGCATTCAATACCCCTGAAGGGCATTTTGAGTACCTGGTGATGCCCTTTGGGCTCACTAATGCTCCTTCCGTCTTCCAGTCCTTCATGAATGACATTTTCAGGGATTTTGTGGACAAATTTCTGATTGTTTATTTGGATGATATCTTGATTTTTTTCTAATGACTGGGACTCTCATGTGAAACATGTTCGAACTGTATTCCAGATTTTGAGAGAGAATGCTCTGTATGTGAAGGGATCAAAGTGTCTTTTTGGCGTACAGAGGATCTCATTTCTGGGATTCATTTTGTCCCCATCTGTTATTGAAATGGACCCGGTCAAGGTTCAGGCCATCTGTGATTGGGTCCAACCTACTTCATTAAAGGCTCTTCAGAGATTTTTGGGTTTTGCCAATTTTTATCGTAAATTTATTGGTAATTTCTCGGTTATTGTTAAACCATTAACTGATTTGACCAGAAAGGGTTCTGATGTGGTGAATTGGCCTCCTGAGGCAGTCTCTGCATTTCAGGAACTTAAGCAGAGATTCACTTCTGCTCCTGTTCTACGGCAGCCTGATGTTTCTCTGCCATTTCAGGTGGAGGTTGATGCCTCTGAAATTGGGGCAGGTGCCGTTTTGTCCCAAAAAGATCCAGAGACCTCTAAAAGTAACCCTTGTGCCTTTTTCTCTCGAAAATTTTCTCCTACTGAACGTAATTATGACCTGGGTAATCGGGAGTTATTGGCCATGAAGTGGGCTTTTGAAGAGTGGAGACATTGGCTGGAGGGAGCCAAACATCAGGTGGTGGTCCTTACGGACCATAAGAATCTGGTCTATCTGGAATCTGCCAAGCGACTCAATCCTAGACAGGCCAGGTGGGCCTTGTTTTTCACACGTTTTAATTTTGTGGTTTCCTTTCTTCCTGGCACTAAGAATGTTAAGGTGGATGCCCTCTCGAGGAGTTTCCTTGCGGACTCTCCTGAGTTATCTGATCCTTCTGTTATTTTGAAAGAGGGTGTAGTTCTTTCCGCCATCTCGCCCAATTTGAGACTTGCTCTGGAGGGGTGTCAGGAGGATAGGCCCGAGTGCTGCCCTGTTGGAAAATTGTTTGTCCCGGACCAGTGGAAAAAGAGTGTGATGTCTGAGATTCATTGTTCCGCGTTGGCTGGGCATCCCGAAATTTTTGGTACCAGAGACTTGGTTAGTCGGTCCTTTTGGTGGCCTACCTTGTCTCGTGATGTCAGGGAATTTGTGCAGTCCTGCGGGACTTGCTCTCGCTCCAAGCCTTGCTCTCGCTCTAGTGGTTTGTTGATGCCATTGCCTGTGCCCAAGAGACCATGGACCCATATCTCTATGGATTTAATTTCCGACCTTCCTGTTTCTCAGAGAATGACCACCATCTGGGTAATTTGTGATAGGTTTTCCAAGATGATACATCTTGTGCCATTACCTAAGTTGCCTTCCTCCTCTGAATTGGTGCCGTTGTTCCTTCAGCACGTGGTTCGTTTACACGGCATTCCTGAGAACATTGTGTCTGACAGAGGAGTCCAGTTTGTTTCCAGATTTTGGAGGACTTTTTGTTCTAAACTGGGTGTTCAATTGTCTTTCTCCTCGGCATTTCATCCTCAGACCAATGGTCAAACTGAGAGAACAAACCAGACATTGGAGACTTATCTAAGATGCTTTGTGTCTGCTGATCAGGATGACTGGGTCTCTTTTTTGCCTTTGGCTGAGTTTGCTCTTAATAATAGGGCTAGCTCTGCAACTTTGATGTCTCCGTTTTTCTGTAATTCTGGATTTCACCCTCGATTTTCTTCAGGACAGACGGAGGCTTCTGTCTGTCCAGGTGTTGACTCTGTTGTGGAGCGTATGCAACTGATTTGGGACCAGGTAGTGGAGAGGTTGTCCCTCTCTCAGGAGAGGGCCCAGCGGTTTGCTAACCGGCATAGGACTGATGGTCCTCGGTTTAAAGTGGGGGACTTGGTCTGGTTGTCCTCAAAGAATATTCCTATGAGAGTAGCATCTCCTAAATTTAAGCCTAGGTTCTTTGGACCTTATAAGATCATGGAGATTATTAATCCTGTTTCTTTTCGTTTGCTTCTTCCAGGGACATTTAAGATCCATAACGTGTTCCACAAGTCCTTGTTGAAGAGGTTTGTTGAGCCAGTGGTTCCTGCTGCTGTGCCTCCTGACCCTGTTTTGGTTGAGGGCAATCTGGAGTATGTGGTTGAGAAAATATTAGATTCTCGTTTTTCTAGACGGAAACTCCAGTATTTGGTTAAATGGAGAGGTTATGGTCAGCAAGACAATTCTTGGGTGTTTGCTTCGGACATCCATGCTAGGAGACTTATCCGTGCGTATCATAGAACTCATCCTGACCGACCTGGTTGCTCAAATGAAGGTTCGGTGACCCCTCCTCAAGGGGGGGTACTGTTGTGAATGGGTTTGAGATGAGTTCTGAGCAGAGGCTCCCTCTGGTGGTTACAAGCGGTGCTAGTCTGTCCAGTGAAGATTGTGAGGACTGGGAATCAGGTGTTACTGACTGGTCTTATATAAGGGAGTCACCTTCCCATCAGGGTTGCCGGTGATCAATTGTTCTGGTCTGAATCCTTTATTCCAGTTTCCCTTGTAGCCTGCTGTGTCGTGTCTGCATCTCCTGCTAACAGATAAGACATTTTCTTCTTTTGTGTTTGTGCTATATTTTTGCATTTTGTCCTGCACTTCTGTGGGGGCCTTCAGGGTCCCCTCCGGGGGCTTCTGCCCTCTCAGTTTTGTTCAGCCACTGATGTTTGTACTTTGCTTTTGCTTTTTCCAGTTTTTTCAGTGGCTGCTGTTTTGATTTTGTTACACCAGAGAGCTAATTTAGGTGGTAGAGGTCGTGTGATCTCAGGTGTTTTTGAAATTAGTAGAGTTGGTGCTTTTCAGGGTTTTCTGGGATTGCAGTAAGTACCCTTCCTATCCTTTTCTATTTAGTTAGTTTGGGCCCCAGCGTTTGCTCATACTATTTTCTTTCTGTGTCAGTATTTCATCTTGTCTAACCGCCATTACATGTTTGGGGGCTTTCTATTGTCTTTGGGGTTCTGCTCCGGGGCAGATAGCTTTCCTATATCTATCTTTAGGTGTAGTTAGTTTCTCAGGCTGTGACGAGGCGTCTAGGACCAACGTAGGAACGCTCCACGGCTGCCTCTAGTTGTGGTGGTTAGTCAGGGTACTGCAATCTCATAGATTCCAACTGCTCTGGTGTATTGCCTTTTTTGCCTGCACTCCTCAGTTACCGAAACATAACACATGCACTGCTTTCTTGGTGATTATTTCGCCCCACACACACAAATGGTGAGTCACATATGCAAACACATTTGTAAACATGCACTGCTTTTTCGCTGATTACTTCACTCCACACACACAAATGATACACAATTTGAAAGGCAAACTTGCTCCCTTCAGCAAGAAAAGAGCCAAACAAACCACACATCCACGATTTTATCACTAAATACAGTTTAAACATTTATTTTCATAAACCTACAGAAAGACACAATGACCTGCAGGTGGCACCTGAACTGGAAGACATTTTTTGGCCTCTACTTATCAAACCAATTTATTGTAATACCAAGCTACATATATAAATACCTGTGTTCATCATCTCATGAAATACATATATATTTGACCAGCTTGCTTTTTCTTAAATTGCCTGCGCCCGAACAACCAATGTGCGAAAATTTTGCACGGGTCAAGCTAGTATTTGTGTATTTAAATTTCCATGGAAGCATTGCATGGCTTATAAGTTTCCCTAAGCCATTTTGATCCTCACAACATGGAGAAACTCAGGCACACAATTATACATGCATATAAAATACACATGTGCATATATATTGTGCAAACATTTACACATTACAAATATATATATATATATATACAAGTGTTTCTCACTAAATTAAAATTTTATCAAAAAGTTAATTTATTTCAGTTCTTCAATACAAAAAGTGAAACTCGTATATTATATAGAGTCATTACAAACAGTGATTTATTTCTGATAATGTTGATGATTATGGCTTACAGCCAATGAAAACCCAAAAATCATTATCTCAGTAAATTAGAATAATTAACAAAAAATACCTGAAAAGGCTTCCTAAGCATTTAAAAATGTCCCTTAGTCTGTTTCAGTAGGCTCCACAATCATAGGGAAGACTGCTGACTTGACAGATGTCCAAAAGGCAGTCATTGACACACTCCACAAGGAGGGTAAGGCGTAAGCTGTTATGTTTTGGTAGCTGAGGAGGGCAAGAGCAAAAAACTGCAAAGGCAGCCAAACACCAAAGAGGTTGGGAACTAATAGGTTGCAGACTCCTGAACTGACCACACAACTAGAAGCAGCCGTGGGCCGTTCCTACGGTGCCCTAGATGCCTCGTCACAGCCGGAGAGATAGCTACCCCTGAAGATGGAAGGAGGAAAGCTAACTGCCCCGGAGTAGAGCCCCAAAAGAATAGGAAGCCCCCAAACATATAATGGCGGTTAAACAAGATGAAAACACGAACACAGACAGAAAATAGAATGAGCAAACGCTGGGGCCCAAAACTGTCTAGATAGGACAGCACAGGAGAGAATACTGTCTGCAACCCAGAAAAACCCTAGGAAAAACTCCAACACTTCTGAATCCAAAAATGCTGAGCCCACATGGTCTTGACCACCTATATCAGATCTCTGGTGTGAACACGCAGCAACCCAGCAGTAAAAAATCACAAGAACTGAGCAAATCAACAAATACAAAAAGAGAACAGAGACCAGCACAAGCCCCAAAGGGGACTTGGCTGAACTCAAAAGCAAGTCAGCAAAAACAAGGAAAATCAAACCACAGAAAAAAAACAGAAAGTAACTTATCTGAATGATAGCAGGAGACAGCAGAAAAGCAAGCCGAATTCCAACCTAGACCAGGAAGAAACAATTGATCACCGGCGAGGATCATGTGAGGTCAGCTCACTTATATCAGGCCAGTCCATCCCACCTGATAACCATTCATCAATTGCAGGTGGTGGACTTTTGCTGTTCAACATAGGTTCAATACCCTCAGCAACCACCAGAGGGGGCTCCAGCTCCGAAGTCGTCTCCAACACGTTCACAACAGTAAGCCACAAAAAGTCATTGCAAAAGAGGCTGGCTGTTCAGAGTGCTTTATCCAAGCATATTAATGGAAAGTTGAGTGGAAGGAAAAAGTGTGGTAGGAAAAGGTGCACAGGCAACCGGAATAACCACAGCCTTGAAAGAATTGTTAAGGAAAGGCCATTCAAAAATTTGGGGGAGATTCACAAGGAGTGAACTGCTGCTGGAGTTATTGCTTCAAAAGCACAGACACACAGACGTATCCAGGACATGGGCTACAAGTGTCGCATTCCTTGTGTCAAGCCACGTATGACCAATAGACAACGCCAGAAGCATTTTACCAGGGCAAGAAGAAAAAAAGCTGGACTGTTGCTCAGTGGTCCAAAGTGTTGCTTTCAGATGAAAGTAAATTTTGCATTGGAAATCAAGGTCCCAAAGTCTGGAAGAAGAGTGGAGAGGCACACAATCTAAGCGGCTTGAGGTCTAGTGTGAAATTTCCACAATCAGTGATGGTTTGGGGAGCAATGTCATCCGCTGGTGTAGGTCAACAATGTTTTATCAAGACCAAGGTCAGCGCAGCCGTCTACCAGGAAATTTTAGAGCACTTCATGCTTCCTTCTGCTGACAAGCTTTTTGGAGAAGGAAATGTCATTCTCCAGCAAGACTTGGCACCTGTCCACACTGCCAAAAATACCAATACCTGGTTTACAAACAACAGTATAATTGTGCTCTGTGCTTGATTGGCCAGCAAACTGACCTGACCTTAAATAGATATAAAATAAAAAATAAAGAAATAAATTAACTTTTTGATGATATTCTAATTTAGTGAGAAGCACTTGTACTACGTGTGTATATATATACAGTACAGACCAAAAGTTTGGACACACCTTCTCATTCAAAGATATTTCTGTATTTTCATGACTATGAAAATTGTAGAATCACACTGAAGGCATCAAAACTATGAATAAACACATGTGGAATTATACATTACACTTTACAAAAAAGTGTGAAACAACTGAAAATATGTCTTATATTCTAGGTTCTTCAAAGTAGCCACCTTTTGCTTTGATTACTGCTTTGCATGCAGAAAAGGTGTACGGCTGGACTCTACATGGCTAGTACCCACCGTGAAGCATGGAGGAGGTGGTGTGATGGTGTGGGGGTGCTTTGCTGGTGACACTGTTGGGGATTTATTCAAAATTGAAGCGGTGAGCGGTCCAGCTCACCCCAAACCATCTCGATTGGGTTCAGGTCTGGTGACTGTGGAGGCCCGGTCATCTGGCGTAGCACCCCAACACTCTCCTTCTTGGTCAAATAGCCCTTACACAGCCTGGAGGTGTGTTTGGGGTCATTGTCCTGTTGAAAAATAAATGATGGTCCAACTAAACACAAACCAGATGGAATAGCATGCTGCTGCAAGATGCTGTGGTAGCCATGCTGGTACACTATGCCTTTAATTTTGAATAAATCCCCAACAGTGTCACCAGCAAAGCACCCCCACACCATCACACCTCCTCCTCCATGCTTCACGGTGGGAACCATGCATGTAGAATCCATCCGTTCACCTTTTCTGCATGCAAAGCAGTAATCAAAGCAAAAGGTGGCTACTTTGAAGAACCTAGAATATAAGACATCTTTTCAGTTGTTTCACACTTTTTTGTAAAGTGTAATGTATAATTCCACATGTGTTAATTCATAGTTTTGATGCCTTCAGTGTGAATGTACAATTTTCATAGCCATGAAAATACAGAGAAATCTTTGAATGAGAAGGTGTGTCCAAACTTTTGGTCTGTACTGTGTAATATATATATTATATATATATATATATATATATATTATATATATATGTAGTAACGCAGATATTACAAGGTGAGCTCTGGGTTTTTTAGGTGCCACGTCCATTTACACATATTGAGTTTCACATATAAATTTGTTATTATGGGTGAAAGGGAATCTGTCAGTAGCTGTCTATATGTGCAGGTCATAGGAAGCTGAATAAAATGATACCTTGATATCTGTGATCTGATGTCTTATTCTCAAGAAATACATGTTTTTCTTAATATGTAAATGAGCTGCTAAGATCTATGGGCTGGACATAGATCATCTTGAGAATCTGCATCCAGATCTTATTTGTAATCAAAGAGGGAGTTACCAGTGTGAGACATGTAGATCCAGAAAGTAAACTGTCGGTCATCACATGTCTCATACTGGTAACGCTCCCTTTCATTTATAGCAAGTTCTGGATGCAGATTCTCAGGGAGATCAGTGTCCAGCCCATAGATCTTAACAGCTCATTAACATATTTACAAAAAATCTGTATTTCTCTGGAATAAAACTTCGGATCACAGATATCAAGGTATCACTTTATTCAACTTTCTATGACTTGCATGTCCATACCAATGGCTGAGGAGAGGTGATCCTACTGACAGATTCCCTTTGAATTCAGGAAAATAAACCATTTCTATATTGTTTCTTTATTTTTTGCTTGTTTTATCTATAATGTACTGGTATATAGAGATGTTTCTGTATATGTCACTTCATTATGCCTGTAGAGACAAAAGAATACTATTTAGGTGTTTAGGCAGAATAAATTCTTTCATACACAGCAGTGAAGCCTGTGGCCTACTGTTGAGAGTTCCTGCCTACCAAATGGTTACATATTACGGTGGAAAAAGACATGTCCATCAAGTTCAACCAAGAGATGGGAAATGATAAAGATAGTGTGGTATAGTTACAACTGTAATTCATGAGCTAATTTGACCTTAAAGAGCAGATTTTTCCCTTGTGGTCCTGGTGTTGATCGACTGGATCAACACTGAGAACAAGAAGTTTCTACAGTTAAATGGTTTCTTATATTTTCTTCTAAAATGTAACTAAACCCTCTCCGAAAACATTGACAGTCCCCTCTGTGATTAGCTCTAGAGGTCGTCTGTACCTCAGATTGATACTTTGCATGGTAAAGATGCCTTGTCTACTCTGGAGATTGAACCTGTCTTTTTCCAGATGGATGAAATGTTCTCTTGTATTTTGAGAGGGTTTAACACAAAATAAAATTTGACCATATTTTTCTATATTTGCTATTTACGTTCTTGAATCCCACCAAAGAGAACCTATAAGAAAAAAAAGAAATTAAATTAATATCTAAAGACATCCACAGAGCACATACAAAAAAAGGCTGCACTCAAGCATACTAAAGCATGACAATATGGAATACATGAAATTTAGAATAGCAATATGGCTTTGGAATATAAGGAAAAATTTGAGACGCTTAGTATAAACATTTGGCCAAACATTTTAAAGCCCACCAACCATCGTCAAGGTGGTCTCAATACTGGTGAGTCCCTGACCTAATGTGAACATACCTCTATTAGGCTGATATCTGAATTTCTGGGTGAATATGCACCTCTGTCAGCAATGCCTGCATTTATGGGCAAAGTAGGGACCTGGTGTAATTAAAATCACCACCTGGTGGGGGTGGAGTGCTCGGTCAGCAAGCTAACATTAAATAGACAAAAAAACCTGACTGGCACATCCAGACTAATGTGAACTAGGTGCAAACCAAGGGAAGCTACCCCCATGTAAAACATACAAAAATAGGCTGCACTCAAGCATACTAAAGCATGACAATATGGAATACATGAAATTTAGAATAGCAATATGGCTTTGGAATATAAGGAAAAATTTGAGACGCTTAGTATAAACATTTGGCCAAACATTTTAAAGCCCACCAACCATCGTCAAGGTGGTCTCAATACTGGTGAGTCCCTGACCTAATGTGAACATACCTCTATTAGGCTGATATCTGAATTTCTGGGTGAATATGCACCTCTGTCAGCAATGCCTGCATTTATGGGCAAAGTAGGGACCTGGTGTAATTAAAATCACCACCTGGTGGGGGTGGAGTGCTCGGTCAGCAAGCTAACATTAAATAGACAAAAAAACCTGACTGGCACATCCAGACTAATGTGAACTAGGTGCAAACCAAGGGAAGCTACCCCCATGTAAAACATACAAAAAAAGGCTGCACTCAAGCATACTAAAGCATGACAATATGGAATACATGAAATTTAGAATAGCAATATGGCTTTGGAATATAAGGAAAAATTTGAGACGCTTAGTATAAACATTTGGCCAAACATTTTAAAGCCCACCAACCATCGTCAAGGTGGTCTCAATACTGGTGAGTCCCTGACCTAATGTGAACATACCTCTATTAGGCTGATATCTGAATTTCTGGGTGAATATGCACCTCTGTCAGCAATGCCTGCATTTATGGCAAAGTAGGGACCTGGTGTAATTAAAATCACCACCTGGTGGTGGTGGAGTGCTCGGTCAGCAAGCTAACATTAAATAGACAAAAAAACCTGACTGGCACATCCAGACTAATGTGAACTAGGTGCAAACCAAGGGAAGCTACCCCCATGTAAAACATACAAAAATAGGCTGCACTCAAGCATACTAAAGCATGACAATATGGAATACATGAAATTTAGAATAGCAATATGGCTTTGGAATATAAGGAAAAATTTGAGACGCTTAGTATAAACATTTGGCCAAACATTTTAAAGCCCACCAACCATCGTCAAGGTGGTCTCAATACTGGTGAGTCCCTGACCTAATGTGAACATACCTCTATTAGGCTGATATCTGAATTTCTGGGTGAATATGCACCTCTGTCAGCAATGCCTGCATTTATGGGCAAAGTAGGGACCTGGTGTAATTAAAATCACCACCTGGTGGGGGTGGAGTGCTCGGTCAGCAAGCTAACATTAAATAGACAAAAAAACCTGACTGGCACATCCAGACTAATGTGAACTAGGTGCAAACCAAGGGAAGTTACCCCCATGTAAAACATACAAAAAAAGGCTGCACTCAAGCATACTAAAGCATGACAATATGGAATACATGAAATTTAGAATAGCAATATGGCTTTGGAATATAAGGAAAAATTTGAGACGCTTAGTATAAACATTTGGCCAAACATTTTAAAGCCCACCAACCATCGTCAAGGTGGTCTCAATACTGGTGAGTCCCTGACCTAATGTGAACATACCTCTATTAGGCTGATATCTGAATTTCTGGGTGAATATGCACCTCTGTCAGCAATGCCTGCATTTATGGGCAAAGTAGGGACCTGGTGTAATTAAAATCACCACCTGGTGGGGGTGGATGCTCGGTCAGCAAGCTAACATTAAATAGACAAAAAAACCTGACTGGCACATCCAGACTAATGTGAACTAGGTGCAAACCAAGGGAAGCTACCCCCATGTAAAACATACAAAAAAAGGCTGCACTCAAGCATACTAAAGCATGACAATATGGAATACATGAAATTTAGAATAGCAATATGGCTTTGGAATATAAGGAAAAATTTGAGACGCTTAGTATAAACATTTGGCCAAACATTTTAAAGCCCACCAACCATCGTCAAGTTGGTCTCAATACTGGTGAGTCCCTGACCTAATGTGAACATACCTCTATTAGGCTGACATCTGAATTTCTGGGTGAATATGCACCTCTGTCAGCAATGCCTGCATTTATGGGCAAAGTAGGGACCTGGTGTAATTAAAATCACCACCTGGTGGGGATGGAGTGCTCGGTCAGCAAGCTAACATTAAATAGACAAAAAAACCTGACTGGCACATCCAGACTAATGTGAACTAGGTGCAAACCAAGGGAAGCTACCCCCATGTAAAACATACAAAAAAAGGCTGCACTCAAGCATACTAAAGCATGACAATATGGAATACATGAAATTTAGAATAGCAATATGGCTTTGGAATATAAGGAAAAATTTGAGACGCTTAGTATAAACATTTGGCCAAACATTTTAAAGCCCACCAACCATCGTCAAGGTGGTCTCAATACTGGTGAGTCCCTGACATAATGTGAACATACCTCTATTAGGCTGATATCTGAATTTCTGGGTGAATATGCACCTCTGTCAGCAATGCCTGCATTTATGGGCAAAGTAGGGACCTGGTGTAATTAAAATCACCACCTGGTGGGGGTGGAGTGCTCGGTCCCTACTTTGCCCATAAATGCAGGCATTGCTGACAGAGGTGCATATTCACCCAGAAATTCAGATATCAGCCTAATAGAGGTATGTTCACATTAGGTCAGGGACTCACCAGTATTGAGACCACCTTGACGATGGTTGGTGGGCTTAAAAATGTTTGGCCAAATGTTTATACTAAGCGTCTCAAATTTTTGAGTGTGTAAAATTGATGAATTTGATCATTTTTATCACCCACCAGCATGTTACACTTTCCTCCCTGATAATAGACAAAAACTTGGACTCCGTTATGTCCGAGCAATACGATATACTCATGTCAATAATCCATGTATGCGGCTCTCACTGTGTAATTCTCAGCTTCTCTTTCTCATTTTTTTTCAAGTTTCCATAATTCAGATGAAAACCACTCAACCCACCAGCACCAAATCAACCGTAACATTTTGGATCTGATTAATCCTACTTTACCGGAATAACACTGGCCAATTAAAACCCTCCACACAGCAGAAGTCCGACTTACCAATCAGAATGAATGTACAGTGGCCATTCACACTGGGGATATAGCAGAAGAAAAAAAAAAGCTAATCAGCAAAGCTAGAAGTCAATCATTGTTCTTCCTGCACTTGCGGCCATTTCACATATTTCCCAAGGCGGCTTACACAGGAATTAATACATTCAGAGAAACACTGTAGAGAGTTCTCGTCTGAAAAGTGTAGATGGAAATAGAATGCAGAACTGTTTAAGAACATAAACTCTTTGGTGGATGGAAGGGTGGAACAGTTTATCTCTGAGTTATTTCTTTCGAGAAGGTTGTGCATGTTACATTACGTACTGTGACCAGCCATGGTCAGAATGGCTGATTTGCTAGTTAAGTTTCTGCTCTTGTGAATTCACATGACCTTGAAGCCGCTCTCTGCGCAACCTTGAGCAAGAATTCAAAAAGTCTTAAATTACGCAAGCACTTTCACTAAGGTTTCTCAATTTACATCGTCTGCTTATGCTTTCAGAAGTCCCGCTGTTACTTTAGTGATGAAATGCCTCGATGTATGGAGATAACCAAGGTAATAAAAAACGTAAAGTAATTTTTCACTTATAGCTAGTCAAAAATCATCAAAATTCTACATTTCACCCCAATATCATACTCCCCCGCCCCTTACTATTTATCCATGGGCTGAGATATAGGGATTGGCTTGGTTTTACTCTGCAGAGCTGCCGCCAGTGCCTGTTTGTGACATTGAGAAAATTGTAGTCAACAGCAATTTTCCTTCTCTGAGTAAGAAAAATGTGGCTCTTCAAAATAGATGAGTCAAATTGATTTTTTTTCTTACCCTGCAGTGCTGCTACTTTGGTAGTCTGGAAAGAATAATCCAAGGTTACGACCATTTGTCTGCCATGTAACAGAAATACTTAAAACGAATGCCCATTACTTCACAGCACATTGTTTCCAGGTCTAATATTCTAATATTTGGTGATGATTAATTCCTTGATTTGTCTTTACAGCTGTCAGTGCTCTGATTTTCACTTATAAATCTCCAAGTAGCTCTCATGGATATAGAGTTAATGGGATTATTCAGTTCAGATACTACCCACCTCTGCAAACCCCCATAGATCCAGAGCAGATGCTCCACTGATCCCACTGGTCTATGCTTATAAGGAGCCAGTATATGATCACTACAGCCAATCAGTGACCTCAGCAGGTAAAAGCTGTACAAATAGCATCATGGTGATGGTATAAAGAGATCACATATTTCTGGTAATCTCATTATCACCACAAAAAAGATAATAGTAGCAGAAAACATTTCTATACATAGTAGATTGTCCCAACACTGAATAACACCTCTAACACAGGATCCACTATTCACAATAGGTGATGTTACAGCTCACCTCCTCACCCTCCTGTACAATGACCTATACGATGGACTACTTGCTAGAGATGGGGTGCACCTTACGAAGACTGGAAAACGTATTTGGAAGTCGCCTTGCTACACTCATCAGGAGAGCTTTAAACTAGAACAACGTGGGAAGGGAAGCAAAAGGCCAGAAAAATCCATACACCTGACAAATGCTATTGAGAACTCTGCTGCTATTAGAAGTGGAAAAGGAAGAACGAAGACAAAAAAATCTAAATAATAAAAATATTGAAGGAAGAGAAACAAACTAAAATGTTTCTATACAAATTTGCAAAGCATGGGCAACAAACAAGGAGAACTGGAACTACTAACGCAGGAAAAGAAATATGATGTCATTGGAATCACTGAAACTTGGTGGGATGATACACATGATTGGAATACAAGGCTAGAAGGATACAACTTATTTGCAAGAAACATACTTGTTAAACGAGGAGGAGGTGTCGCATTGTATGTTAGAAAAGCGTATATCTGCACAGAGATTGAAGCTTCAGAGACTGGGAGTTCTGTGGAAACTGTTTGGGTAAGAATACAAGGAGCGAACAATGGAAAGGACACCATTGTAGGCATTTACTACAGGCCGCCTATGCAAGCTGAAGATATGAATGAACTCTTTATGCATCAAATGACCAAGTTCTCCAAAAAATATGACATAGTTGTCATGGGAGATTTCAACTATCCAGACATTTGTTGGGAATCTCTCTCAGGCAAAACTAACAGTTCCAGGAAATTCTTATCCTCTCTTGCTGACAACTTTATCTTCCAAAAGGTAGGGGAGAAAACAAGGGGATCTGCTGCCTTGGATCTAATCCTTATAAACAGGGAGGAAATGGTTAAGGAGGTAAAAGTGGCTGGGACCTTAGGAGGTAGAGACCATGCTATTTTAGAAATCTGGATAACTAGAGGAGGAAGACCTGTGAAGACTCAGACTTCAAGGTTAGATTTCAGAAAGGCAGATTTTAAGGGACTCAGAAAGAGAATCGGAGGCATCCAATGGCTGGATATCCTTAAGGACAAAAATGTCAAGGAAGAATGGGAAATCTTGAAAAATTAGATTCTCAAAGCACAATCATTAACAATTCCAAAAGAGGGAAGAATAGGAACCATTTAAGGAAACCAGGATGGATGAACACAGAACTTAAACACATGCTAAAAAGGAAGAAAGAAATGTTTATCAAATGGAAAGAGGGTGGCATATCTAAAGAAGAATATAATGATGTCTGCAGAACCTGCATTGCAAGAATCAGATTAGCTAAAGCTGACAATGAATTAAGGCTTGCAAGAGATGTCAAAAGCAATAAAAAAAGATTTTGGGGATATGTCAAAAGTAAAAGAAAAGTCAAAGATGCTATAGGATTTTTACAGGATGAAAATTATAAAATGGTAAGAAAGGATGTTGAGAAGGCCGAACTTTTAAATTCCTATTTTTCATCTGTTTTCTGTCAGAAAGGAAATGGAACATCAACTGATCTTCAATGTCCTATTAGGGAATAAGAAGAATCCAGGATACCTATAAACAGAAAAATAGTGAGGAAACACTTAGCTAACATAAATGAATTCAAGTCTCCAGGTCCAGATGAATTACACCCCAGAGTACTGAAAGAGATAGTAGAAGAAATTTTTGAACCACTCTCCATAATCTTTGAAAATTCTTGGAGAACAGGAGAAGTCCCAGAAGACTGGAGAAGAGCAAATGTTGTTCCTATCTTCAAAAAGGGGAAGAAGGTGGACCCAGGGAACTGTAGGCCGGTGAGTCTGACATCTATACCAGGAAAGATCTTTGAACAAATTATTAAACAACATGTATGTAAGTACCTGGACACGAATGAAGTGCTTAACCAGAGTCAGCATGGGTTTGTAACTAATAAGTCATGTCAGACTAATTTAATTGCCTTCTATGACAGAATCACTGACTGGGTGGATCAGGGAAATGCTGCAGATATATTATATCTTGACTTCAGCAAAGCATTTGACAAAGTATCTCACACAATCCTTACTGAAAAAATGACTAAGTATGGAATGGACAAGGCAACTGTTAGGTGGATTCATAACTGGCTTAGTGATAGGACCCAAAGAGTGGTAGTTAATGGCTGCACATCCAGTTGGAAGAATGTATCAAGTGGGGTACCACAGGGCTCTGCCTTGGGCCCTGTATTGTTCAACATCTTTATCAATGATTTAGATGAAGGAATTGAGGATAAACTGAATAAATTTGCTGATGACACAAAGCTGGGAGGGATAGCTAATACTAGAGAAGAGAGAGAGGATTCAACAAGATATAAATAAACTGGAGCAGTGGGCAGCAACTAACAGAATGTTTTTTAAAAGGGAAAAATGCAAAGTACTACATCTGGGAAATAAAAATGAAAAAGCGTATACAGAATGGGAGGAATCGGGCTAAGCAGCAGCACATGTGAAAAATACTTGGGTATACTAATAGATCACAGACTGAACATGAGTCAACAGTGTGATGCAGCAGCAAAAAAGGCAAATACAATTCTGGGATGTATTAACAGAAGCATACAGTCTAGATCACATGAAGTCATTATTGCCTTCTACTCCTCTTTGGTCAGACCTCATCTGGAATACTGTGTCCAGTTTTGGGCACCACATTTTAAAAAAGACATCAACAAACTGGAGCAAGTTCAGAGAAGAGCGACCAGAATGGTGACCGGTCTGCAAACCATGTCCTATGAGGAACGGTTGCAGGATTTGGGAATGTTTAGCTTGCAAAAAAGAAGACTGAGAGGAGACTTAATAGCTGTCTACAAATATCTCAAGGGTTGTCACATTGTAGAAGGAGTATCTTTATTCTCATTTGCACAAGGAAAGACTAGAAGCAATGGGATGAAACTGAATGGGAGGAGACACAGATTAGATATTAGAAAAAACTTTTTGACAGTTAGAGTGATCAATGAGTGGAACAGGCTGCCACGAGAGGTGGTGAATTCTCCTTCAATGGAAGTCTTCAAACAGAGGCTGGACAGACATCTGTCTGGGATGATTTAGAGAATCCTGCTTTGAGCAGGGGGTTGGACCAGATGACCCAGGAGGTCCCTTCCAACTCTACCATTCTATGATTCTATGATTCTGTGAATGACTGATAACACCTCTATATGCAGTAGATAACACAGGATCCACCATTCACCAAAGATGATGTCGCAGCTCACCTCTTCCTACTGTACAATGACTAATAACTAGAGTTGAAGGAATATCTTTGGTTCCTCACTTATTCGGCAAGCTATAGCGTGTGCCGAATAAGCTACAGCGGGAACCTGGCTTCCTGGATTGCGTTGGCTGATCAGCTGATCACTGCCACAGCTGCATGTGTCATGGCTGTGACTGTTACACAGCCATGACACATGCAGCTGCGGCGGCAATCAGCTGTTCAGCCGGCGCAATCCAAGAAGCCTGGTTCCTGCTGTAGCTTATTCGGCACGCGCTATAGCTTGCCGAATAAGCGAGGAACCAAAGATATTCGCTCAACTCTACTGATAGCACCTCTATATACAGTAGGTAATACAGGAATCACAATTCACAATATATGATTCTCTATTCACAATAGATGATATCACAGCTCACCTGCTCCCCCCCTCTGCAATGACCTCTTTATAGAGCATGCTCACAACAATCTCCCACATAAGTCGTATGAGCGTTTCCTGTCTTCTGTTTCTTGTGGCTGCTCTTTACATGCAAATTAACAGGGACAGGGTGGGGCTTCACTGTGAAGGCTAACCTAAGACCCAAAGAAGCATATAGCCTATATATATAGACATTCCTTATGCAATTATATGCCAGTGTATGTTTTTTTCTGAAATATGAGCAGACATCTGAGAAAACCCTTTAAGGATGTGTTTTTTTTCTCTTAAAAAATTGTAGTGTCTCAAAACATTCAATCCATAGTTAAAACACAAACACCTACTTTTTAAGAGGAAGGAAAAAAACAAATTGAAGAAGTAAAAATACAAAATGCATAGTGCAAATAATGCATTTTTTTCCTCATTGAAAACATATTTCAATTGTCGAGTATTTTTTCTCTGTTTAACTGCGCACCATTGGAGCAACTATAACTTGTCATCTCGTGAGATATCGGATGCAGAAATTACAAATTGCCGGACATGAAAACATGGACGGGTTTGTTAATAGTTTACAGTAAACCTGGAGCATTTAATCAATCTTATTCAAAGAGATATGTTACAAAATATTAGCCGCCTCTGGAATATGGCAGCGGATTATCTTTTGTTTATAGTTATTGCGAAAAAGAAAGAGGAATGGTTGGAGAGCAATGGCTAGCACTATAGATAAGAGCAGTCATGATTGCCAATTTTTATGAATTTTGCAATTATTTGTTTACAATGCAATTAACATTTCTCATCTTATGATAAGAAATAACTTTTGTTTTTTTCTATAGCATCTAAGGTTCCATCACCACATGGTACCAATAAGGAGATGCTGCCTGGACAATAAAAACAAAAAATGCAAAAAAATAGCAAAAATGTGATTTGGTGTACTGGAGAAAAAAAAGTGAGGTTTGTTCCAGCTCCATATAATAAAATCCAAAATGTATTCAGTCCATATTAAATTACTGAAATAACTCCTGTAAAAGACACTCATTTAAGGAGGAAAAGGTGACGCGTTTTGATCACAATCCCGAGATCTTAGTTTAAGCATCAATAACCATCAATTGAGCAGCATACAACTATGTGTTCTAAGGCTTAGACTAAGATCACGTATTTGGGATTTTATTATAAGGAACTGGAACAAACCTCACTTTTTTGCCTAAAATTGCTGCCACCATTAAACAAATTGCAAAAAATTGCATCAGTCACCGAAGGATCACACAACCTCAAGGCGTTCTCATAATGCCATGCCAAACAACATCACATGACATGGTAGAGCATAGTCAATCATAATGGACTATCACAGCCTGTATAAAAGCAAAAGCAGGGAATGCAGCATTCATTTTATGGTGAATCTGGATAACGAGAGAACGTCACAGCTTAGAGATAGAACTAGGACAAGAAATCCATAAAACACTGAATAAACTGTAGAGATAGTGTGTAATAGCACTGCAGAATAAGTGTATGAGGAAAAAAAGATAACAGAGTTAGTTGATAGAAAGAGAAAAATAGGAGGGTCACTGTGTCTAATATAATGAGAGGAGGAGCCAGTGAGGAAATGTGACTCTGGCTATCGTCACGACTCACGAACAAGCCATGAGGCAGAAGGGTCAAGAAGTCTGGGGTCATTACCAGGAGTGTACGTCAAAAGCAAGGGGGCAAGACAAGAGAGTAAACAGGTCACAGTTCGAAGTCAGCAGTCCAAAACGGAGTGGCTCAAGACAAAGGGGCTGGACAAGCAAATAGTCAAAAGCAAGGTCCAATGTCAGGCAGAACAAGATCAGAACAGCAGAACACAAAAGCACAAGATACGCACTCAATCGAGTAAAGCTACTACTGCCAATTGTCTAACCATTGCCAGCCAGCTAAATAGTCAGACGATAACTCTGACATGGTGACACCTGGAGGTAGCCCAACAAGTCCAGCCTGTTAGTGGGCTGCTGGGCAATACTAACTTTGCATGGGACCAGCCCAGCATGTCCCAACCCCTGATTAGGCACCTGAACTATCCATAATTAGCATGAGGATAGTCAACATGCTCCAGTCCCTTATTGGGCGGCTGGCCTATTCAATTCAATACTGATATTCCAGTACACCACTGCCATCTATTGGGCGGCTAAGCTGCCACTCACTGCATCCCTAGAACACAGTGGACAGCGGATTCATGACAGGACACATAGTTGTATGCTGCTGCTTAATTAAGGGTTACTGATGCAGCAATTTAATTATACATTTTTTTACATTGAAAAAATCATAGGAAGCTTTTTCCACTATAAAAATACAAATTTTATTTAGAACAGTTTTAAAATACATATACGGATAAAAATATCCAAATGGGGGACAACATTATGCAAAAAAAAGCCTACAGAAAACAGGTAGAAGTACAGTTGGTAGTGTTCAATAGTGAATATATCCGTATATCATGCTTAAAGCCACATTGACAAACAAGGGGTTATGTATATTTAATGTCTATCACATATACCACAGTGCATAGATTTTTAAGTAAAATATCCCCAAAACATATCTGTTAGCATAGGGTTAAAACGGACATAAAGATTGCCCTCCTACCAATAAAGCTAGCATTTAAATGTTTGCTATGCAAGTGCACAGCATGCAGCAAGTGCTATAATATGTGCAGTAACCTGCATAACGATGCACAAAAAAGTTTTTAAAGTGTTGAAAATAGTAGTAAGTACATACACACGCTCCCTTGTGAACAAGCTAAACGCGAAACGTGCGTCAGGGGTGCTGCAGCCGCAATCAGGTACGGTCTCCTACCAGCAGCTTACTATTTTCAACACTTTAAAAACTTTTTTGTGCATCGTTATGCAGGTTACTGCACATATTATAGCACTTGCTGCATGCTCTGCACTTGCATAGCAAACATTTAAATGCAGCTACCAGCAGCTTACCAGTTTCAACACTTTAAAAACTTTTTTGTGCATCGTTATGCAGGTTACTGCACATATTATAGCACTTGCTGCATGCTCTGCACTTGCATAGCAAACATTTAAATGCTAGCTTTATTGGTAGGAGGGCAATCTTTATGTCCGTTTTAAACCCCATGCTAACAGATATGTTTTGGGGATATTTTACTTAAAAATCTATGCACTGTGGTATATGTGATAGACATTAAATATACATAACCCCTTGTTTGTCAATGTGGCTTTAAGCATGATATACGGATATATTCACTATTGAACACTACCAACTGTACCTCTACCTGTTTTCTGTAGGCTTTTTTTGCATAATGTTGTCCCCCATTTGGATATTTTTATCCGTATATGTATTTTAAAAATGTTCTAAATAAAATTTGTATTTTTATAGTGGAAAAAGCTTCCTATGATTTTTTTGAAATTTGTTGATATTTGGAAGCACTATTTTGGATCTAGGCAATAAATTTACTGTGATTTCTATTTTTTTACATTGATTTAGAAGCATGCCAACTGCTTACATCCAAGAATGAATGAGGGACACAAGTACTCCTTTCTGGAAATTGGAGAATGTTTCCAAGGTCTGATCCGATTAGTCTAAAATCAAACCAGAATACCCCCTTAAATACTCCAGATGAGCCAGCAAAATTCTTGATGGGATGCAATTCTCATCAAGACCATTAGGTCTTAGGTCACCACAGAAAGACATGGATAGATAAATTCCTGGCAGAATATTACAGAACTATGTTTTTTTATTATTTAGCTGGTTATTTTGTGCCGCTCATTTTGGAATATGTTGTGCCAAGAGAAAAAGTTAGCAATGACACATATGTATAAGTCATTCATAAATCCAGCTCACAATGTAGACGTCAACTTTCCTCTAGTTAACAGCTGGACACTGTGGCCAGGGGTCTACATTGCAGGTGGAGAGAGTGATGAGATAACTCATTACTTTGGTTTGTTCTTATAGGCGATATATAGTTTGTTGGCTCTAGGCTGTAGAAGATCCCAATATTATGCTAGAACTCAATGTACTGCTGAGCGAATGAAGTTTCTCCGTAGCTTTACGATTCTAAAGATCTGCAAAATAATAACTGAGATAGAAAAATAACAACAAAAGGTCCAAACAAGTATAGAACAGATGCCTTTTGAAATCCATGTGTGCAATTTTATAGATACACAACTGTGTTCATCTGGGGCCTATATTAGCAATAAGCTGTACGTGCAACCTGAGGAACATGCCAAGTCTATGGATACATTCTCTGTCCATCTACTTAGCTTGTGATGTGGAGCACAGTGTGTAATAGAGATGAAGAAATGTATCAGTAATCAGAGGCGTAGCTAGAGGTTCAGGTTAGGAAGGGAAGAAATACATCTGAGTAGGCCCCTAACCAGGTAACTAGTGTTGAGCGATACTGCTCGATATCTAAAAATATCGGATCGGAATGGTATCGCCGATATCACTAAAATATCGGCGATACCCGATACCGATACCGGAAGTCCAATGTAAGTCTATGGGAACCAAATATCGACATTAAAAAAAAACCATTCTTGCCTTGTTGGTTAATTGTACATGAAGGAAAACAACAAAGAGTAATGTAGAATGTATTGGGGGAGGTTGAGGAGACAATAAAGGCATACATGTTTAACCCAATGCATTGGAATAGCATTAATATATTTTTTTTTGGAAATACGTTTGGATTGACGAACCAATTGACAATGTTGTTAACCTTTTTTCTATTTGGCAAATATGTATGTTTCACAACTTCCATGCTCTTCACCTTTTTAACTTTTGCCAGTGCCACACTTTCTCCTTCATAATCTTCAGCAGCATCATCTTTCTCATCAAATTATTCTTCATCTTCACCTTCTTAATCTTCTTCTTAAACTTCTTGCTATTCATGTTTTTGTTTACATTACTCATATTGTTATTATTAAACTATTAATCTTCTTCATATTCAAATTCTTCATCTTCTTCCTCTTCATCTTCTTCATCATATTCTTATTTGTGACAGAGATTCCTGTACTTGTAATCTGTAAAAGTATGAATTTTTCATCCTTCCGTTCTTGCTGTCACAAAAGATTTAAATTACAACAGTATTTGTCCGTGTTCAGTTTAGCCTGCAGCAGCAGGCATTTTCCAGGGGCACCACGAGGAGGAACGGACTTACCCCCATACACTGCTTAGTCTTCTTCTGCTTAGAATTTAGAGCATATATTTTGCTCTTCATTTTGGTCTTATACTTCATGTTCTTCTGCTTTTTGATCTTCTGCTTATTGCTCTTCTGTCTCTTGTTCTGTATCTTGTAGTTTGTCTTAACCTTCTTTGTCCTGTTGGTGATCTTCTTCTGGGTAATCTTTTATTTTTTCTTTGTGATGGTGTTCAGGCTGGTTGGCTTCATGCTCGTCGTCCTTGTTGTGTTCATCTTCTTCTGGGTGGTCTTTAAGGTCGTCTAATTTCCGAGAACCAGCTGACGTTACTGGAACCCGGACGGGTATCAGATGGAACAAGAGACAATGGAAGTAACGAGGACCAGCTGACTATGCTGGAACCCGGAGGGGCAGCAGAAGGAAAAGAGGCAATGTCACAACCGAGTACCAGCTGATGTTACTGTGACAAGGTTACTAAGCAGGAGGTACCTGTGCTCCAAAGCACTACCAAGGACCAGCAGACGTTGCTGGAACTCGTATACGGAGATGGAGGCACCTAGGCCAAAGGCACTGGGGAGAACCAGTTGACGGTACTGGACCCTGGACGGGTAGCAGAAGGAAAAGAGGCAATGTCACAACCGAGTACCAGCTGACGTTACTGTGACACGGTTACTAAGCAGGAGGTACCTGTGCTACAAAGCACTACCAAGGACCAGCAGACGTTGCTGGAACTCGTATACGGAGATGGAGGCACCTAGGCCAAAGGCACTGGGAGAACCAGTTGACGGTACTGGACCCCGGACGGGTAGCAGAACGCACCCATGAAAATGTAAGTTGACAGGACGCAAGCCGTCCGCAGTTACCGAATCACACAGTCCTACAGTGGGTGCTTGTCCTATTGTCACAATGGAAACAGCCTTTATTTACATATCCCACAGCACACATAGGAATCACCTAAACTGCAGGCACCATAGAGTCGGCTAACCCGAATGCAACACGACAGCACAACTTATTGGAGGATAATTGACGTTCACACTGCCAGGAAACAGCTGTCGTGCTGTAACCAGGCTGGCCAGGAGTCAGTACCCCTGCCAATTACTTACGAGCAAACAAATGGCGGTGTTGTAGCCCAGGGAGTAGAGTTCAGGTGGTAGAAAGATGAACATAACAGGAGACATGGAAAACGTTGCCAAACAGTTATTTAATCTGAAAACGGACAGGCAAATTCAGGTGAGATCCATGCCTTGTTCATTTTCAGAAAAGTAAGCCGGTCTACATTCTCTGAGGATAGTCGCATGCGACGGTCTGTTAGTACACCACCTGCAGCACTAAAGACGCGCTCAGATAATACACTGGCAGCAGGGCAAGCCAGCACCTCCAATGCATACTGGCTAAGCTCTGGCCATGTATCCAACTTAGAGACCCAAAATTTGATAGGGAAAGAGGCATCTGGAGTACACTTAGAGGGAAAGACAAGTAGTCTGTCACCATCTTACGGAAACATTGCTTCCTGGTGACTGGAGCCGTCTCGGATGGTGTAGACCTTGCTGGCGCTGTCACAGAACTTTGCCACATTTGTAACATACAGCTCTTGCCCTGTGCAGAGGCGCTGCTTGTGCTCCCTCTTGTTGTAGAGGTGTCTACACTGCCTCGACGCACAGAGCTGCTTTGTAAACAGTAGCAGCAGCAGCTCTCTCGGCTGGAATGTACAACAGTATGGATTGCACCAGTGTGTCTTGGTACTCCCGCATTTTACGGTCCCGGTTCACCGGTGTGATGAGGGTTTGTAAGTTGTCCCGGTAGCGAGGGTCTAGGAGGGTGTACACCCAATAATCTGACGTGGTGAGAATGTGGGCGATGCGGCGGTCGTTTCTCAGGCACTGAAGCATGAAATCAACCATGTGCTGCAGACTCCCAACTGGCCAACAAAAGCTGTCCTCTGGAAGAGGCGTCATCTCTGCCTCCTCTGCATCACCCCACCCTCGCTCTACATACTGACTAGAGCGTTGTGTACCTCCCTCTGTAGGGATTTCTTCCTCCTCCATTGACTCCTCCTCCTCCTCATCCTCCTCACAAAGTGAGCCCTGCCCAGCCCTTTGTGAGGAACCACGTTGCGCTGACTGTCCTGAAGGTAATTGAATTTGTGACTCCTCATCCTCCACCTCTTCCAAAACCTCTTCCTTTAGTGCTTTCAGTGATTTCTGAAGCAGGTAGATAAGGGAGACAGTCATGCTGACTAGTGCATCATCTGCACTCGCCATCCGCGTTGAGACATCAAACGCACGCAAAACGTCGCAGATGTCCTTCATAGAGGCCCACTCAGTAGTGGTGAAGTGTGGACGGCGCAAAGAGCGACTTGATTGCGCCTGATGCAGCTGATACTCCATTACTGCTGTCTGCTGCTCACACAACCGCTCCAACATATGTAACGTGGAATTCCACCTGGTGGGTACGTCACATATGATGCGATGTTCAGGAAGGCGAAATCGGCGTTGCAGAGCAGCAATGCACGATCTGGCTATGCTGGAACGTCGCAAGTGAGCGCACTCTAGGCGGACCTTCTGCAGCAGTCCAGCAAGATCCGGATAGTCCCTCAAAAAACTCTGCACGACCAAGTTGAGCACATGTGCCAGACATGGTATGTGAGTAAGGTTGCCAAGGCCCAGAGCTGCCACCAGATTTCGGCCATTGTCACACACTACCACGCCTGGCTGGAGATTCGCAGGCAAAAACCACACGTCGCTCTCCTGCTTGATGGCATTCCAGACCTCCTGCGCTGTGTGGCTTAGATTCCCCATTGAAATCATTTTCAGGATGGCCTGTTGACGTTTGGCCACGGCTGTGCTCATATGGGTCGCAACAGGTAAGCGTTCACGGGTCCATGTGGAGGTATACCGTGACGGCTCGTGCAGCGATGATTCTGAGGAACTGGAGTAGGAGGAGGAATCAATGTGTACAGACTGGATTCCTGCAATCCTTGGAGTTGGCAGAACACGTACAGCGCCACTGGCAAGATCTGTACCCGGCTCCACAACATTGACCCAATGGGCAGTGAGGGAAAGGTATCGTCCCTGGCCATGGGTACTGGTCCACGCATCGGTGGTCAGGTGGACCATGCTACTGACGGCGTTTAGTAGCGCATGTTTAATGTTTCCCTCGACATGTTTTTGCAGAGCAGGGATGGCTTGCCTGCTGAAATAAAATCGGCTTGGCACATTATATTGTGGGACTGCCAATGCCATTAAGTTCCTGAAACTGTCAGTCTCCACCAGCCTGAATGACAGCATTTCAAGGGACAGGAGTTTTGCAATGCCAGCATTCAGAGCCTGTGCTCGTGGATGGTTTGCCGAGTATGGCCGTCTTTTATCCCATGCCTGTGGTACCGATGGCTGTTTTGTGGCCTGGGAGTGTGACGATGACTGTGAACTTGCTGCTGTGGGTGGAATAACAGTTTGTCTATGGACAACAGTGACCGAGGTTCTTCCATGGAGATCCTGTGAGGAAGCCGAACCAGGTGTGTGTGAGCTGGAGGTAGAGGCTCCAACACGACCTGAAGATGTAGGTGCTGCTGTAGGTTGGCCTACATCTCCAGTGTGTCTTTGTAACTCAGCTACGTGCTTTGTCCGTACATGTTTCCACATATTTGTGGTATTCAGGTTACTGATATTTTTACCTCTTTTAACTTTTTGCTTACACAGCTTGCATTTAACATAGCAAATATCATCTACAAGTCTGTCAAAAAAGGACCACGCAGTGCAAGTCATGGGAGCGCCAATTTTGACATTTGTAAGAGAACTGCTCCCAACAGGTGCCAAACTGGAGGCTACAGGCAAGCGAGTCTGCAGCCTTCCTCTCCCTCCTCTTTGTACCGTTGGGCCAATCTCTTCCTCAGAGCTGCTCCCACCACCTTCCTGTTGCTCACGCCATGTTGGGTCTCGGACTTCATCATCTCCACTACCCTCTTCCAACACCTGCTGCTGTTGGATGGTCTGGGCAGCACCATGCTCCACAAAACCTGGCACCTGAGTCTCATCATCATCATGAGATGCGTTCTGCGGTGTGCTGTCCATCGGCACTGGCTCACCCCCCTCTTCAGATTGAGAGAGACACAGCTGTTGCGCATCACTGCATACTCCCTCTTCTTCAAATTGCAGAATGCTGCTTGCCTGTGCCCGTGTTTGCGAGCCAACAGATTCTGAGAACAGAAGCAGAGACTCAGCTGGCTCCTGTACAGAACTCTCTGACTGCCTGGGCAATTTGACAGGCGGTGAACAGACAGATGGTTGCTCAACAGTGTTGTGTTCCTGAGAGGAGGTGGAAGGAATTGAAGTTGATGCATTGGCTGCCATCCAACCAACAACGGCTTCAATTTGTTCTTCCCGCAGCAGGGGGGCACGCCGAGCTCCTACCAAAGTGCGCATAAAGGAACGCTCACGGGGAAAACTGGTGGATGCTGTGTCACTGAGGGCGGCAGCAGCCACAGAATCCCACGTCCTCTCCCTGCTGAAACTCCACGGCCACGACCACGTGCCTTACTCACTGACTTCTTCATCTTGGTAGATTGATAAAGAAAGTCAGAAAAGTTATAAGGCCTAAGTGTGGTTATTACGCAGAGACTGAAGTGAACACTGAAACACAACTGTTCACAATCTGTGAAAGGCTACTCCTTTGTCTACTTCTATAGTGTTTGCAACCAATGTATTGGATACGGATGGAAGCGCGTCACACTAATAGATTATATTTATTTTAAATGGAATGGAGCAGAACCAATTGGAGAGAAATGACAAGGATGAGGCACTGAGACACGCTCAGCAGAGTACAAGCAGCAGTGCTTGAACAAGTAACTGGAGCGTGATGTGCACTCAAAAAATAAAAAACACAGACTGAAGTGAACACTGAAACACAACTGTTCACAATCTGTGAAAGGCTACTCCTTTGTCTACTTCTATAGTGTTTGCAACCAATGTATTGGATACGGATGGAAGCGCGTCACACTAAAATTTAAATTGCATGGAGCAGCAAGAATTACACTGAAGAAAAAAAAAAAGAGTCTGTGAGTGACACGTGCAGATGCCTACAGACAGCGTTGCATGCAGAGCAAACTGCAGCGTCACCTGCACTCACACACACCTTGCAGAGCTGTTAAAACAACACTGCAGGCAAAAGGAAGCTTTACACAGCGGTTGGTGCTAGCCTGCCTAAAGCACAGTACACTAAATCGCAATCTCTAACTGTCCCTCAGAGTCAGCACAGCAGCGTTCTGTCCCTTACTGAATTCACAGCACAGTGACGCTAAAATGGCGGCGGCGCCTTTTATAGTGCATTCTGACATCATTTCAGCATCCAATCACAGCCATGCCATTAGTTAACATGACCGCAGCAGTACAGGATGTGCCCACACTTCTTAGGATTCCTCATTGGCTGACTAAAATCACATTGCCTCTTAAAGAATTATGGGAACTTCCGATTCCGGTATACGATATATGGAAAATATCGGAACTAAGTATCGAAAGTCCGATACAGCTAATATCGGCCGATACCCGATACTTGCGGTATCGTATCGCTCAACACTACAGGTAACCATGTTTTCAACTATGGTGGTGCACCCTAACAGTGGGTAGGAGAACCTCGACAGACAACCATGCTGTTCCTGAAAATAAGTCAACACCAATATTACTGCCAAATGGTGACCATATAATGGCATTCGCTAGACCTGCAGAGCATATAATAATAATAATTTTATTTCTATAGCGCCAACATATTCCCCAGCACTTTACTTTATAGAGGGGATTTGTACAGACAATAGACATTACAGCATAACAATAATTACAGATCAAAACAGATGCCAAGAGGAATGAGGGCCCTGCTAGCAAGCTTACAATCTATGAGGAAAAAGGGGAGACACGAAAGGTGGATGGTAACATTTGCTTTCATTGTTTGGACCAGCCATAGTGTTCGAATATGAAATATGGCATATGAAATTACAGCACAGTTATAGATGGTGACTTGTCCATGTTACAGATGATGTTCTGTCTGATGGAATCGTTCACTTTTCCCATCTTTCCCATCTGGCCCAGACCGACATGACAACGTCTCCAGCCACGACTCTTCTTTGGAGATTACCACAAAGACCCATATGAGTTTTCCTATTTCCAGCATCGTCCTCATCTATCCCTAAACTGCACAAACTACTCATCCTACAGCCACACCAATGCTGAACAGCTGTTGTCATATGTGTCCATGTGACTGGAGCTGCTGTGTGGCACAAAAACAGGGCTCCTCTTAGTGCTTCTCACGGAGTAAAATGCCTCAGTTGTGCCCACTAGATGGCAAAATTTCCCCCTAGGAAATATTAATGCCATCTATGAAAACATTGCTCACATTTTGCTCCACAGAAAGTAATAATGTCCCCTGTGTTGCTCTTTGATGATCACAATACTCTGAGAGTTCCTATAACAATAATGCTTCTTAAGTTCCCACTTAATATTTAACCAACTTAACCTTGAGGAAGCGCTCCATGCATGAAATGGATGTAGGCTATTGACTTGCTGTATATTGTTCTTTTTGTATACCTCTCGATTATGAAAAGAAAATAAACATCTATTTTATCGTAGTGTAAGGACATGGCAGGTCCCCTCAGTTACGCCCTCTCCTCCTTCCGTATAACCCCCCAAGCGCCTTGAGTGGTGTAAATTGTTCTGCATTAATGTAAATATGTTGTTATGTGTTCCTCTGTAAAGGGACTGCCGCAGGGACGATACACTGGAAGCTGTGCGGTGTTTCACCTCTGTAATGTCTATTGTTCTAGGGTGTTCTCCTCCCATGAGGGTGCGCACAGAGCAATTAGAGTCAGAGTTCAGAATCACGTCAAACAGTTCTGCTTTATTTTCCTCTGCACACAGCACATCCAAGATACCATAGGCACTTCTTACACGATACCAGCAATACATTCTTCACAAGTCTGCTTCTCCTCCGCTGCCACACCAGAATGGACCACTAAGTACAGTTGTGGCCAAAAGTTTTGAGAATTACACAAATATTAATTTTTACAAAGTCTACTGCTTCACTTTTTCTAATGGCAATTTGCATATACTCCAGAATGTTATAAAGAGTGATCAGCTTAACAGCAATTACTTGCAAAGTCAATATTTGGCTAGAAAATGAACTTTATCCCCCAAAACACATTTCAACATCATTGCAGCCCTGCCTTAAAAGGACCAGCTAACCTCTTTTCAGTGATTGCTCCATTAACACAGGTGTGGGTGTTGATGAGGACATGGCTGGAGATCAATCTGTCATGATTAAGTAAGAATGACACCACTGGACACTTTAAAACAAGGCTCGTGCTTGGCATCATTGTTTCTCTTCTGTTAACCATGGTTATCTCTAAAGAAACACGTGCAGTCATCATTGCAATGCACAAAAATGGCCTAACAGGGAAGAGTATCGCAGCTAGAAAGATTGCACCTCAGTCAACAATCTATCGCATCATCAAGAACTTCAAGGAGAGAGGTTCCATTGTTGCCAAAAAGGCTCCAGGGCGCCCAAGAAAGACCAGCAAGCGCCAGGACCGTCTCTTAAAAGTGTTTCAGCTGCGGGTTCGGGCTACCAGCAGTGCAGAGCTTGCTCAGGAATGGCAGCAGGCAGGTGTGAGTGCATCTGCACGCAATGTGAGGCGAGACTCTTGGAGCAAGGCCTAGTCTCAAGGAGGCAGCAAAGAAGCCACTTCTCTACAGAAAAAACATCATGGACAGACTGATATTCTGCAAAAGGTACAGGCAGTGGACTGCTGAGGACTGGGGTAAAGTTATTTTCTCTGATGAATCCCCTTTTCGATTGGGACATCAGGAAAACGCCTCATTCGGAGAAGACAAGGTGAGCACTGCCACCAGTCTTGTCTCATGCCAACTGTTAAGCATCCTGAAACCATTCATGTGTGGGATTGCTTCTCAGCCAAGGGAATCGGCTCTCTCACAGTCTTGCCTAAAAACACAGCCATGAATAAAGAATGGTACCAGAATGTCCTCCAAGAGCATCTTCTCCCAACCCTCCAAGAGCAGTTTGGCGATCAACAATGCCTTTTCCAGCATGATGGAGCACCTTGCCATAAAGCAAAGGTAATAACTAAATGGCTCAGGGAACAAAACATAGAGATTTTGGGTCCATGGCCTGGAAACTCCCCAGATCTTAATCCCATTGAGAACTTGTGGTCAATCATCAAGAGACGGGTGGACAAACAAAAACCTAAAAATTCTGACAAAATGAAAGCATTGATTGTGCAAGAATGGACTGCTATCAGTCAGGATTTGGTCCAGAAGTTGATTGAGAGCATGCCAGGGAGAATTGCAGAGGTCCTGAAGAAAAGGGTCAACACTGCAAATATTGACTTGCTGCATTAACTCATTCTAACTGTCAATATAAGCTTTTGTTACTCATATGTTTGCAATTATATTTCTGTCTGTGATAAAAAAACATCTGTCAAACACACACATAAAAACCAGAGGGCAGCAGATCATGTGAAAATATAATATTTGTGTCATTCTCAAAACTTTTGGCCATGACTGTATTGAAGGGATGAGGAGCCCGGTGAAAACGGCACTTCAACTGCTTCCCCTGGAGACACTTCAATCCAGCATAAGAAAGACACATGTACTAGGTCATCCACCCCTCTCTGGTTATCCTGCCTGGATACTTCTGATGGCCCACTTGCTTCTACGCTTCAGCATGACCTCTTCTGCTGAGCGTTCCCACAGTGGTTCTTCCACTGGACTACTGCTACGTAAACCTATTCTCTTTGAGCTCACGTTTCCCACGGTGAATCCTTCACCGGCTTCTTCAGGGGTTAATGGTCCCCTCTTCTTCCTATCCTATGCTCAGGGCCCAGGAACGGGGACGTCCTCACACTAGCAAGGTCCACCCCCGACTAACTCCAGCTAAGAGGAAGTCTTCTTGACAGATTCCCGCTTGGAGGCAATCTTTCCCTAGCAACAAGTCCCTAACTATTGTATCTATCAGAATGAATGTGCCCAATGCCCCCCTCTAGTGACCAAACCCCATAACTATTTTGACTACTTTTTCTTACGTTCTAACTGGATCTCTAACATGCCCCCATTAGTGACCCCTCGAGACTACAATTAACCCATGAATATATACACTATTCTTATAGTGCCCTCCTCTAGTGACCAATAGGATGCACTAACTAGCAAACACTCTACCCCCACATAATATATATATATATATAATACATAATATATACAAGGCATATATTTACACGAATGAACACACTTAAAGGGGATGAAACCTTAAAGGGTTAGTACCCTTTCGCCTCTTTACACCTCTTTAATGTGCTGTGTCTGCCAGGTATGTAATGCACATAATAGAGGCAGGAACAGCAATAGTTAAACTTGTGGGCTTGGCCAGCAGCAGAGAGGAAAGAAGAAGCTGCTGTCCCCGGTCAGAAGGCCCCAGTACTTTGTTCAGGTCAGATGTTTACTACAGGAAGGGCACTGCCAAACCCCCCCGAATGGGATAGGTCTTTTGCCCCGGACCAAAGACTGAGCACCAGGTCCAAGGACTACAACACAGGCCCTCAGGATTTTGTAAGGGCCTTCGCTGAAAGGGTCTCAGGCGTCCAGATTCCAGCGATTGGATTTCTGCAAACTTCGGCCACTATGGCCGTTGTGGGTACGGCCATAGCAAGAGTCAGGGAGAGAGCAGAAAGCCAGTGTTGAAATCATGTCTTTTGTCCTCCTTTCATCCTTGTTCAATAAATGTTAGTCTCCCTGTTGGAGAGCTGCTGCATTCCTGGACCATTTATTTCCTGGACTGCTGAGACCCAAGGGAAAGAAGGTAACTTGTGGGGAAGAACTGTGTCGGTCCTGTCAATTTATGTTCAAGGGGTCGGGGGAAGCTCGCTGAATATCTGCTCAGTGGACTCTGTCAGTGTACTGTGCTTTAAATACTTAGCTAAAACTACCCCCCATGTCCCCGTGTTGCAGTACTATTTGGTGTGTGCCAATCTACTGTTTGTTATGTTACAGGTAAGAATGCCGCACAATGCGTTCATCCTGTTATTGGGAGTAGTGCCGACCTTTATTCTATTATATTACGTTTTAATATTGTGCCCTGAGTTACCGCTTACAGTAATAATGTCCCCTGGGTCCCCCACGTACAGTAATAATGTACCAGAGTCTCCCTCATATACATTAATAATATATCCTGAGTCCACCCATGTACAGCTCCCTTATACACAGTATTATATCCCCACTGCTCACTATACACAGTATGATGGCTGCCACTGCTCCACTATATACAGTATGATGGCTCACACTGCTCTCCTATACACATTATGATCCTCCCACTGATCCACTATATAGAGTATGATGGCTCCCACTGCTCCACTATATACTGTATGAAGGCTCCCACTGCTCCACTATACACAGTATGATGGCTCCCACTGCTCCACTATACACAGTATGATATCCCCACTGCTCCATTATACACATTATGATGACTCCCACTGCTCCACTACACACATTATGATTAGTGATGAGCGAGCAAACTTGGTAATGCTCGGTACTCGCCCGAGCATCGCTGTATTTGCGGTGCACGGCGAGTGCCGAGCATTTCCTGGTATTGCTCGGCAGGAGTTCTGGTCTACGCCCTGCATGTTTGGTGCTCTTTAGAGCGCCAGTCAACATGCAGGGATTGTGTGACATGCACTGTAATGCCGCAGCCATGTTGGTTGTGGTATTACAGTGATTGGCTGGCCGCACAGTGTCATCAGGTTTATATCAGACCTGGCGCCGCCATGTTCGTCACATTCAGTTGCGCAATCAGCTAGTGTAGAGAGAGTTGCTGCCGAGATAGAGTCAGATTGGCGGGTTTCAAAGATAGAGTGGGTATACCATAATTGAATACTCAAATCCAGCTAAATCAACAGTCCTTCTAAGGACTAATTACGGGGTATATAGATTGCAGGGCTAGGTAGGCAGGGAGTGTATGTGCATATATACAAATCAGTGCAAGGCATGCAGGCACTGCATGTGGGTATGTAGATATCACTGCTAATCAGGCAGGCATTGTATGTGGCATACTTCATTGCATACATCAAGAGGAATAATTTTTGGAGCATCTTAATCCTGATTATTTAATTAAAAAGCAATCCAGAGCACACATTTTTTTTCTCCTTTGGCTTGTTGGGACTGCAGAATACAGCCAGATCCTTTTCATAGTACAGCGTGAAAATCCAGCTATTTTAAACGGGTTTGCCCGTCCCAGCGATCACATCTGAGTACACAGAAAATTCTGCCTTTTTTCTGGTACTGTAAAAAAGTTTTGGAATGTCTTAGACAATTTTTTACACCATTTTGCTGCCAAAAAAATATTTAGCTGCCAAAAAAATATTTGCTACAGGGCAGATATTTTATGCTGGGTTTTGTCCGCCACACGGATAGCATATAATTTTGCTCAAAATTTTGCCATTTCAGGTCTTAGACTACTTATTAACACAGATTTACTGGTCAAAAAAATACAGGCCAGATATTTGAAAGTGTGGTATCTACATCACACGCCTCATCTATCTGTGGGCTACAAATTGTGGCATTTGAGGCCTCCATTCAACTATTTTGCTGTGTGTTACCCTAGTTCTTGACCGTATTTTGCTGTAAAAAAAATAAAAGTACAGGCCACATATTTCACAGTGTGGTATTTCCGTCACATGCCTCATCTATCTGTGGGTAAAAATTGTGGCATTTCAGGCCTCCATTCAACTGTTTTTGTTGTGTGCTACCCTAGTTCTTGACAGTATTTTGCTGTAAAAAAATAAAAATACAGGCCACATATTTTACAGTGTGGTATCTCCATCACACACCTCATCAATCAGTGGGATACACCACTATTGAACCCAGAGCAGTGTCAAAAAGTAGTTGGTTGGATAGCGGATAATGCTTCCAGTCACTTTGCCACCACCAACACCACCCTGCCTTCCACACGGTCAAGTCTGAGTAGCCGTGTGTCTGGACCGCATATTCCTCACCCTGATCCTCCTTCCTCCCACCATGCCGAGTGCCCGGAGACAACTGATCCCACACTTGGACACTCCGAAGAGCTGTTCACTTTTCTATTTATAGATTCGGGCCCCTTGCCGGTCCACTTGAAGCGGGACAAGATGAGATCGCATGTAGCGATGCCCAAATATTTGAGCAGTCACGGTCACACAAAGGCGACGGTGGAAATGTGTCACAAGAGGAGGACGATGATGAGACTATCCACATTAGGCCGGTGTCACACTTGCGTGTGTGATGTGAGAAACTCGTGCAAGTCTCTCACATCAACACTTGGCACTGCCGCCGGCACTCGTAAATGTAAAAATACATGCAGCAGCATGCTCCGGTCCGAGTGCTGGCGGCAGTGCCAAGTGTTGATGCGAGAGATTCGTGCGAGTTTCTCACATCACACACACAAGTGTGACACCGGCCTTATGATGGCTCCCAGTGCTCTCCTATACACATTATAATGACTCTCACTGCTCCACTATACACAGTATGATGGCCCCCATTGCTCCACTATATACAGTATGATGGCTCCCACTGTTCCGCTGTTTACAGTAGGATTGCTCCCACTGCTCCACTATAAACACTATGATGACTCCTACTGCTCCACTATACACAGTATGATGGCTCCCACTGCTCCACTATATACAGTATGATGGCTCCCACTGTTCCGCTGTTTACAGTAGGATTGCTCCCACTACTCCACTATAAACACTATGATGGCTCCCACTGCTCCACTATACACAGTATAATGGCTCCCACTGCTCCACTATACATAGTATGATGGCTCCCACTGCTCCACTATACACAATATGATAGCTCCCACTGCTCCACTATATACAGTATGATGGCTCCCACTGCTCCACTATACATGACATAATGCCCCCATAGCACCATATATGCAGTAGGATACCCCCACAGCTCTTCTATATACAATATAATGCTCATACAGCTCCACTATACACAATATGGTGTTCTGAGAGCTCCCCTTTAACAGTAAAATGCCCCTATTGCTCCCCTTTACACAATATGAAGTCCCCAAAGCTCCCTATACACAGTCTAATGCCCACACAGCTCAATGTACACAGTGTAATGACCCACAATGTCTATACATGGTATAATGCCCCCACAGCTCCCTATACACAGTATAATGCCCCTATACAGTATGATGTCCACACTGCTCCTCTATGCAAAGTATTATGTATCCACAGCTGCCCCATATACAGTATAATACCCTCAAACCCCCTATACACAGTATTATTCCCAAAAGTTCCCCTGTACACTGTCTGTTTGCCCCAAAGTAGTCAGCACTCTGTATGATGCCACCAAAGTCATCCAACAAGTATTATTAAGATAAAAAACATCATAAACTCACCTATCCCCAGACACTGTTGAGTCCATAGTTAGACAGCAGCAAGGAGAGGGAAGATCAATGCAGTGACATCATTGTATGTCAGAGTCCCAATATAATGATGTCATCACGCCGCTCATCCCAGGACTTGTCCAATGTCTCACCCTGTCGTTCTGTAAGTTAGGGGCCTAAAGTGACCTTCAGCTTACAGAACTGAGAGTGGTAGTGCCAAAAAAGACAAACATTATTGGTGCGCTGTACTCTCCAATATAGTGGTGGTTGGTTCAGGTAGTGAGAGGCCCAGGGTGACTGCCCCCTCTCCCACTTCCCTCCCCAGTAGCTAAATTAATTGACTGTCTGTAATTAATGCATTTAATTAGATTCTCAAAAATGTCAGATTCTAGTAAATCTGATATTTTTGAGATTTTATTTGCATGATTCCAGCAAAAAGGGTAGATAAGTTTATGCATTTATTTACAATTGCCCATCACAGTATGACCCCAAGCCAATTAAACCAGTCTAGTTAGGAAGCTGAAGTGTTTGTGAATTATGTCACCAGTTTTGATGCAGAAGAAAATGACAGGAGGAGCACTGGAGAGGAACAGCCAGAAGATCCTAAAAAAGGGAAATGGTGACCACAAATGATTCCTCTTTCCTGATCCTTCCTGATTCTTCTCTTGTTTCGCTAAAGTGTTTCTTGTCTACTGGTAGCGAGAGGCGGGAAGGCATATAAATATGTGCAATTGCAAGATGGTTTGCTGTGTCTCAAGAACAAGAAGCAGATACCAGGAGCTAAATCGTTGTAGAAGGACCTGTATGTGGTATCTGCCCCTTTGTGTCAGGAGGAATAGAAACTTCACTGCTTTAAGGGGGGATGGTTTGAGCAGTTTATAGTCAGGTTTGATGGTGGCACTGAACAAGTCAACACTCAGGATAAGAGATTTTTCCAGTATCCCTGACAGCGTTCTTCCTGACTCTGCCTTCTCAGATTGTCTGACTGCCTACGTCCCTTGACGTGCTATTATATCAAGGTGTGTAAAGAGGTCAACATGGACACATCTACCATTTTTGTTTTTGGACTTTTTTGCTTTTTTAAATAACTAAATGTTTTATGATTTTTTTTGTAAACCTATTACTGCAATTTCCAGTCCATGCCTTGAAGATATTACAGATGAGACCATGAAATGCACTCTTCATAATCCCACCAGTAATAGTAAACCTGTTGGAAATATATTAACTCTACAAGACACTATGGGGTAAAGAAGTGTTGGATGCTGACTTAAGGGTATGCCACACTAAACAATATCGCTAACGGATCGCTAAAAAACGCCACTATTTAGCGATCCCGTTAGCGATATTGTTCAGTGCGGCAGCTTCCAGCGACGAGCTTCCTGCTGTGATCTCGCTCGTCGCTGGAATCACTCCGGACCCTATTTCATTAGACCTAGGAGAATGATCTCTTGCCCTTCTGGTTAAGGTACTGCCACACTAAGCTATCCCCTAGCGATCTCGTTAGCGTTGCATACTAATGAATCGCTAGCGGGATTGTTTCTATATCGCTAAATGCGGCCACATTTAGCGATATAGTTAACGACGCTATCGCCGTTAGCGATCTTCTTAACGACTTTAGCGGTACAAAAGTACCGCTAAATCGCTAAGAAAAGGTGCCACACAGCGATTAGATACTTACCCAGCGGGAGCGCCAGCGATGAAATAGGGTCCGGAACGATTCCAGCGACGAGCGAGATCACAGCAGGAAGCTCGTCGCTGGAAGCTGCCGCACTGAACAACATCGCTAACGGGATCGCTAAATAGTGACGTTTTTTAGCGATCCCGTTAGCGATATTGTTTAGTGTGGCATACCCTTTAGTCTCTGTTGGTTCTGTGTGAACGACCCAGATTGATTGAAGAGAGCTTACCTCTTATATTCAGAAGGCTCGGCGGGGTGTGATGGAGTGACTCATATAACACTGGGAGGTGCAAGAGGCAACAGGAAGCCGATGGGAAATTTTCATGAAGAATCACATTATCTACTTCCGAGATAAATAAACTGCTTTCCTTCTACACATTTTATTTATCTTTCCATGTGAACGGAATCCTGATTATGTACTAGGATGAAATGAGAAAAGGATGTGGTGTACACGTCCATATTAGTCTAACCCCAGACAGACGTATGTGTGCAGATGGAAAAAGGAGATCTCTGGACACACAAACAGCCAGGCTCTTTTATGGCATCCATCAGGGGTGACGCAAAAGACAGGCTAAGTGATACAACATATGTAAGGTTCATATTCTACTCTGTGTCCTATGTATTTTTAAGGCTAGGCTAAGATGTGACTAAGGTTATGCACACACGGAGTTTTTCCAGGAGCATTTTGAAGCAGGTCCGCTATAAAAGACAAAACGTAAAAATGAGCAATACCCTGTAGTAAACAAATTAATAGTAATAGTACATGTAAATAACATAGGGGACTTAGTTAACACTATTTTGATCAAAAAAGCGTAAAAGCCATCCCACCGCGACAAAGTGTACCCATCGGGATTGTCCTATCTTTAGTATTAAAACCTCATTTTGTGTCAGCCGACCTTAGTATAGATGGGGCTGAGCATGACCCAGGCCTGACAGTTCTGACACCTGCCCGTGGGAGGCTATATAGATGAAATGACTATCTTTTAGGGCTGTTCCTGCTCTAAAAAACACCAGAAAAATTGCTCAACAAACACTTGAAGGGCTCTCTTCGTTTCTGTTAGAGTTGTGCCATAAAATGATAGATTGAGCTACTTGGAAAATGTTTTATTTGAATTGCTAAAGCCAATGAGATTTCCCTATAGTTTCTGCAAGGTTTAGAGAAAAGAAATTTGCAAAATTAAATAAAATATGTTAAAGGGAACCTGTCACCAGGTTTTCCCAATATACTTTAAAATACCTTAACAACCTTTACCATCTGTTTTACAGCATTCTAGGAAGATGAGTCTCTAACCCCCTCTGCACAGCCCCAAAAATACATTTTATAATGCCCCCATATGGTGCTGTCTGGTATGATGGGCATCTGTAATCTTGATCTGCAGTCTCCTCTCTGGTCGCAATCGCCACCCTCTTGTCCTCTTTCCCTGCTTCATGTGGATGATCCACCCTACGTCATCCATACAATGTGCCCCAACCATGCTCCTCTTCAGGTGTACTTCTCTCTGCCCTGCTGAGGTCCGAGCAAAGTTCTGTAATGCGCCAGGAGAGGCTAAAGAGCGCCAATGACACAGAAGTAAAGAAAGCACATGTGCACTATGGTACTTTGCTGTGACCTCTGCAGGGCAGGGAGAAGTGCACCTGTGCAGAGTCGCTATTGGGGGACACTATGTGAATGTCATAGGATGCGTCATCCATATGAAGCAAGGTAAGGAGGATTTCAATTGGGAACAGAGAGGAGGTGCCGGATCAAGACCAGTGACGCCCATCGGACCAGACCGTTCCGTATGGGGGCATTAGGAAAGATATTTTGGGGGCTATGGAGAGGGGGTTGGAGAATCATATACATCTTCCTAGAATACTGTAAACAGGCGGTACAGGTAGAAGCCGAAGTTTAATTTTATTGGTAAAATGTGATGACAGGTTCCCTTTAAACATACTAATATGTCAGTAGAATTCAACATTTTATGGAAGTTAACAATACAAAGTGATTGTCTGAAGGCATCTGGAAATACTTCCATCTACCATACAGCGGATCTTGCATTGTATTTTAAATCACACTTATGTTTTACTATTGTACTAAGTTTTTGCCATTTATATGATATTCTACAACTCGCCGACATTAATGTGGGGAGAAAAAATAAAAATTGGCCTGTCCATTTGCAGAATAAAAGTAAAATGAAAGGAAAAATTAAATCTGAAAATAAATTGATGCCAGATATGTGAACGCTGTTCTCACACCCCTCGTAGTGTGGTCACAGAAAGGGCAGGACGCTTCCAGAGCTGAATGCATGATTGTCCCTGAGAGTGGAAGGGCCTGATTTAAAGAAAACCTCAATTAGTTTTAATTAGGACTAAACAATAGACCCCTATGGACAGTGACAGTTGGCAAAGTTGACCCAACAGTAATTACTGCAATGTTTCATTGTAATCTTATGAAACTAGAAGCCAAAATCGGAGGATCACAGGACGCGTCAGATGAGGATTCTTCTGAAAATATCACAACATTCCCAGCTTGTCATTCTCATAATCTCTGACAACTGTCGAATTCACCAGTGGCAATTGCTTTTGAGAAGGTTTCTTAAAGAACAAGATCACTGATCCTTAATATTAGAGGAGCCATAACTCAGAGTAGAGTTTTACATCTTCAATCTGTCTACGCTGCTCAAAATTAGAAAAATACTCAAAAATACTGTATATTTTTTTTACCAGGGCTGGTGTCACATATCTGTGAAACATGGACCATTCACGAATCAGAAGCTCAAGTCGGGCGGCTATGCGTTCAGACTGGGTTTTACAATGCAAGAAAGACCCATGTTTCATGGATGTGTGAAACCAGCTTTAATGGGGGTTAAAGCAACTTGTCACCTATCTGTGTCGACCCGCCACCACAATTGTGGATTACCAGGGCAATGGGGTACTCAGAGCCGAGCCCGTAGAAGTCTATGGGATTTGTCACAGGTAGCTGTGGCTCGGTCTGTGGCCCTGGCGGTCTGGCGTATGTTAGGGATATATTTACAGGGGATAGATTTATATACAGTTCGTGACGCCACCTGTAGTCTCTGGTAATTTGTACCAGCGCTGCTGTAGATCTCTGAGGGGATGGTGAGGCAGCTAGATGTCGGGTCCCCTACAGGTGGGACTCTTCCCTCAGGTCGGTAGTTAGGTAGGGATTGTGCAGGCATGCAATAATAACTCAGTCTCACACGGTCAGCGTCTTTCCATACCTTTACTTGCAAGATGATAAGGCAGGTCCCAGGGAGGCTGATGGGGTTGATGGAGGATGAGCTTTGAGGCAACGGCTAAGCAAGTTAGGGGCCTCCTTTACTTTCAACACAATGATGAGTACAACCAGCCTGCAGCGTAGTTCCCTCTATAACTCCAGTTACTCCAAAACTGTTCTGCCCAGTCAGATTTGTGGTGAAGCCTTCCAATTGATGAAACTAGGTTCTTGCTTTTGTCTGCGCTTGACTCAAAGTCCCTATTCCACCTGACTCCGGTTACGTACTGACTATATGGGGCTGTTTGCCGCGACATAAAGTCCGGTAAATCTCTGGTTTTCTTACCACTATGCTGGTAGCTAATAGTGATCCTTCGGTCCCCAGTGACCGGTTGCAATGTGCAGGACTTCTTCAATCCAAAAGCACTATTCCAATAAACTTTCCACTTTGCCCTTCGATTTGCTCGACTCTTAATAGATAGCTCAGTCTGTCTTCCAGTGGGGCACAGCTCTGACTAGGCTGAGGTGAACTAAACCACCTGTACTAGACTCCACTTTCCGAACTGCTAACAGGCTCAAACTGGACACGTCTACTCTGTCCAAGGACAGGAAACTGACTGACTAAATCACTCCCTTCCACACCCCTGCTGGGTGTGTCAGAAGTGTACGTGATGTATGAAGAGCCCTTAACTGTTACCTCTCCACTCATCCTCCTGGTATTGTGTACCAGGGCTACACATTCCCCATGGTAAACGTCAGCACTCCCGGGCTGTAAAATATAAAGAGACATTTTTGTTTATGCATGAAAACATCAACAATAACATTAATTCGTCCCATCCGGGAGGTGAGGATATCTTGAACGTTGCGAACAATAACATTATAAAGAAATACAAATATTAAATAAACATGTTCATAAAAATAGACAATATATAGACAATATACTTGTGAAGGACCCGCACCAAACCTTCAACGTGGGTCCTGGGTGGGCTGCAGGACATCCGAATGCAGACCTCACTCAGTGCCACACCACACGGGTTTTATGTTCAGAGGTAAGTCAAGGCTTCATGTGAAACCATTAAAAAGGCACAAAGTGCAACTATTTACAGGATACAGTTTTTGGGCTGGCTCAGTCCTCAGCCTCTGAGTCCATTATAAGACATAATAGGGAAAAAAACATATATATATAGACTTTTTACAATATTCACATGAATTCGTTATAATCACTGCTGATATCTAATGGGTAACTTCCCTTTGGTGGTTCGCTCTGATCTACGTGGTGTAGCTTCAGGTATATCAAGTTGCGATCTGTCTGCACTGCGTAACGGCAAACTATAGAACTGCCTTAACCTTTCTATGGATCTGGCAAGCGTACTGATGGCTGGGCGGTGTGAGTCAGCTTCACCAGGGGATCCCATAGTATGGGGCGCTGCTTCAGATGATCCTTCTTGAGATTCCACAGGTTGAGGTGTTGCTGGGATGGGTAACTCCTGAACGGGCTCAACTGGCACCACAGGCACAACTGGAGGTATAATTTCCTCTTGTGGCTGATAAAACTGCAACACTGGAATTATCACAGCATCTCCCAGTCGGGGCCAATCCGCAGGAAAATCTCCCAGATCGGTGTGTATGACCTCTTCCTTTCTTTCTCCTTGATTGAGGACAGGGTTCTTTTCACAACGCTTTAAGGGTTCTGGACACAATTTCAAATGGTCTCTAGACACAGTGGTTGTTGTTCTTCCTCCGTCCTTACTGACGACACAAACTTTTCTGTTGTCATATTTAGAATCTTGTATGACGTAGGGTTCTTGCTCCCACTGGTTATCCAATTTGTGCATCTTCCTTTTTCTTTTTAATACTACCTCTCCAGGCATCAAAGGCTTGGCAGGAGCATTTCGGTTGTAAACATCTTCCTGTTTCTCCGTGCCTTATTGAGACTTTCCTCCACACAGATTTGTACTCTTCTGTATTGCTCTTGCCGATTGACGTCCCAGTTTTCAACAGCGTCGTCTGCCTCCGGTTCTACCACTCCAAGTTCTAGATCCATTGGTAGTCTTCCGGGCCTTGCTCTCATAAGATAGGCTGGAGTGCAGTTAGTTGAGCTTACAGGTATATGGTTATACAAATCAACCAAATCAGGTAGTAAATCCGGCCATCGATTCCTGTCTTCCAACGGTATGGATCTCAACAAGTCAAGGACAATATGGTTCATTTTTTCGCAAAGACCGTTGGTTTGAGGGTGATATGGTGTTGTTCTTATTTTCTTGCACCCGTACATGTGACAGAATTCCTTGAATAAATCAGCTTCGAAAGCAGGTCCCTGATCGGTTAATACTTGCTCGGGATACCCATGCGGTCTGCAGAAGCTGCTTGAAAGGTTTTCGCGGCCGTCACTGCGGTCTGGTCCTTAACTGGAACAACCACCAGAAATCTGGAGTAATGGTCCACCATGGTCAAGGCGTATGAGTATCCAGATCTACTTGGCGACAGTTTGACGTGGTCCAGGGCCACAATCTCCAGGGGACGAGTCGTCCGGATAGGTTGCAGGGGTGCCTTCTGACTACCGTATCCTTTCTTCTGAGACCACAGGGTCCACAGTTCCGACACCACCTCTCGATGGAGCTGCGCATCCCTACCAGTAGAACCGGCATCTCAACAGGGTCTCCAGCTTTCTCCAGCCAAAAGTGTCCTGCTTGGTCGTGGTATGCTTCCAACACCATTGGGACGTCTGCCTTGGGACCACGATTTGCCAGACCATCTCATGGGTTCTGGGGTTGACGTATCTCCTGCACAACTTCTCACGTATAGGAACAACCTGCTTTTCTCGTTCCACAGGAGCTTTGCTGACATAGGTGCATCCTTTTCCAAGGAGGAACCTTCCTGTTTTAACAACTCCTTGATGCGCTGACCACTGGATCACTGTCCTGAGTCTCTTTCCAGCTGTGATGGGGTAAAGGATTTAATGTTGCACCATACTGCTTTCTGTGGACTCGATGCTCGTGGACTACCCCATTTCGATGGAACGCAGGTAGCTCAATTTCTTCCAGGTCGTCCGATTCTTCTTCCGTATCAGAGTCATGCGGCATTCGGACAACGCATCAGCATTAGCATTCTTTCGACCTGCCCGGTACTTGATAGTAAACTGGTAATTGGACAACCGAGCCATCCAACGCTGCTCCATGGCGCCCAGCTTGGCGGTTTCCAGTGCGTTAACGGGTTGTTGCTGTGTACGCCGTGAACTTATTGGAGGCCAGATAGTGCTTAAATCTTTCAGTAATGGCCCAGACCAGCGCCAGAAACTCCAGCTTGAAGCTGCTATAATTTTCCGATTCCTTTCAGTTGGCCTGAGTTTTCTGCTGGCATATGCGATGACTTTTTCTTGACCATTCTGCTTCTGACTGAGAACGGCTCCCAACCCTTCATTACTGGCGTCGGTGTACAACAGGAACGGTTGGCTGTAATCAGGATAGGTTAAGATCTCATCACCTGTAAGGATCTCTTTCATCTTTTGGAATGCTTCAGCCTGTTCTTTACCCCAATTAAAGGAGGGTTTCTGCTCTTTAAGGATTGTCCTACCAGGAGGTCCTGTAAAGGAGCTGCCTTCTTCGTGTAATCTTTCACGAATCTTCTGTAGTAACCCGTTAGTCCCAGGAACTGTCGCACTTCCTTAAGGTTCTTCGGCTCCGGCCACTTCTGGATGGCAGTGACTTTCTCTGGGTCCGGCGCTACTCCTTCCGAACTGACGATGTGCCCCAAGTATTGTACCTTCTGTTTGAGTAGATGGCATTTTGAGGGTTTTAATTTCATCCCGTACCTGGACAGGGACTCGAATACTTCTGCCAGGTGCTTCAGATGTTCCTCATATGTCTTGGAATACACGATGACGTCGTCTAGGTATAGCAGCACGTTTCAAAATTGAGATGTCCCAGACAGTTTTCCATCACTCTCTGAAATGTTCCTGGGCACTGCTGAGCCCAAACGGCATTCTGTCGAACTCACAGAGCCCCATTGGGGTGGTGAAAGCCGTTTTCTCACGATCCTCCTCAGCCACAGCCACTTGCCAGTAACCACTAGTCAGATCAAGGGTAGAAAAGTAGTTAGCCGTTTTCAGAGCAGCTAATGATTCCTCTATGCGTGGTAACGGGTATGCATCCTTGTGTGTTATGCGGTTCACCTGCCTGTAATCCACACACATTCTCATACTACCATCTTTCTTTTTAACCAGAACTAGAGGGGCTGCCCAGGGGCTACAACTATCCCTTATCACCCCGGCTTTCTTCATATCATTCAACATTTCTTTAGCCTTCTGATAATGAGCTGGAGGTATGGGCCTATACCGCTCTTTGATGGGAGGATGACTGCCTGTAGGGATATGATGTTGGACTCCCTAATGACCCCAAAATCAAGTGGGTGCTTGCTAAACACTTGGGCATACTCTTGCACCACCCGTAATACCCCTTGCTTCTGGTGAGCGGGAGTGTGTCCGTCCCAACATGGAGTTGCTGACACCATTCCGCCACCTGGGTTGCGAGTCATTGTCCTCCGCTATTTGACAGGAGTCTAAGGACTCAGCCGGGAGAATAGAATTATTGTCAACAGCATGAAGTTTAGCAATGGTTGCATAACGGGTAAATTTACCTCATCCTCTCCCCAATTGAGAAGCCGTACCGGTACTCTTCCATTCACCACTTCTACTACTCCTCTAGCAGTCATAAGTGTAGGTCTAAGTTCTGAATGGTGGGGTTCTACTACAGCTTGGTAATTCTGTCCTCTCAGACCTATGGCTGCCCTGCACCAAATGATCATTTCACTCATTGGGGGTATCACAATAGGATCCGAGTCAGTGACCCGTAACATTACCAATTTCGCCGTCGGTAAGCTTCGCTTGCTGCTGACACACCAGGCCCGGATCTCTCTTTGGATTACTCCTCTCTGCCTTGGTCGGGCAATCTCAGCGAGCTGTTGGAGCAAGAACACAACTTCTCCCAAACAATTACCGATAATGTTAGTACCCAAAATTTATTTAAACCGTTCTCCTCATTTACAGTCTTTACTACCAGAAGCCCCTGGTCTTTCAATTCCTCTCTGCCCACCTTTACATCTACACATTTTGTTCCGAGTACTTCTACAGGAAGACCATTAGAAGCATACACGGTAAAGTCAAGGCTCGGAGGTTTAAGACTGTCCATTGACCATACTTGGTATATAGGGCATCAGGTATTAGGGTCACCTGGGACCCAGTGTCTAACAATGCTGGAACAGCAATACCATCTAGAATAATAGACAGGTAGGGTCGCCCGCCCACATACCTGCGGTTCCAGTCTAGGGGGCCTGACGGGTATTCTCCTGGGTGTTGGCCCTTGGACCCAGGTTCTGCCCGTTTAAAGGACACTGTGTAGACAGATGACCTTTCCGGTTGCAGCGATAACAGATGATCTCTCGACGAGGAGGGTGTTGATCAGAGGTCGCTCCTAGGGGTGGCGTTGTCCTCCTCTGGGGGGGCGACGTCTTCTTTCTTCTCCGGTGCATCCACGGGACGTCTTCTGGCAGTCAGCTAATAAGATCTTTCCTTCCTCCTCTTTCCGCAGCTGCAGGGCACTCATTACAGCAGCCAGATTTTTAGTCAGCTGGCGCACCTCTGAGCGCAGACAATCCAATTCACTAGGAGGTGTCACCTGCGCTTTGGCTTCAGCCACTAGCGGGAAAAGGGGGTTACTGCCGGTTCCGGAGTGACTTCAGCCTGATGATGTTGGATTGCCACCTCAGGTTTGCCCAGGGGCCGCAGCCCTTTTATTGCCATGTCCTTTAGGGCATCAAAGGTAGCATCTGGATGATCTAAGGACCACCAATTTACAGTTCTGCGTTCCTCTTGGGATCTCAATCCCTGTATAAATTGCTCTTTCAACATTTTATTCTCATCGATAGCATTTAAATTGTTAATCTGCTTGAGGGCTCTCAGGGCTCCTTGTAGTCGGCAAGCGTAGTCCCGGATGCTGTCACCTGGCTGTTGTGAACAGTGATAGAAGGCCATCCGGAGATCCGTTTCTGTGCGGTCTTCAAATATGGCATGCAGCTTAAGGAAGATCGCAGGTACCGACTCCTGATCAACGGTATCCCAAGTCTCCACTTCCCTCTCAGCAGCGCCAGTTAGCTGCCCTATTAGCACAGCAGCTTTTTGTCTCTCAGGCATGGAGTACATTTCTAGGATGCTGCATAACTTCCGCTTGAAGCCTGCTAATGTGCCTGGCTCACCGCTGTACTGGGGAAGCCATTTCGCCCCAGGCATATATGGGAGCGTTAGTGGCATGATCGGGACTACCGGACTGGGTGCAGGGCCTGCGCCCCCATCTGGCGCTACAATACCAGACGTGCGGGATTGGGGCCTCCGGCCGGGGCCGCACTGTCAGCCGGTTGTTGTGACATCTTAGCGCCCCCTTGGTTAAACGGAGCCTACCGGTTTTCAGACGCTGCTATTTCACAGGCACCGCAGTGGGAACAGGACCTTCGTCGCAGGCGCTCTGATGTCAGAGCGTTCACTTCCTGTTGCAGGACCTGCCGATGAGTCAGAGCCGGGGCGTGTCCAAGACTCTGCGCGCTCTTTCAGGTACGCCCACCTTCTTCTCCAGCGCCTGAGGGCGCGAATATGGCGACAAAGATGGCGATTTTGGCGCCAAAAGTGCAAACAGTCCTTTTTCACAAAAACACTCCACAGGCACACAGGGCTCGCAATGCTGCAAGTTTCGTATCCTGTTCGTGACGCCAAAGTTTTGTGTCGACCCGCCACCACAATTGTGGATTACCAGGGCAATGGGGTACTCAGAGCCGAGCCCGTAGAAGTCTATGGGATTTGTCACAGGTAGCTGTGGCTCGGTCTGTGGCCCTGGCGGTCTGGCGTATGTTAGGGATATATTTACAGGGGATAGATTTATATACAGTTCGTGACGCCACCTGTAGTCTCTGGTAATTTGTACCAGCGCTGCTGTAGATCTCTGAGGGGATGGTGAGGCAGCTAGATGTCGGGTCCCCTACAGGTGGGACTCTTCCCTCAGGTCGGTAGTTAGGTAGGGATTGTGCAGGCATGCAATAATAACTCAGTCTCACACGGTCAGCGTCTTTCCATACCTTTACTTGCAAGATGATAAGGCAGGTCCCAGGGAGGCTGATGGGGTTGATGGAGGATGAGCTTTGAGGCAACGGCTAAGCAAGTTAGGGGCCTCCTTTACTTTCAACACAATGATGAGTACAACCAGCCTGCAGCGTAGTTCCCTCTATAACTCCAGTTACTCCAAAACTGTTCTGCCCAGTCAGATTTGTGGTGAAGCCTTCCAATTGATGAAACTAGGTTCTTGCTTTTGTCTGCGCTTGACTCAAAGTCCCTATTCCACCTGACTCCGGTTACGTACTGACTATATGGGGCTGTTTGCCGCGACCTAAAGTCCGGTAAATCTCTGGTTTTCTTACCACTATGCTGGTAGCTAATAGTGATCCTTCGGTCCCCAGTGACCGGTTGCAATGTGCAGGACTTCTTCAATCCAAAAGCACTATTCCAATAAACTTTCCACTTTGCCCTTCGATTTGCTCGACTCTTAATAGATAGCTCAGTCTGTCTTCCAGTGGGGCACAGCTCTGACTAGGCTGAGGTGAACTAAACCACCTGTACTAGACTCCACTTTCCGAACTGCTAACAGGCTCAAACTGGACACGTCTACTCTGTCCAAGGACAGGAAACTGACTGACTAAATCACTCCCTTCCACACCCCTGCTGGGTGTGTCAGAAGTGTACGTGATGTATGAAGAGCCCTTAACTGTTACCTCTCCACTCATCCTCCTGGTATTGTGTACCAGGGCTACACATATCCACATGAGAGGTGATAATTTCTTGATCGAACCTTTGAGATCCGCACTTATCCCACTTATAAGAACAACAGAAATGGGCCTCAGAGTGTTAGTACAATAGTGTAGACATATTGGAGGCTCATCGTAATGAGTTGTACTAATAGAGACACAACCCTTTTGTAGCTCATATACAGGGATAAATGTAGCCAGTGTCTAGGTTATTATAGCACAAACTGTGGGTCTCAGACCAGTAGGAAACCAAAGAGAGAGTTCAGCGGAATTGTGCTGAAGTGGACATCTGATGAGTGGTGCAACAGAAGATGATTAAATTAATTCAACCTCTTAATACATTGCATTTCAGGGCACTAGGGACCCTTTTTCAAGTGTACAGAGACATATACTGTAGAACCAGGTGTTACTCTTGAATATATACACAAACCTAGATGACACAAAACAGCACATTCAAATCCTGGGATAAGTACTCTAAGATTTGCACAGTTAGTAAACTTTATTGCAGAGAAAAAAATGCATAAATGTACAATATATATGTGTGATAAAAAGTGTAAAGAGTAATCGTTTTAGGGCTGAATGGAACCTTGGAAATTGGGGCTCATTGAATTGGGCCGGACTTTAGTCCAAAGGTTGGTTCTAGTTCCAGAACTTGCCCCAAACTTGACCTATAACCCGAACTCCATATAAGTCAATGAGGACCCGAACTATAGTGTTGTAAATAGCTGTAAAATGGTCATAGTAAAGGACAGAGTGATGCAAAAGGAATCAAAATAGGAGTAAAAGCAAGGCAATTGCCATGCAAACAAATGTGGATAGGAAAATGACTTAAAATAACAGAAAAAATACTAATAATCTTGAACCAGGAGGCAGAGGTCGAAGTGGAGGAGTGGAGCAGTAACTTGCATGTGTAGTTTACTGAACTTTTTAATAAATAATAAATTAAATAAATGAAAAAATCAACTTAGCATATCCCATATTTTTATTAACCAGCCAAGGTAAAGCAGAGAGCTGGGAGTTGGTATTATTATGCTGTGAAGGGACCTATATCCATGGACCTTACCAGCCTATTAATATCAGCCCCCAGGTGTGTGCTTTACATTTTCTGGTTATTTAAAATGGGAGGACCATAGTAAAAATGACGTGTGGTCCACAGGTTACCAGTGGTAATGTCTCACAGACGATGATGTCAGTAATGTCATCGCTCGTGTGACATGACCAGAAGTGACATATGGAGCCTTGTTCACGAGGCTACACATGTCTGTTGCGGTCATGTCTCATGGGCGATGACGTCAGTTATGTCATAGCCCATGAGACATGGCCACGAATGACTTATGGAGCCTCATTTTCAGAATGAGGCTCCATAGGTTGCAATGCAGAATTGCTGGATGTCATGGAAACACTGAGGATTATGTTGGACCTGCTAGAATTATTTTTTAATAAGAAATGGGTAAACCAGAGAATATGTGGGGGGGAGTCTTTATTCAAATAAACTTTTTTTCCTGTGTCTGTGTCTTTTTACTTTTAAATACGGTGTTAGTAATGAGGGTTTCTAAACAATGTCTCTCCATTAGTAACCCCTGGTCTTGATGCCAGCTGACATTACACAGCTGACATCAACTGTAAAAACTATTACTCCGATTGTCACCACACCACGGCAATCAGGAAGGAGACAAGGCTAAGTGTCAGAATTGAGGCATCTAATGAATGCACCATTTCTGGGTGGCTAAGGTGCTTGTCATTTTAGGGTGGGAAGGGGACAATATCCATGTAATATCCCTATTAATATCAACCTTTAGCTGTTTGCTGTGAATTTGCTAGTTATTAAAAATGAGGGGACAATGAAAAAATGATTTGCGGTTCCCCCCTATTTTTAATAACCAGCTAAAGCAAAGCAAACAGCTGGGACTGAAATGAATAGGCTGGGAAGGTCCATGGATAGTGGTTCCTTTCCAGCATAATAAGACCAGCTCACAGCTGTATGCTTTCCCTTGGCTGGTTGTTAAAATACAGGAGACTCCACATCATTTTTTTGGTAGGTTTACACAGAGCCCACCTTTAAACTACCAGCTGCTTTCCAAGTACCATTCCTGTAACAAATTACTATACACACCGTTTTTTCTTTCTCTAATTTTAAGTGTAGCGCCAGTGTCAGTCTATTTATTGGTCTATTTTTTAAAACTATTAATTCTTTTACACTGATTCTCACTCGAGCAGCGTCTCCACCCATGACCTGGAGACGGGAGGCGCCGGCCAATTACAGCCATGACAATGCTTGGCATGACTGTGGTGGCTTTATAATTGCCCACAGCTTAAAGGTTTGTTGATTAGCTGTGCTGCAGCCTTTCAACTAACTTTGTTTCCTGTTGGAAACCCCATTAGCATTAGACCATAGCTATACTAAATAGAAAGGTTCAACCAAATGGATTTTGTTGAATGTTTTTTAGGTGGAAAGTGATCTACTTTTGGGTGAAGAGCTATCATAGTTGTCTGAAAGTTTGATTAGAGATGTCTGATATTTTCGTACAACTATCATGCATGGCATAATGTATGCGCTGATCGTACAGAAAACTTTATTCTATTAGCTCCATCCCGCTAATTATTATCAAATGTTTTTGTTTGTTATTCATTGGAAATGTACAGCTTCATCTAAAAGATATTTGTACAATGTAATTGAACATGTGTATGATGCTTTCAAATAAACGAAGATTTGCATGAACGACGAATGATCTTTCACCATTCGATTGTCTTCTCAAGTGCATTGCCAGTTTAAGCCTCCAAACTAAGCTACTCTGGAAGAACAGGAACTTCCCTCACAGTCATTATATTGACTAGAAGAGACACTGTGTAATTAAATTACAGCTAATCACTGAGGGCAGAAAGGTTACACTTGTAATTAGCTTACCATTAAACGACCTTGCTAGCAAAGTAGAGATTTCCAAAGAATATAACTATTCAACAACCATTCCCACTAGGGCCAGCATCAGGCCATTACAGTCCTTACTGCTGTATGGGGCATGGTGAACAGCAGTACACAGAGGGGCCCGCAGGTGAAGTTGAGTTTTTCCAAGAATAGGAGGTGGGACTATGGAAGGCTCAAAAGGAGGAGGCGGAGCTGGGGTGGAGCCTGGGCGGAGTCTCAAGGGGGCCCAAAAATTTTGCCAGTATGGGGCCCCAAAATTAATAATGGCAACTCTGCTTCCCACTATTGCCTGTCACTCCGGTTGTCCTCTTCACTGTTGGAGCTCTTTCAGACATCCTTTTCGCGTATGAGTTCTGTGTTTTTTACAAATAGAACTTGTACAATGTATGACAGATTTATTTTGTGGAATGAGTCTTTATTGCAAAATTGTGGAGACGTATCCGATATTGATTCAACTGTTGAATTAAAATCGGCAGTGCAAGTCTATGGTTCCTTACTCTTTTTGTTTTTCATGGACTTCTAGATAGGAGAAGGATAGAAAAACTTTTTTTTCTCGTATTAGAGAAACTAATTAAATTTAGACCAAAGTCGGATGAAAATCTGATGCACTGATGAAAATTTTTGTAAAATCACTGATGAAAACAAAACCATTTTCCTTGTATGTGAAAAAAAATGGACATCTGAATGAGCACTTAAGCTGATGTACCTTGGAAGTTGAACTCTTAGGCTGTAACCAGGCTGACACTGACTAAAGTAAATCCAAGAGATCCATAATCTCTGCCGAGGACCCAACAAAGAATTTTTTCAATTGTTGGAAGTGGAAAACAACAGTGATAAATGAACTGGAGATTAGTCAAACAGCCATTCATTGGAACAAGAAGATCAGCTAAGTGCAACAATTCAGAGAGACTAAACAAAGCTAAAGTCAGAGTAGAAGCCAGAAATTAAGAAAAAAAATGAAAGCACACAGAAAAAGGTAATGGTCAAGACATATAGATGAGCAAAGTCAAACACGCCCAGACAAATAGATATTAGGCTATACACAGATATTAGATATTAGGCTATACACAGTTTATGTATAGAAACTGATAGGAGTGAGTGAAAGACCTGAGTTGGTTTATATAGTAGACCCTTTGTCACAACTCTGTTGTCAGATGTCCTGGGACCAGGGGCTACTTCCCTGTTCCTAACGCTAGTTGCGCCCTAGCTCGCCCTGTTCCCTGGATTGCTTCTGATAGGGAAGACACCGGGGCCACATACTTTGCCTTAGCTCTTGAATCTCCCCTCAGCCTGTACCCTTCCCCCACTGAGGGAATAGGGGAGTAGTAGTGTAATACACCAGCCAGAATAACAAGGTAATACAAACAGGGATAAAGGAAAATACCAATCATACAAATATACTCACACGAACAACAGTGGTATGCACCGAGGAGTGGAGGATGGGGGTTAAACCGAAATAGGAGAAGAAGGGAAAGTATCCGAGCAACAGTCACAGATAGATCCACCACCAAACACCTTCTCAAATAACAGTCAACAACCTTGAACCATACAGCAAACACTAGCTCTGGCAGTGAGTGCTTGCCAGGGCCCAGATTATATAGGAGATGGGAGTGGCTAACAGTGAACAGCTGAGAGCCTTAATTCAGGAAAGCTTCCAGGAGTTCTCAACTGAGCAGATTAACCCTGCACTTCTAAAAGAAACCTGCACAGTTTAATATGAAGGTTATGTGCTTCTAATCAGTGCAGGATTAGGAGAAATCAGATGCTGCAGTCTTCTGGCTTCTCTCTGTGACAGTAAACCTGTGACACCCTTGTTGATATCATCAGAATCAGCCCAGGAGTAACAGTTCTGTTTTAAAGAACACCTACTGGCAGAGTTAAATAAAAAACATTATTTTGCTTTCAAGAATACCGTTGTTTGTGTGTTGGTAGGAAATGTGTAACTAGCTAATTAAAATACACAATTTAACTCACATTATTTCCCAACATAAGAGTATTAACCGGCTATAAGAAAACATCATGTCATTTGTAAATTGCTGCTTGTGTAGCTTGTTAAAAGTAGGAAAGTGATAAACTTGTGCTTAGCCATATTACACACATAGAAATACATACTAGAAAAATGTTTTTCTCATTGGGATTCCTTTTCAGTTTTTACGTTTCCTAAATAGCAATATTTTACTAAGAATTGTATGGAACAGAGAACACAGCTTGTTTAAGAAAGTTAAATAAGTAATAAATCATTACTTACTGTATATTGCTATTGTGACCAGAATATGCATTGGTAAGTATGGCTGCTCTTTTTTTTGTAATATAAATATACTTTCACCATATGTTTTCATATTAAGAGATCATAGGATGGAAACCCATGCGTATCGCCACTAAGATGTGGCTTTGCCAGGGGTTTTCGTGAGTATAAGGCAAAGGGTCATTATTTAAGCATGAAAAGCAAACTAATAATCAATTACACATGATTTTAAATATAAAAAGGTGTGCTGCTACCTTCGGAAATGTAACCCTGCATTGCTCATGCCATGATCATGTTGGAGTGAAACTTAACCTAATTGCACAATGAATACCAAAGGACATGCCCAGATGACTTCACATATAACAGCTGCAGATCTAGCAGTTCACTGAATGCTGAGCTCTTTATAACCCCGCCAACACCACTGATTGGCCACTTTCTCTCTACACTGTTCACAGGCTGCCAATTAGTGGCAGGGGAATGGTTACACCTAGCTCATGAATATGGAGGACTATATGGCAGCTGGTTAACTAGTCCTCTAGTGATAATCTCCTGCTGACAAAACAAATTTTTATCAAAACTACAGCAAGAAACCGGGTGAAAAATTTCTGTATAATCTCCTCACCAAACCTATTTGAGAGGTCCTCAGTGTCCCTCTTACCTGCTGAAATCTGCCACAGCTCAGTACAAGCTGCAACTGTCAATTAGGCTGGACCCACAAAATGCCTTTAAAGAGGCGATTATTATTGCATGGAGGCTCTAAGGGAGGTATTAATTGTTAATGCATGCTGTAAGGGAGATTTTGTTATTGTATGTTGGCTCTATAAGTGACATTACTTTTATATGGCAGCTCAAAAAGGGACATTACTGCTGTATAGAGGCAGTAAGGGTATGTTTCCACATAGCGGAAACCATCCAGATTAGCTGCGGATTGAACGCTGTGTCCTACTACAGCGTTTAATCTGCAGCAGCCAGATGTTCCTGCATAGTGGAGGGGATTTTATGAATTCCCGTCTCCACTATGCGTCCGATTACGCGGGTGACACCCACGAAACCGGACATGCGGCGCGTCTTTTCTGATCGCAGCATGTCTGTTTACCTTGTGGCAACAGAGCGTCGCTGCAAGGTAAATAGCACAGTCCTATGTAGCGGTGCGGAGACTCCGGATGTGTCAATGAACATATCTGGAATCACCGTGCGTTCAGAAGGGGGCGGGGCTTTGGGCGGAGCAGGGTTTCCGCTCTGTCCAAAGCGCATTGGTTCCGGACCGTGGAACCATACCCTAAGGGGGACATTATTATTTTATGGCAATTTTAAAGGTGACTTTACTATGTTAATTATCTCTCTCGGATCCAGTGTCTGGCACTACTACCGTTCTCTCTTTGCTCTCATAGACCTTCTGAAGCAAGACCTCACCACCTGAGTATTCCGGATAGTTGGCATTCTTGCCAATAAGCAGAACAATTACCTTTCCACTCTGCAATATTGAACTACTTTCTGACATACCCAGCTCTGCTTCATTGCTACAGTGAGTCTCCTGACCTACCCAAATCTGCTACATCACTGCAGTCATTCTCCTGTCCTACTCAACTTTTCTGCATCGCTGGGCTCTGCTATATTTCTACAGGACTCTGCTTATAGTCTCCGCACAATGAGTCTCCAGCTCCCTTCTCCTCCAGCTGCTGCCCAACCTTTTCAGCCTCCACTGCTCTAACCTGTTCATCTCACTGCAGTGCATATGTCTATGCTACGAAACAGCCACACAAATGTATATATTTGTAAAAAAAAAAGCAAAAAAACTTCTTTGTATATTTCCATTCAAGTAATTATACAATGGTGGAGGATGTTACTCTCTGTTCTGCATGTGGAGAATGAATGTACAATGGATTTAGAATTAAGTTTTTTTTCTCATTTATCCTCCCTTACATTGGCAGCCCTAACTGTTGATGGGTTTTAATTATAGGGGAAACTATTAAACCCTTCAGGCTTGAAATAAACATTTTTCAGCGCTTAGCAAAACTAAGCACAGCATTAAGTCTCTGTTCCCAGCTGATTACAATGTTAAATTTTCCCTTTAGCATTGCTTCTTTCCTATACTTTGCGTGATTACGTGGCTAATGTCCCTGAGGAAGTCAGATGGGTCTCGGTATAATCTAACTTTTGGTGCCTTAGTGGAGTTAAGTCTACAATTTCAATTTGGCAATTTAAGTCTGTTTCATGTGTTACATGACTCAAGTTGCAAATGGTAGAGGTAATGGGGAAAAGGAAATGGTTGTTAAAATTCTATTCATCTCCTGTCTGGAAATATTGCTTTAGTAGGAATGTTGATGTGACAAATTGTGAGTTACTAAGTGTGACTGGCAGGGTCTGTAGGTAGCAGAACGAGAGCGAATGCTCCTGTGATTGGCATTGGCTGGCTTGGGGAGAAAAAGCAAAAGATTTATCTACTTTATATACAGTAGGAAGGATTGATGAAAGATAAGGCCTACAAAGACAAAACAAAGGCTATCATGACACATAAAGCACAATCTTAATAATTTGTTACACTTAGAGCATAACAATGAAGATAACGATGCACAAGCCATTGACCAATGTCATGTTAAAGCCCGTGTCTCACATAGCGATACACCAGAGATCCTGACAACGATCAGGATCGCTGGTGTGTCGCTACATGATCGCTGCTGAGCTGCCAAACAGGCAGCTCAGGCAGCGATCAGCACAGCGACACTGCGGGTAACATCGCTTAGTTACCCGCAGTGTACCTTGGATACCAGCGCCCTGATGCAGGGAGCTGGTAACCAAGGTACACATCTTGTTTCCAGGCGCTGCGTGGTGCCTGGAAACCCGCTGTGTACCTTGGTTACCAGCTCCCTGCATCAGGGCGCTGGTATCCAAGGTACACAGCGGGTTTCCAGGCACAGCCCCGCACCTGGAAACCCGCTGTGTACCTTGGTTACCAGCGGATCGCTGGTCTCTCGCCTGTCACACGCAGCGATGCGTGCTGGCCAGCGGGAGACCAGCGATCAAAAAAATGTCCAGGACATTCAGCGACAATCAGCGATACCCAGCAGGAGGGCTGATCGTCGCTGAATGTCACACATAGCGATATCGCTGGGGAGATCGCTGCTGCGTCACAAAACTAGTGACTCAGCACCGATCTCGGTAGCGATATCGCTATGTGAGACGGGGAAGTGTCCAGTTAGGTTTTGTTTATGCTATATTATCCCATTGTTGTGTTATTTGAGTAAAGGTCAGATAACGTTTGCTTAATCTGTGGATCAAAAGCTTTAGAGACTATGGTACACAGGGTTCACAAGACCTGTAAACACACAATGCATGTTCTAGATGTAAAGGCTTCCCTACACAGTAAAGCCAGACACATCCACCATTGTTGGCAGGATTAGATTGCGATCTAAGGTGTATGGGAGCCTCTCAATTATCCCCAAAAAATAATGTTGGGGAGAGAAACAGTTGGATGTCCAACAGCCAATCTTTTTGTTCTCCAGGAGATAATTTGCTGTCAAATGAGTATGGCAACAGCCCTCCCATAGAGAATACAGAGTGCACGGCATTCCTATGAATGGGGAGGTTGGCAGAGATAGCTGTCGGCTAAACTATCTTTCGGCCGACAGCTATCTAATGTGTATGAGGGGATTTAGACCTGGAAAGCCAGTTAGATGGGCCACAGTTCCCATGAATGTGTAAACCAGGGTGGAGTGATTATATACTCTAAAGGTACCCATAAAAAGAGAGCCCCCATACAGGTGAAGTTTTGGCTTGGCCAAGCATGCATATGTTTCCAATGAAAGAAGGGTGTAAGCTGCAATCAGACAACTTTGACATCAATTCATCTTCGGGGAGAGTGAAAGGATCAGGTATTGAAATTTAACAAGCTGGTCCTTCATCAGGCAGGAGAGTGTTGGGCATTAATTGGTTAGGCTGTTTTTGTTGAAATCGACAGATTCTGTCATCTTTTCTCCAATGCACGTGGCTTTAAGAACTCCAGTCCAATCATAAAGAACAAATATATAAAACATCTAAAATTAATTTTGGCTTCTATTGTGAATGATAAATATGGCTATAGCCTGGAAGGCATTTGATGTTTCCCAAAAAGTGTCCCTTTGACATAACTCACCTTTCTAATATTGTCTCACTCCTATGCCATCATAAAATATCTGAATTTGTTTTGTGGTGTTTGACATCTAGATATTAGCAGCAGATAATTTAAGTTCTCTAAGTCGTGATCTGCAGCCTTCATGGATTGGGCTGTTTTTTCCCAGCAGATCCCAACTAAGATCTAGGCAATTTGAAGGCTAAATCATCCTCTTGAGCCCTATGTTTGTAGTGTGACGGAGGCATTATCCTGCCGAAAGAGATGGTGTTGTTAGGGAGTGCCTCTGGTAAGAAGGGTGTATTTGGTCTACAGCAATGATTAGGTACATAATACATGACAGATCCCCATGAATGCTAAGACCCAAAGCTTTCCAACAGGACATTGCCCAACATCTTGGTGCCATCCCTTTTACCAGATAAGCATTCTAGATTGAAAAAATGCAAAGCACAATAGGGTCTCATTCAAGTGAATTAGTGAGGATAAAATAGGTTTTAAACTCATCTAAAAAATTTGTGTTTTACAATTACCGATGAAGTGAAAATGTCACCTGCTGCAATATCCACAAGTGCTTTCAGAGAGATACCCCGGATAGAGTGCATTTTTGATATGTGCTGCTAATTTAGACACAATCCAAAAGATCTCAGGAAAAAGTGGTTTAATATCAATGCGATTATGTGGTTGTCCTGAGGATAGAGTCATATGGACACTGAAACACGTTGACTTTAAACAACTTTTTCCTGAAATCTTTTGGATTGTGTTTAAATCATCAGCGCATATAAAAAATCCACTCTACCCTGGTATCTCTCAGATATGCATTCTGATACTCACAAGCCCCTACTATGTGATCTTTTTGTGCACAGGGGTTACTTACCATAGGTACTCTAACCGGTCTGTACACGACCCCATACACAGCAGTGATGCAGTTTGTTCTGACACCTTCTACTATAGCCAGCAGTAACTTCAGCAATTTGTGCTTTTCTAGCTCTGAGTGATTGGACCAGATGGGTAATCATTACTCTCCTCATGCATCAATAAGCTATGGACTTTTATATCTGTGTCACTAGTATACTAGTCTTCCTTTTGTGGACCAATTTTGGTAGGTACCAACAGCTGTCTATTGGGAACACACCATAAGATGCCCCTTATCCTATCTAACCATCAAAAGTTAGCCATGGTCAAAATGTCTCAGATCCTTAAGATTGACCATTTTTTAATACTTACAACACATTCATTTTAGATGTGTCTTTCCAGCACCCTTTCACAGGTCACAAGATAACAAGTCATATCCACATTACCTGTCTGTGATGAATGTTATAGTCGTTTGGTGTATAGAATAGGCAGAACTAAGTCTAGATGAGGTAAATAAGCTAAAGTTGGTAGCGTTGAGCAAATCTTCCAAAATTCAATTCGGGCAGATTTGCTCAATTTGGGGTAAAATTCAATTTGCATTGTAAAAATTTGGTGCAAAACAAATCTACCAGAAAATGTAAAAAAAAAAAACAATAAACTTTTATACTTAAATCTTGGCCCTCTCCAATATCTGTCCTTCAACTACTAAGTCATCCGATTGGCTCTTCTTTTTCGGGCAGCTTCCCGGTCTTCTCTGTTCTGGCACTACCGGTGACTGTGTGAGGGTCGGCCAAGACCGTTGTCATGGCCGAGGACACCTGGGCTTCTGTGTCCTGGCCTTTCCTCATAGGAACATATCCATTCTTAGTCAGCACACCTGTACCTTCAGGTCCAGCTCCTTCTGGTTCTCCCCTATGCTGTGGGAGACCCTCACCAAACTGAGCAGCATAAACTGAGACACAGTCCATTTCAACTTCAACAATAACTTCTTTACTAGGTTCGCTACACAGCACATCCACAGTCTTCACATTCTTTACAGCAGGCTTTACATAACAATGTTCCATTCCTTGCCCTACACTTCTCTTGTGGTTACACAGCACGGATCCGGGTCGGACCATCCCTGACGGTTCCTCAGTATTCTCTCTTTTCAGCTCTGCTACAGATACACATCACTCGTTCTGTTTCACCCCAGACACAAGATCATTAGTTCCTGAAGTCATAAGCCCCTGGGAGAGAATCCTGCCCTTCTGTCCGGTCCCCTGCTCTGGGACCGCTTCTTCACACGCTGTACCCACTGCATCTCTGTGTTCCCCAGGCCGTTTTGTCCCCGGTCCTCAGGGTATCTGCCCATGCGATGAGTCGCCATATACTGGGAATACCTTTGGCTCCCCAACTGCTTCAGCCCGCTGCGGTGGTGTCCTGCTGTGGTGGGTGGCTGCTGTGCTGTCCGGGCCTATAGCCCATGTGGACTGTACGGATGTCCAGCCCTAACTAACTCTAGTCAGGAAATGTCTCTGGCTTACTACACAGCAGCCCCTCCTACGCTTAACCCAATACTTACTCTGCAGACTGTCTAAGAACTGTGATCACTAACACGCCCCCACCTAGTGGCCAATCAAATAACTGAACTTACCCTATTACTATGCATAACAGTCAAACATGTACAATAGAAAATAGGCATTAATCAAGATGATAATACACTTTAAGGTGTAGCAGTACCATCATATAGACTTGGTAATACACTTATTCATGTAGCAATACCACATATAAATAAAGGATATAACAGTGATATATCATACCCTCCTACAACTGCATTGGGCATGCTACACATCATTAATGTCGTTGACATGATTTGTGTCCCACATGACCTCTTTGGGCCTATACAATTCAGCACCAAAGGAGAAAAGACCAGAAGGAGAAGGCTGAAGAAAAGCCTATTGGATAACCAAAGGAATAATTATATGAAGGACCAAAAAAAATTACTAGAAGAATTTTGTGCCCTTTTTTAACACCGTCTTAGCTCTCAGCATCCATAAAAATGGTGGTTGTCCACCATTTTTCTGGTTTCGCGCAAATCGAACTCCAAAAAAATCTGATTTAGTTGAAACCAATTTTTTTCAGAAATTTCTAGTAAAATCAATTCATTCACTCATCCTTAAAAGTAAGTTTTGTTCAGCACAAAAACAATTAGGGCTGACAACTAATATTGTTTGCCTGTAAGCAGAAAGTGTAGAGCTCAGTAATAATACTGTAATGTCGTGTGTACAATTTGCCTGAAATAATTAGCATTTTCTTACCTCTAACTGAATTGTTTATTTATTCAGAAACGTTCTCCGGGATTGATAGATAAATGTCAGTTTGAAAATTAATTAATAGCAAGAGAAAGATGAAATGAAAGGAAAAGAACATTAATGAAAGCCCATTCACGCACTCAGATACAGTCTTTTATCCTTCCCATTACTGTATCTAAGCATTTTGATTAAATGACATCTAGTAATTTTGCCTTTCTAAACAATACAACTAATATTACACAAAAAAATACATTGCATTGTTTAATGTTATTTTTTAATTTTCCTCAGGTTTTTTTTTTATCAATTGAACACCTTAGAAAAGTTCCATAATTGCATTACACAATATAACGATCCTGTCTTACGCGTTTTCATAATAATAGAAAAATAAATGCCATACTCTAATTAATTAAAAATAAATATACAAGCCTCCGATTCATTAAAAGGATTGTCCGGCACTTTAACATTGATGACCTAGCCTTGATGATACTGGAAACAGTTGATCGGCAGGGGGTGCTAGATGTCACACCCTTAAAGTTCAGAGATTGATGACCTTTCCTAATAGGTAAGCAATGTTAAAGTCCAAGACAACCTCGTTAAAACTTGTGTTTTACACGCCAGTCTTGATAACTGCGCTGGAGGAAGATGTGACAAATTCTTAAAGAGAACGCCTAATAATGAATTTGGGGCATCTTTCAATTGCTGTGCAACTGGAATACATTTCTTCCATAATTTACACTTTTGTGGCATAAGTTATAATAAATTTGTCAGTAGTGTTGAGCGATACGATACTGCAAATATCGGGTATCGGCCGATATTCGCTGTATCGGGCTTTCGATTCCGAGTACCGATATTTTCGTCATATCGGATACCGGAATCGGGATTGTCACTGGCAGAAGATCTCCGGCGGTCACGGCCTGGACTGCTTCATGGCCGCCATCTCTTTTCCCGGCGGTCACATGCAGTTTCTCGCGATAACTGCAGTGACTGCTGGGTAATCCCGGCCGTAAAGCAGTCAGTCCGATGACGTCACCACCGGGGAAGCAGGTAATCAGCTGTGCTGCGTTGCGATGACAGGCTCTGCCTGTCATTGCGATGTAGCAGAGCTGGATCGTCGTGGGACTGTCGTTACTATGGACTGCGTCGGACAGGTGGTATACTGTTGGGTTTTTTTTTTTCTTTTTTTACAGGAGATCGATGGCGTTGCAGGAATGAGTGTATAATAAAATTAATGAAAACTGTGTTGTCTCTTTTATTTCATTAAAAGACTTTTTTTTTGCTTTGTCTTTTTTTTATACATTTAATAACTTTGGGATTAATAATGGATCGGTGTCTTATTGACACCTCTCCATTATTAACCGGGCTTATTGTCACCGTGCAATCAACGGTGACATTAACCCCTTATTACCCCACTTGCCACCGCTACAGGGCAGTGGGAAGAGCCGGGTAAAGTGCCACAATTGGCACATCTTTTGATGCGCCAAATGTGGGGCTGCTGTAGCCTGGTATTATCAGGCTGTTGAGGGCCAAAATCCATGGGCCTTGACAGTCTTTTAATACCAGGCCGCAGCAGTCTGCATTTTACTTGGCTGGTTAACCAAAATAGGGGGACCCCTACGCCGTTTTTTTTTCGAGGGGATCCCCTATTTTTGTTAACCAGCCAAGCTAAGCAGACTGCTGTGGCCTGGTATTATCAGGCTTGCAAGGTCCATGGATATTGGATCCTTACCAGCCTGAAAAACCAGGCCTCAGCGGTCTGCTTCATCTGGCTGGTTAACAAAAATAGGGGGGACCCCACGCCAATTTTTTTCGAGGGGATCCCCTATTTTTGTTAATCAGCCAAGATATGCAGACTGCTGTGGCCTGGTATTATCAGGCTGGCAAGGTCCATGGATTTGGCTCCTTAACAGCCTGAAAATCCAGGCCTCAGCGGTCTGCTTCATCTGGCTGGTTAACAAAAATAGGGGGGACCCCACGCCAATTATTTTCGAGGGGATCCCCTATTTTTGTTAATCAGCCAAGATATGCAGACTGCTGTGGCCTGGTATTATCAGGCTGGCAAGGTCCATGGATCTTGGCTCCTTAACAGCCTGAAAATCCAGGCCTCAGCGGTCTGCTTCATCTGGCTGGTTAACAAAAATAGGGGGGACCCGACGCCATTTTTTATTCGAAGGGAACCCCTATTTTTGTTAATCAGTTCCCTCTGACGTCACTGATTGTGTCCCTGGCTGACCTGAAGTGAAAGTGGAAAGCAATCAATTAAGCTTTCCACTTCCTCTCCTGTCAGCCAGGAGAGGAACTCATTCATTTGGGGTTTTACTGTGAGGCTGCAGCATTAGCTGCGGTCCCTGCAGTAAACATTAACCCTTTCTGAAGGATTACACCGTGGGACCTGACTGTGCATGGGATAGGTAAGAATAATTTTGCTTTTTTATTTTATTTTTATTGCAGGAAATGGTTTTTGCAGTCAAATAAAAGATGGTCAAAAACATGTGTCTTTATTTCATTAAAATGATTTTTAATTAAAGTGTGTGTGTTTTATTTTTATTTCATGCAATAGGATTAATAATTGATAGTTGTCTAATTGACAGCTCTCAATTATTAACCTGGCTTAAGGTCACCTTTCAATTGCAATGTGGCTTTAACCCCATATTAACCCATTCACCACCGCTACAGGGCAATGGGAATAGACGGGCAAAGTGCCAGAAAGGGCGAATCTAATTATAGATTTGTCTTTTCTGGGGTGTCTGGGGGCAGATGTTAGTAGCCAGGGGGGGCCAAAAATAATGGTCCCTCTCTGGGCTATTATTATCTGCACCCATTCGCTGGCTTTGTCTGTCTGGTTGCGAAAATAGGGCGGGAGCCCACGCATTATTTTTTAAACAATTTTACACCTCATATATATCTATATATATATACATGTCATTGAATTTGTGACACATATATATATATTTATATTTATAGTTCATACACTTCTACATAGTATAATAGCCACTAATTCAATTGACGGCTTTTGTGAAAATGCAGAACCCGACATGAAATGACACTTGGTGTACATAGGGTTAACCATGTCTTTTCATGTCCTTTGCTATCTGATTTGCACAAACAATTACATCAGTCTATGTGTGCAAAATTTCACACCTGTAGGGGTTAATTAAAGGTGTAAATTCGTAGCAAAAAAGTCTGTTTTTTTTACAACGAATTTACACCTTTAATTAACCCCTACAGGTGTGAAATTTTGCACACATAGACTGATGTAATTGTTTGTGCAAATCAGATTGCAAACGACATGAAAAGACATGGTTAACCCTATGTACACCAAGTGTCATTTCATGTCGGGTGCTTCTGTCTTTTCACAGAAGCCGGCTTTACCCGGCAATTGAATCAGAGGATATTTTACTATGTAGAAGTGTATAAACTATACATATATGTATATATATCTGTCACAATGACATGTATATATATATATATATATATATATATATGTATTCTATGTGTGTATATTTAGTGTTTACAAGGAAATAAAGGTTTTTTTTAGTTGCGATATTTTGTTCCCATAGACTTACATGGGATTTCCGGTATCGGAATCGGATATCGCCGATATTTAGTGATATCGGCGATACCATTCCAATCCGATATTTTTAGATATCGAGCAGTATCGCTCAACACTATTTGTCAGCCATTAGCCCTCCAACTAATGTGCACCTTCTTTTAGAAAAGTTGTTGGAGCTGGAACCGATTGGCATAAAAACACATTTTAATGCCATTATGAGTTTTACCAAAATTTTGTATCATTTCAAACAATTTCATGGCAGAAAACTAGCAAAAATTAATTAATGAATCGGAGCTTTAGTTTCCTCAAACATTGCAAATTCACTCTACCTGGTCTGCAGTTATGCAGTGTTATGTAAAGATGTGATGTCCTATTTGTTATTATGACACCTTTCTATTATAGTCAACAGTCACATAATGTTTCAAGCTCAGGTACTTATATTCTCAGCATGTGTCCACTTTGCTGGTCTATTGATACTGCTTGCTGCTGCCATATTAATTAACTATTGGTACTCTGTTTCACTCAGCATAAAGTAGTGGAGGAGAGCTAATTGCATGGGTATTGCAAACAAGAACTGGGAACGAAATGAATCACAGTAGGGTATTAACCGGTAAAAAAGAGGTGGCAAGGAAATGAATCCACTCACCTTGTATCGTTGCTACAGAGCAACATGTAACTGGCATGAAACATATATCAGTGGCTGCAAGGACATCGGTCACTGAACGGACCAAACAGTGCGAAACAATCGGGAAGGAGATTTCACTCGTGCTGCTGATGATGATTCCACAAAGGATTGCAACAGATAAAAATTATTTCATTTATTCTACAGGTTTACAGGGTCAACGCGTTTCGAGGTCGCACAGGACCTCTTCATCAGTACAGAAACTATATTGTCCTGATGAAGAAGTCCTGCACAACGTCAAACCACGTTGACCCTGTAAACCTGTACAATAAATGTTTTAATTCTTATCCGTTGGAAGCCTTTGCGGATTCATCAGCAGCAGCAGCGCATGAATGATATCTCCTTCCCGATTGTTTTTTAATGGCATGGGTATAGCACAGAATGCAATTTAAGTAGCCATATCCAGTCCAGGTGCTTGAGATAGTCTGAAATCCCTGGTGCCACACAAAAAGCACAAGTATTATGAATGGTACAAGAAATGATAAGGTATTTAAATCAAGGAACATTTCCCTGGCGAACAAGACACAGCTTGCACTTAGTTTTGTCTTTTCTGTGGTAACATATGATGCGAAACTTGGCTGATGAAGAAACAAGACTGAAGAAAAATCAACACATTCAAAATGTGATGTTGGAGAAGGATGTTATCAATACAATGGATAATGAGAAGAACAAATAAATCAATTTTTGGAACAAATCAAGCCAGACATGTCAATCAAAGCAAGGATCACCAAGCTACGACTTGCCTGCTTTGGACACATCATATGAAGAGAGCAATCACTAGAGAAGGACATCATGTTCAGAAGAACAGAAGGAACAAGGCAAAGAGGAAGACCAGCAATTCGATAGCTTAATACTATCAAGATAATGTTGGATAAACCCTGGTGGACCTTGCACAAGATCGATATTCCTACAGATCTTTCATCCATAAAGTCAGAAAAAGAAGGGATGAAACCTCTTTGATACATAATTATACAGCAGTCTCTAGTTATAATTAGCCTTATAATTAATTTTTTGTCAATCTTGGTCAATTATAAGTCTTTAATAATTATCTGCAAATAGTCTGACCTTAGTGTTGGTCGTGCAATCTGTACACCAGGTGCTCTCTTCTTGGTTTCTCTAACCCTGTTTCATTTACTTCACTTGTCTTTCACCTTTTATTATTCTTATGCCGATGCAATCTTTGCGGGAACTGCATAGAATCCCAACTGTTCTGCAGATCCTCCCTAGTAGGCATCCTCTGTAGAACTGAATGAGAGTATTGAAGCTTTGTCCTTTCCTTAGTTTCTTCGTCGTTTCTTCTTCTTCCAATGAATTTACCACTCGTGGCTCTCAGTTATTACCATTTCTCTCAACTGAATAACTTACTCGAATAATACACACTGACTAAACAAAGTTACCTACCCACTAGAGGAGAATGCTAACTACTAAAATCATCTTTCCTGCAGTCCTTTCTCCCAAACTCTCCCTGAAAGGATGCTTTCACATTGCGTTGTGGGCCCCCATCGGGGTATACAACCGAAGTTCCTTGCAAAACGGGGTCCAGACGTATGCACTGATGAGGCCATAGACTGCAATGGTGATGGCAGAGAGAACGTGTTTTTTCAGGAGTCTACTATGTCTGAGCATCCACCATCTGCAGGCGTACATTCCAGAAAAAAGTGCACGGCAGAACGCATGTTCGCTCTGCCATCTCTATGACCCCGTCGGTGCTCCATCTTGGGGAGGATGTACACCTCAACAGGGACACACAATGCAATGGGAAAGCACCCTAACACTTCCCTGGCTATTAATGTAAGTCCTCTGTGTTATTGTCATGCTGTGACGGTCTTCAGTAAGGAACAGGGGCCTCAAATTTTCCCTGGAGCTGGAACCCAAACTATGCCTGTGTAAGGAGGAAGACCGGTCTGCGGGTACCTACATTGAGCCGAGTCTGGAACTGTCGAGGCTAGGTCCCATGTAGCCCGTGGGAAGGAATAGGGGACTGGACAGGTCCCATGACCCGGGAAGAGTGGGCATGTTTAGGCAGGAAACAGAGCTGAAAGCGCACAAAGCAGCAGAGTGTGTCAGGCCGTCAGGGAGAGTGCAGGAGGGTGAGCAGTGCACTCTGCACCGAGAGCGCTGGCGCTGCGATGAACTGCACCTGACAGCTCCCGATACCACTAGTGGGACAGTGAGTGTAAAGAGCACTGTGCGCCCAGTGATGGTTAATACCGCACATGTGCAGAAAATCGAGGGCCAGTTACAGGACAGTAGTTTGTGGTCCTCTGTGCCAGACAGCCCACGCTTGATCCTGGGATTGCTGCAACTCTCATTACCTTAGCTGCACAGGCTTATGGACTAGGGGCTCAATGAGTAACTGGAGACCGCCCATTGCCACCAGAAGTTGGACCATCATTTGTGGGACCCCATCTGCGGACACTATCCCGGCTGTTGTCGGTAATACAACCCCCAACAACCCCCATGTGCCAGTGACAGTTAATACCGCGCACATGCAGAGAAGCGAGGGTCGGTAACAGGACAGTAGTTTGCGGTCCTCTCTGCCAGACAGTACACATCAGTCCACGCTTGATCCTGGGATTGCTGCAGCTCTCGTTACTTTAGCTGGACCGGCTTATGGACTAGGGGCTCAACGGGTAACGGAAGACCGCCTGTTGCTGCCAGAAATTGGACTGTCGTTTGTGGGACCCCATCTGCAGACACTACTCCTGCTTTTGTTGTTAATACAACCCCCAACAGATCATCTGTTACTGAGGAACCTAAGGACACAATAAGTTTGATAACTGGACTTGTTACATAGCCATTTCACTTTTCAATTTAACTGTTTATCTCCCTGCGAGGATCACCTTTATTGTTTAATTAAATGTTATACTGTTTACTCTTGCTCTGCCTCCCTTACGTCACTGCATCCCACAACCTGCTTACATTTGGAATAGTCGGCAGGATGCAGTCCACGGGCACAGATGTGGCAGACCAAGCGGCCGTGGGTGTCCCCAGGGCCAGTTTGCTCCTGGGGGCCAGGATCAGCAATCTCCCAAAGTTTACAGGGAGTGATTCACTGCTATGGGACTGGTCCGAGCGGGTTAAAGGCATGCTAAGAATGCACCGCATGACCTCCGCTATGCTGGCAGAGATTGCTGTGATGGCCTAGGATGGGGAAGCTAGCTGCTCTGTCATGTTCCAGCCCCCGCATGAGCGGAACATTTTCACCAAGGTGTTGCAAATCTTGGAAGAGATGCATGGGTGCCCCACGGATGTCAGTGAATTGCGGATGTGCTTGTTTAGCCATGTCCAAAGGGAGGGGGACTCTGTGACCCAATATATGTAAACATTGCAGGAGATCCACTCAGCGATTGCTAAGCGGGATGACATGAGCGTGGGGCCTCCTGAAGTGATTTTGAGAGATCAACCTGTGGCAGGCTTCAGGGTCGCGCTGCTTAAGCAGACCTTAAGGGAGCGCTTGCGGGCCAATCCACGCATGTCTTCCCTGGAAGTCGGGGCAGAAGAACGTGCGCGCGAGCAGGGGACTGCAGCCTTGGCAGGGATGGTCCGTCTCGCCCGCAGCTGAACCTGACTGGGCCTGTGAGATCTGGAAAGAAATATGGGACATTCGAGACAAGTGATTCAGCCTCATAAAGGCCCCTACTGCAGCACCAACTGTGCCCAGGGACAACAGTGACTCCAAGCCCCGTTTGCTAGGTGAATACCGCCTGGAAAAGGAACAGCCCTGAGCAGAGAGGAATCCGACTTGCTTCAAGTGTGGGAAAGCTGGGCATTATGCCCGAGGGTATGCAAGAAGGGGTGACCTCTGACTCGGCAGCCTCTAAAACTAGTGGGCTCCGTGGCCGGGGGATGCCGCCCGGAGCCTGAGAGGCCAAGGAGGAGAGAAGGTAGTCCCGAAAGTTTAATCGCTATGAGCCCTCTTGTATGGGCTGAAATGAATAGTCGTACCATCCGGTGCCTAGTTGATAATGGTTCACAGGTGACCACCATGCCAGAAATGTATTTTATATGCCATTTTCCTGAGGTGACGCGGCCAGAGTGGGGCCCAGTAATCAAGTTAACGGCGGCCAATCAGTTGCCCATCCTGGTCGCAGGGGTGGTTTGGATGAAAATTACAGTGCGTGGCAAAGATGTGGGCCGCAATGGAGTCGTGTTGACCACTGGAGACACTGGCAACAGCCCTGTAGTGATCTTGGGATGAATGTGCTGAAAGAACTCGGGACTCTTTAGATCAGCAAGTCACCAGATGCTTTTCTGTACCGATGGAGCCCACGAACTCCCCAGAGGAAGGTGTTCCAACAATTGATACGGGCTGCCCAGGCCAAGAAACGTCGAGTGAAGGGAAAGTTTAAGGAAAAGTGATAATCCCTGCCACTGCTAAACTCGTTTTACCACCTAGACAGACTGTGCTCATGCTGCCTGTACGAGCTTGTACACCACTCGAAGGGGTGGAAGTCCAGATAGAGCCAACCTTAATGAACCAAATACCCACAGGACTCCTCATTGCTCGGACATTAACCATCATGACGGTAACGTAGTGGTGTGGTGCGTCAACCTGGGGGAGGACAAGCTTACTCTCTCACCCAAGAGTGAAGTTGCACAGGTGCTGGGCATGCCGGAAGAGCTGATGCAGCCAGATGCTGTTCAGTTAGCAGTGAGACAAGGAGATCCTTGGAATATAGCAGTTACCATGTCCCCAGAGCATCCGTCTGGAAGTATGAAGGAAGGGCATCGAATCTTGGAGTAGATGTGGGCTGAACTGATGGGACTCTCACCACAACAGGTGGAAGGAGTGCTGGAGCTTTACCAAGACGTCTTCACCCGTCATGACGATGACTTTGGGTGCACAACAGCCATAACCCACGAGATGCCCACAGGAAGTGCTACACCGTTCCGTGAGAGATATCCGCAGATCCTGCCTCAGATGTACCAATAAGTGAAAGAAATGTTGGTACACATGCTGTAGAGTGGAGACATATGGGAGAGTCAGAGCTGGTGGACAGCTCCCATCGTTCTAGTTGGAAAGAAGGACGGAACCTTGCATTTTTGTTTCGACTATAGGTGACTGAATGCCTGTACAGTGCAGGATTCGTACCCCCTACCGAGAATTGAGGAATCGTTGTCCACCTTGGGGAAAGCGAAGTACTTATTGTCCCCAGATCTAGCCAGTGGATATTGGCAGGCGACCATGGCTGAGCATGACAGACGAAAGACAGCGTTCACACTGCCTATGGGATTATTGGAATTCAATCGGATGTCCTTCTGCCTTAATAATGGTTCTGCAATATTTCAGTGACTGATGGAGAGTTGTTTGGGAGATCTGAACTTTGAGGCTTACCTCATCTATCTGGATGACATCATCGTCTATGCAGCCACCTTTGATGAACATCTCCGGCGGTTGGAAAAAGTGTTCAGTTGGCTACAGAAGCTCGACCTGAAAGTGAAGCCCCAAAAATGGCAAATTTTCCACAAACAAATCGAATACCTGGGACACGTTGTGTCCGCTGAGGGGGTGAGACCTGCACGTGAGAAGATAGCGGCAGTACAGGACTGGCCCACCCCGAAGACGATGAAGGACGTTCGGGCCTTTCTGTGGCTTACTGGGTACTACCGAAGGTTTGTGAAGAATTTCACAGGTATTGCTAATCCGCTGCTAGAGTTACTAAAAGGAGTGCCATCTGGGGCAAAGAATCGGACTATTCAGTGGGGAGATAGCCAATAAGAAGCCTTCCGAGCCTTAAAGATGGCCTTGACTGAATCCCCAATACTGGCCTATGCAGACTTCTCCCAGCCCTTCACCATTTACAACAAGGGAAGACTACATGGTCTAGGTACCGTGCTGTCACAAATGCAGGATGGGAAGGAATGAGTGATTGCCTATGCGAACCGGTTCATCCACGACTCGGAACAGAACCCAGATAACTACAGCTCCTTCAAGCTGGAATTGCTGGCGTTAGTGTGGGCGATGACCGAGAAATTCGCCAAATACTTGTCAGGGTCTGAAGTCTTAGTGCGCACCAATAACAATCCCCTGGCACACCTAGAAAATGCAAAACTGGGGGCCTTGGGGCAAAGGTGGGTGGCCCGCATGGCGAGCTATCGATACAAGATTGCATACCGGAAAGGAGCGGAGAATACACATGCTGATGCTCTGTCAAGAGTGACCCATGAGCGACCTGTATGCGACCGAGACAAAGAGTTAGAGGCAGAAGAGATTCCTGGGTTTTGGTACCTCACCAGGTCGTTGGCGGTGATGCAGGGACAGATCAGAGAGACGTCGGGGGAACAAGCACTGGGACGACCTCAAGATGACTGGGTGCAACTCCAGCAGGAAGATAGGGAACTTGCCCAGTTGAGACAGTGGGTTTTCTTAAAATGACTCCCCATCCAAACTGAAAGATACACTCTGTCCTCGGGGACGCTGCAGATTCTCAGGCAGCGGGAGAGGCTCCAGTTAGAAGACTGCTTGCTGTATCAGAAAGGGCAGTTGGTACGTGAGTTGGGGGTTACCTGACAAGTGGTACTCACAGAGAAGTTGATCAGCGTGGTGGCTATGGAGGCCCATAAGAGAGGGGCTCACTTTGGTCCAGATAAAATGTACCAGTGGTTACAGAAGTTGGTTTATCACCCCCGATTGAAAACTGCAGTAGAGGAGGCCTGTCAGCGATGTCGGAGCTGTGAACTGGCGAAACCTCAGGACCATAGAGCACCCACGCAGACCATTGTGACTTCTGATCCCTTAGAGTTATTGATGATTGACATCTTGACCGTGGTTCCAACTCATCTCGGGTAGGAACATTGCTTGGTGATAACCGACCACTTTACCAAGTTCGCTGTGGTGACTCCGACCCGGGATCAGACTGCCGAGTCAGCTGCGCAGGCTATCTGTCGGGACTTCATCCGGGTGTACAGTTGTCCAAAGAGGATTAATTCTGACCAAGGCCCTTGTTTCCAAGGCCGAGTGATGGAGGAGCTACACTTTCTGTATCAGATTGAGAGGTCTGTTATGATATGGTAGCCGAGGAGGACAGTAACAAAAATAGCAGAGGCAGCCAGTCACCCAGAGAGGTTGGTAACTAATGGATTGCAGAACCCTAAACTAACCGCACAACTAGAAGCAGCCGAGGGACGTACCTACGATGACCTAGACGCCTTGACACAGCCGGAGAGTTAGCTAAGCCTAGAGATAGAAAGGGGAAAGCTAACTTTCCCAGAGTAGCGCTCCAAAGGAATAGGTAGCCCCCACACATATATTGGCGGTGAGACAGGATGAAATACAAACGCAGGCAGAAAATGGAGTATGCAAATGATGGGGCCCAAAACTGTCTAGATAGGACAGGTCAGAAAAGAATACTTTCTGCAATCCAGCAAAACCCTAAGAAAAATTCCAACACTTCTGATTCCAAAAAATACTGAGCCCACACGATCTCTCCCCGCTATGTCAGAACTCTGGTGTGAACAGGTAGCTACCCAGCAGCCACTGAAATAACAGGGACTGAACAAATGAACAGAGATAACTGAGAAACAGAGACCAGCGCAGGCCCCAGCAGGGGGACCCGGCTGACCTGTCTCAGAAGGCAGAAAAACAAAAGAAAACAAAACCACAGAAACAAGCAGAAAATAGCTTATCTGAAAGTTGCAGAAGCCCGCAGAAGCAGACTTCCAAACTGGACCAGGAAGAGAAAACTAATCACCGGCGAGGACCATGGGAAAGTTACTCCCTTAAATCTCCCCAGTCATCACTCCCAGATCGTCCGCCGCTGGATCCTCAGCTGAAGGGCCTCTGTCACTCAAGACAGCTTCATTAATATCAACAGCCACCAGAGGGAGCCCCAACTCAGAATCCATAGCATTCACAACAGAAGTCCAGGACAACACCCTATCATCCGCAAGGGAATGGAGCGTGTGAGCGCTTCAACCGGATGCTGATCCAGATGTTGTGAACATTGGAAGAAGATGGGAAAGTCCATTGGCCTGAGTATGTGGCTGAATTGGTCTGGGTGTACAACAATCGAGTGCACAGTACAACCGGATACACTCCGTACACCCTGCTGTTCGGGCAAAAAGGACAGGAGATTGCAGACTTGGAATTGGATCCAGAAGAAGTCTACCCACAGATGGGGGTGTCTTCCTGGGTCCATGAACATTGACAATGGTTGCAGACTCTCCATCGGGTGGTGCAGACTAGGTTTCGAGAGCTTGAGCACCATGAAGCGATGCCTCTTCGAGGGACAGCTCTCAAGGCCGGGGACCGAGTGTTGGTCCCAGACAAGCGACCTCAAAGCAAGTAGGAACATCGTTGGGAAAATACTCCATACCAATGAAACGCCAAATTGGATCCAATGGCCCCATCTATAAAGTTCATCTCGAAGGGGAAGAAGGGGTACGTACACGAATAGTCCACCAAAGTATGTTACGTCCTTGCCTGTCAAGAGATCCCGAAGGAGGGAAGAAAGTGACAAGTGTCCCTGAAATGGTCGCTCACACAGTTCCTGATTGTGAAGAGGAAGAACCACTTGTCTTGTTCTCTGAAATGGATAGTTCGCTGCCCGCCAGTCCAAGGGAAGTGCGTAGGCCTGAAATTCCCGAGATGGCTAATTCATTGGACCCGGGCGTGCTTTCATCTTCTACCTCTCAACCTGACCCTACCACTCAACCTGACTCTACCGCTTAACCTGAACTACGCCGTACTAAAAAGGACAACAGCTGGAATACCTCCCACCCATTATAAACAAGACCAGTTTATTTGGCAGCGAATTGTTCGAGAAATAAAAGAGTGTGAACGTCTGATTAAATAACTCTCGCCCGTGGAATGGCAAGCTAAAGGAGAAGGGGAGTGTAAGGAGGAAGACCGGGTTGTGGGTACCTACACTGAGCCGGGTCAGGAACTGTCGAGGCTGTGTCCCATGTGACCTGTGGAAGGAGTACGGGACCGGACAGGCCCCATGAACCAGGAAGACTGGACGAGTTTAGGCAGGAAACAGAGCTGAAAGCGCGCAAAGCAGCAGAGTTTGTTGGGCAGTCAGGGAGAGTGCAGGAGGGTGGGCAGCACACTCTGCACCGAGAGTGCTGGCGCTGCGACGGACTGCAGCTGACAGCTCCCGGTACCACTAGCGGGACAGTGAGTGTAAAGAGCGCGGTGCACCCAGTGACAGTTAATACTGCACACATGCAGAGAAGCGAGGGTCAGTTACAGGACAGTTGTTTGCGGTCCTCTCTGCCAGACAGCACACATCAGCCCACGCTTGATCCTGGGATTGCTGAAGCTCTTGTTACTTTAGCTGGACCGGCTTATGGACTAGGGGCTCAACCCGTTGCTGCCAGAAATTGGACCGTCATTTGTGGGACCCCGTCTGCAGACACTACTTCTGCTGTTGTTGGTAATACAACCCCCAACAGATCATCTGTGACTGAGGAACCTAAGGACACGATAAGTTTGATAACTGGACTGATATTACATTGCTATGTCTCTTTTCAATTTAACTGTTATACTGTTAAGGGTATGCCACACTAAGCGAGATCGCAAACGAGATCGCTAATGAGATCACTACTGTGTCACCATTTATGACGCAGTAGCGATCTCGTTAGCGACTTAACTGTGTGTGACATGTAGCAGCGAAGTGGCTCCTGGTGAGATGTCGCTGATCGCTTATGAACGTTTTGAGCCGTTTTTTGGTCGTTGGTGTCCCGCTGGTGAGCCTGAATCGCTGAGTGTGACACCCTTTATGAACGACTTAACCAGCATTGCAGGTGGGACTAGGTTTTCCCAATGACCGCAGAGGTCGTTATACAGATCGCTGATGAGATGTGTTTGGAATCACAGATCACTGATGAGTTGTGTTTGGAATCTAACTAGCGATCACATAGAGATCGCACTAGCAATCTCGCCAGGTTAAGTCGTTGTCGTGATCGCTAGTACGATTGCTAAGTGAGGCAGTGCCTTTAACCCTTGCTCTGCCTCGATTGCGTCACTGCATCCCGCAACCTGCTTACACCTGTCCTAGGGGTACTCTTAAAGGTAGATATGCCTGAGTCTCCCACCTTACTATGCTCCTGAAAAAACCTTAATCTGTCCTCTCCCCACCCCACGAGGCATGGGACAGAAATTAAAGGTAAACAAGATACAAAGACAAAACAGGAGTAACAGAAAATCTCCAACAGCAACAACTAACTCCTATTCAGCACAGTGTCTTCTAAGAGCAAGGAAGCAGAGCTTTCACTGCCAAGACAGAGAGGGTCAGGCCTGGTTTTATAAGAAGAGTTAACGACCAGATCAGAAGCAGCTGAAATGAAGCTGCACGTTTTTGATCAGCATAGAAAAGGTCGTCAATCTCTTCAGCACTAAAGGAAAACAAATTAATTTGATATGGGATCTAAATTCACAGGCTAAATGAAAGATCTGCGATTCACAATACACAGTGATCTTCTACTCCCACATCTTCCAGGTTGGCGTGACACACTAGTGACAGTTGTAGCCTCAACCTGTTTGTGCCCTCAGCCAAGCAGTTGTGCATGGTAATGTCCAAGGAGGAGTCCTTCTTTAGTCATTGTTTAAATCATTTTCATGTTTGTTTTATACAGCAGTTTCAATGTGACTTTTTAATATGCGGCCTTTTTTCTTTTTAAAAAAATGATGTCTAAGCCTTCAGCAAGCACTAATTAGTCTAGCCGCTCATAACTAAGCAGACGTAGTCTTTAACCATAGATTATTTTTCATGTAAAATGATTATCTGTTGGCATGTGCCTACGGCATTGGAATAGATTTTCACATACATTATCCACAATCCTTTGATGCTACATCATACGACAGCCTCTACTTAATGCTACTTCTGGGTGTCATTTCTGCTTTTTGTAGGGCATTGAAGTGAACAGGAGATTTTACTTCTGAGGCACCATGTGACCGGGATTTGGTTGCAGCATCTTTCTTGTTTTTCCCTTTTGCTTTGATGCATTTTTTTCCCTGCCTCATTCTGTGGGGAGAGTAGAGAAACGATTGTGACAGACAGGGCCCTCTGGATGACACACTTTACTACAGCAAAAAACACTAAGAAGAAAATTGATTGCATGCCAGTTGTTTCATAACAATCTCAAGCTGTCAGCTAAGATTTAATTCACCGCACAAAAAGAATAGCCATAAGAAAGAAAGAGACCGCAGAAAGAAAATAATGCACTTTTTTAACAATTTGTTTTGTGGCTTTTTTTGGCCTTAGATTTTGCAAATATTATTAAATTATTTTGCAATTAATACTTATTATTTTGTAGAAATCCTTCTATAATATGGATAAGTTTTGCATTACAGGCATTGAAGGATTCCATATAATATGTATCAGAAGAAAGCCCTTAGGCTCTTTTTCATTAAGACTGGCGGTTTGCATTCCAGTCTTGATGAACAATGCGCTGGAGGAAGATGCACCAAATTCATTAAGAAATGTGTGACTCTTAATTAATTTGGTGCATCTTTCATCTGTCATGCGTCACTGCCAGAAATGTCATGGACTGGAGTAGATTTCTGTTAAGATTTCTGTCATAATTTAAGGCCACTTTTCTTGGCGGAAAATGTGATGAATTTTCTGGCCATGCAAACAACCAGCAAAGCCTTCTCACATTATTTAAAAATTTGTCTGGAACTGGTGAAAAAATATGCTAAAAGTCGCAAAACTTTTGTGTAAATAATAGTTGCACCAAAAATTGCATAAAGTTTTACACCAGAATTCTACTGCAAATGTTTTTATGAATTGGGATCTTTGAGTTGGAAGAATACGATAGAATTTGTCATCAAAGCATATATAAAGCGGTATAAACTTGGGTAATAAAGGGTTATCTCCATCTTCGCAATTTATCATCTATTCACTGTCTTGGGGACTCAGAGTGCTGTTCTTAGCTATCTCTACCAGTCCTGAAGAAAACTATTGGTGATGTGGTGCGCATCTACGGCGACTGCTCTATTTTAATCAATCATTTTATTGCACCATTCTCTAGCTTGTGGACCCTCAGTAAATAGCAAATTATTATATATACTTTGAATAGGTGATAGCTTGCGGAGATGGGAGCAACCATGTAACTTCAGAAATTACACTGATAAATCTGACTCAACTTGCCGTAAGAAGAGTGTACCATCAGCACAACTCCTGTCACAATGCTCTAGTCAGAGATCGATTAGCTCACCATGTGTCGCGGGTGTGTCAGAGACTGCGGACAGTCAACAGCATCTGGCTGCAGAAGATCTCTGCGGTTGGTTTTGCAGATGGTTTCCTAGCCCTTCTGACTCTTGGACCCAGTGGTAACATCCTTGGCTCTAATTGACACACCTGGACCTGGGTGTTTATAGACTTCCTGGCTGCTTCTGGGAATCGCCGGTTATATTTCCATTTCCCCCTGTTGAGGCTTGGAGCTATTGACAGGGTCAGGCAGGGATTAGGTTCCTGCTCGGCGATACGTGCAGAACCTATATAGGGACGTTTAGGGCAAGCAAGGTGACTTTAGATCTGCCTAAGGGTCTCCACTCCCCTCTTCCCTAGTGTTGGGATCCCTACCCCCATCCCTTCCTTTCCCACACTCTGCGTGACATTGTCACCAACCGTGCATATTTAAGGGAAAAAAAACTGACACGTGGTTTTATTTGTGTATGTATTTTTTCCCCTGGGGTGTGTTTTTTTTCCTTTTCTCCCTTGGTATGGATCTGGATGCAGGGCTGACAGAGCAGCTACGCTGCCACTGGAGGTGAATTACTTCCAATATGAGGTTCAGCAGCAGCGACAGCGGCTGCAGGTCGCTGATGTTGGGGTCTCTGCAGGTAGGTTGAACCCAAAGTTGCCCTCCCAGACAGGTTTTCCAGTGGAAGAGGCAAGTTTTTTTGTGCTTAAGGAAGCTTGCAAACTTTATTTTAAGCTTTGCCCTCACTCCTTCAGAAATAAAGAGCAACAAGTTAGTATTGTGATCTCTCTACTACAGGGAGATTTGCAGTCCTAGGCTTTTTCTTTGCCACAGGATTCGATTTGTCTCCAGTCTGTGGAGGGATTTTTGGGGCTCTAGCCCTTATCTATGATGAGTCTGACCCTGACTGAGTCACCTTGGCTAAGTCCAAGTTGAGTCACCTTCAGCAGGGAAATCAGTCAGTGAAGACGTTATAGCTCCGAATTCCGCACATGGGCAACTGATACTAAATGGAATAACCTGGCTCTCAGAAGCAAATTTCGTCAGGGTCTCACGGAAAGGTCAAATGATGCTTTAGCTGTATATTATATCCTTGAGTGCTTTGAGGCTGATATGTCGTTGGCTATATGTGTTGACAGACGCCTTCGGGATAGGTGGGTAAGACCACCTTCTACGAAGACTCGTTTTCGGGGTATTGCCCCTTTGCCGGGGGAGCAGTCTAGCGGTGAACCCGTACTGGGGAGGGTGGAGGAACTCATGCAGTTAGGGGGTGCCTCTGCGTCGTACATTTGCGGTAGGTTCGCAAAAAAAAAGGGTGTGTGTGTTTTTGTGGAAAAAAAGGACATTTTATTGGAGCCTGTCCTTTGATGCCTTAACAAAAGGAGACTCATTTAACCCTTGGTAATCTAGAGTGGAATAAGCAAGGGGTGCATTTATCATCAACCTGAAGTTCCCGGTTTGTCCTGACAGCAGAGGTGGTACTAGAGAGCAAAATCGAGAACTCTGTGTTTATTGACAGTGAAGCTGGAGTCAGCATGGTTGATGCTGAGTTTGCCAGAACTCACTGGCTGGTTTGCTGTGCTTTAGCTAAGCCCATTACCATCTTCGCCATCAACTCATTGTCACCTGCATAGAAAGTTCTTACTCAAACTATACAGAATAAAACACTGAAGGTGGGGTCGGTTCATTCTGAAATAATTCCTTGCTATATCCTGGATTGTCTTCCCACACCAATTGTATTGGGTCTTCCCTGGTTGGTGAAACATAATCCGTTGGTGGATTGGCAATCCAGGGAGGTCATTAAGTGTAGGTATTACTGCCACGAGAACTGTTTAAATATTTCCCTTTCTATAGTCTCTACAGAAAGCTTACCTGCATTTTTTCAGGGTTTGAAGATGTTTTCTCTGAGAGCGGATGTCAGGATTTGCCTCCTCATTGTGAATATGCCTGTCCTATTAATCTGACCCCGGAGCTAAATTACCAAAGTCCAGACTGTATAATATTTCTGGTCCTGAGAGACAAACCTTGAAGGTTTTAATTGTGGAAAGTCTGGGGAAGGGACACATCAGACCCTCATCTTCTCCCGTCGCGGCAGGGTTCTTCTTCGTGAAAAAAAAAGTTGCGGTCTACGTCCCTGTTTAGATTTCTGGGAATTAAATCAAATTACCATCCAAGATTCATACTTTCTTCTTCTGGTTCCTGATCTGTTCAGCCAGGTTGTGGGAGCTAAGGTGTTCTCCAAGTTATATTTAAGGCGGGCCTACAAGCTGGTTAGAATCATATAAGGGATGAATGAAAGACAGCGTTCAATATCCCTCATTTTGAGAGGCTGGTCATGACCAATGCATCTACTGTATTTCAGCATTTCATTAATGATATTTTCCATCATTTGGTGGGTAGGTTTGCGGTTGTCTATCTAGATGATATTTTGGTTTACCCTCCTGATTTGGAGACATATCGGAGGCATGTTAAACAGGTGAAGCAAATATTAAGAAAAATGCCAAACTAGAAAAATGTGTTTTCGCCATCCAGAAGGTGCAGTTTTTGGGGTACCTGTTGTCATCTTCAGGTTTTCGGATTGATCCAGAGAAGATCTGTGCTGTCCTTGTTAGGACCATCCCGAGAACTTGAAAGCTCTACAACGCTTTTTGGGCTTTACTAATTTGTACCAGAAATTCATCCAGAATTATTCACCAATTGTGAAACCCCTTACTAACATGACAAGGAAGGGGTCGGACTTTTCCAAATGGTCAGATGATGCCCTGCGGGCTTTTTCCTCCTTTAAGAGCTGTTTTGCCATGGTTCCTATACTTAGTCAACCCAATGTTTCCCAGCCCTTTTGTTGTGGAGGTTGATGCCTTGGAGGTGGGGGTTTGGGCTGTGTTGTCTAAGTTCCATTCCCTGATAAATGGCGTCCATGCGCTTTCTTTTCTTAAAAATTTTCTTCGGCTGAAAGAAATTATGACCTAGGTAATAGGGAGCTTTTGGCATTTAAGCTGGCATTTCAAGAATGGTGACATTGGTTGGAAGGTGCTGTCCTTCCTATTACTGTTATCACTGACCATAAGATGATCCGTTTTTTACTAGGTTCAAATTTGAGGTCACTTTCTGTCATGGGGTCAAAAATGTCAAAGCTGATGCTTTGTCTCTGGTGGTGGTGATCATGAGAACCCTGGTCTGATTTTGCAGAAGGGGGTAGTCATTTCGGCCCTGAGCAAGAGGATGAGGTGTTGGAGACACATCACCACAGACGGCGCTGGGAACGCCGTACACCACAAAAATCCAAGGAAGAGCCCCAGGGGGACTTCTATCAATCTATTTGGATCTTCTATATATACTCCCTCTATTCCTAAGTGAGGTTTGACAAAGACCAAGATAGGGTCGAAACGTAACCTTATCTCCACTTAATTTTGTTTTCTGTCAGATACTTTTTGCAACTTCAAAAAATTTTTTGAGTGCAGCTGTTTTCCTATTGGACCTATATTGGACCTTGTCCACGTTCAGCCTGCACCTCCAACACAGCAGAGTGCGCCTTATTTATTTTTTCTATAACCTCAAGCATAGTACACCATATCATGATCTATGCTCTCTGTACAGCCAAGCAGGTCTCACTCACTTTTAAAGAGGAACTTTCTACACTATCGCCATTGTATGCTGCAAGAACAATGTTGGCGCCTGCTACATCTGATAATTTTCTTCTGTAGTGCAAATTAGGAGCAGTTGATTCTCCAAGAAATAGAATGATTTCACTTGGCTTCATACTGACAATTGGACGTTGATATAACATAAATGTTTATACTACTTGCTGGACCGCCACTCATCTTAGAAGTACCGTTTGGTCGTCTGCGTGTTTATCTGCAGAAATGTTCTTAAATGTCTATACGGAGTCTACAGCTACACAAAAATCATGAATCTTCAAGAAATTCAGAAGGCAAAGAAAATTAATTACCACCCCTACAGTCCTGATCATCCCATGTGTATAGTTCAGGAAGCAGCAATGCCACTTATTGCTGCTGTCCCTGTGATAAATTCATTTTGTGACTTTCTGGAGAAATTATCAATTAAAAAAATGTAATGTTTTATTAAAATGTCCTGTAAAGGTATCTTATGACCTTTAACTGCATAAAATATATAAAATTAAGTAAAAAAAAAAGCAAAGAACGATACCACTAGTATTGACAACACTGTTGCCCCCAATTACCTAAAACTTTACACCCCTCATATAAAAATGAACACAACAAACAATTCGTATTAAATGACCTTTGGACAGAAAAGTGACCATATGATTCTCAAGTAAAGCATGAAGCCCTCAGTTTGCCTCTCGTTTTCCCTTAGATGCCATATCCATAGAAATCTTCCTGCCTGTTTTCTGTTGTAATACGTCACAAAGGATGACTTTCTCAGAAATATGTAAAGATTAGTGTTGAGCGATACTTCCCAATATCCCTAAGTATCGGATGGCATTGGATCGGACCGATACCCAAAAAGTATCGGATATCGCCGATTCCGATACCGGAAACCCAATGCAAGTCAATGTGACAGAAATATAGTAATTAAAAAAAACCCTTTATTTCCTTGTAAACACTAGATATTCACACATGGAATACATATATATATATATATATATATATATATATATATACATGTCATTGTGACATATATATATACATATATTTATAGTTCATACACTTCTACATAGTAAAATAGCCGCTGATTCAATTGCCGGGCAATGCCGGCTTTTGTGAAATTACAGAACCACCCGACATGAAATGACACATGGTTTACATGGAGTTAACCATGTCATTTCATGTAGTTTGATATATGGTTTTCACTAACAGCCAGAATAAAGTCTTTTAATGAAATAAAACACAGCACAGTTTTCATTATTTTTATTTCACGCTCATCCTGCGACGCCATCGATCTCCTTTAAAAAAAAAAAAAATAACAAACCAACACAAATACTCCCTGTCCGACGAGTGTCCCACGACGAGTCATCGGACTGCTTTATGGCCAGCTGTCGCGAGAGTACAGCTGGCCGACATTACCCAGTACCCGGCAGCACGTGCAGTTATCGTGAGAAGCTGCACATGACCGCCAGGGAGAGGGTAATGGCGGCCATCCAGGAGGACATGATCACCGGGGATCTTCTGCCAGATAAGTGCTGAGTCCTGACTCCTGACAGACCCGACCGACACTGACAGTGACACTTTCGGGAAGTTCCTGTGTCACGTACTTCTGTGATTCCGGTATCCGATATGCAAAAAATATCGGATCTCAGAATCGGAATTCCGATACAGCGAATATCGGCCGATACCCGATATTTGCAGTATCGGAATGCTCAACACTAGTAAAGATATATTTTTCTGAGAACAACTATGGCAACACTTTGTCTAGAAAATGAAGTTGACAAACAGATAGTAAGGTTCTAGTAAACCAGATGTTGTAGAGGTATAACAGTTCCCACTTTATGAGTCCATACGCAGAGGTTCGATTATGATTTTGACATGACTTTTGGAGAGTGACACCACATTGTCCCTGTCATAATTTTTACAAAAATTAGACACATTGTCTCACCATAGCCAACACAATAGGCTTAATTTACTTACCTTTACTTGGTATCCATTGTGATTTAAAAATAATATAGGAAAAAACTTTGAAAATACTTAAAGAAAGTTGTCTCAGAAGGATGAAAACTCATAATGATTGCTCTCTGTCAATGTACTTTGCAGAAGTTTTGCATATAACTCATGACCATTTTCATTTACTGTGTGTACTACTTTTAGTTTTCATTTTCATTTAATCAGAATTATTATATTTAATAAGGCAAAGCAAAAGCTCAGCTGCAAAACTTTTGAAGAATTTGAAGAATTTGCTTAATCTATGCCAAAAAAACCTTTAGAAACCAAGGAATCTGTAACGGGCTGGGTGGTAAAACCAATGTACAGTGGATCAAGAAAGCGTGTCTAAGTGCCTCATCCAATCCTCTAGAGACGAGTAGCTGGGACATCCCGAAGGAAGGTACGGTAGATACAGGCAGGCACAGAAGGATCATGGAAACCATGGATTCAGACTGGACCGGCTGATGTAGAGATGAGAACTGGCAGGTGCAGACTTGACCAGCTGAAAAGTAGATGAGCACTGGCAGGTGCAGACTTGGACCAGCTGCTGAACAGTAGAGTACTGGCAGGTTCTGACTGGACCAGTTGATGAACAGATGAGCTGGCATGGCTGATAGACAGGCTGGCGGGCACGGTTAATAGACATGCAAGTACATGGTGATATGGGCACTGGGACCTGAGAACTAACAAAAGTGTTTTAGGAAAAAAGTTTGCAACATTGCACAGGCACCTCCATGCTGGAATAATAAGTGTACTCCATCAATTGGCTGTGGACACTTTAGGATGATGCGTGTGTCCCCTTTAAGAGAGGGGAAGTGTATGCACACAATGCCTGGAGATCTGCTTGCGATGCGTGCACTCCAGGCAGCTGCAAACCAGGAAGGAGGAAACGGGACGGGAGCTACAGCGGTGAGAACGCTGGCATCTCTGCTGATGGAGACAGGCAGGGGGCAGAGACGCCAGCACTTTAAAATGTAAGGAGATATGGAGGATATCCAATGGTTGACAGATTGAAGGGCACAACAGGATTCCTGAAAAAAGTAATTTATGTGCAAACATGCCATAACAATATCAGAATTAAAAAAAGGTAATGAGCACTCAAATACATTTACTGTGTTCTACATTGGGAATGATTATATTATCCAACTTTAAAAAAAATATGAAAAATACATAAAAACAGCACAAAATGCTGTAAGACAAAAATAAACTGTGCTAACCCTCACTGACGCAGGGTGGAAATAAATATGGAATCCCTACAATGCATTTTCACTTAAATTAAATATTCAAGTTATGTATCATAATCTCCATATTACAGAACCAATGTTTGCTATGTGGCCCTAATAATTTCCCAGTGGAAGAAATAACTAACGAGCAAGGGTGGGGTCTGCACTAAAACCACTCTTTTCAAAGATATGAACTTTGGTTAATCCTACAGTACGTTTCAACCCTACAACAATGTCCAGGAGACTTGCAGACAAAGCGCAGACCTTCTGGACGCTTGAAAGAGTCGACAAAACTACAGGAAATCAGCAATTCCATAAGGGGAAGTTTCAGGAGTTGAATAAGGCCTAGCGGGAGTGGAGTGGGTGGGGACCTGATATAGAGGTCATTGTGGCACAATTCATGCAAAGTTGCCCCTAGCTCGGATACCCATTGTCAAATATGAGTTAATAACTTGAAATGATAAGCAAGGATCCCCTCCTATGACATTCATATGCTCTAGTTAAGGATAGATAAGAGCTTTTTCTTTATCTATATGACAGAAGAGAACAACTCTATGGCACCAATTCATGTACACAAGTAAGATGTGTCAAAATCATCATGAGTCTTGTGCCTCGTAATAAATGTAACATATCTTTCAGCTTCTCATGAAACAGATGTAAGGGAGGGACAAGACTGTAGTCGTCGTGACTAGTGTTGAGCATTCCGATACTGCAAATATCGGGTATCGGCCGATATTAGCTGTATCGGAATTCCGATTCCGAGTTCCGATATTTTCGTCTTATCGGATACCGGAATCGGGATGTCACTGTCACTGTCAGTGTCCGTCTGTCGGGTCTGTCAGGAGTCAGCGGCACTTACCTGGCAGAAGATCTCCGGCGGTCACGTCCTGGACTGCTTCATGGCCGCCATACTCTTCTCCCCGGCGGTCACATGCAGTTTCTCGCGATAACTGCAGTGACTGCTGGGTAATCCCGGCCGTAAAGCAGTCAGTCCGATGACGTCACCGCCGGGGAAGCAGGTAATCAGCTGTGCTGCGTTGCAATGACAGGCTCTGCCTGTCATTGCGATGTAGCAGAGGTGGATCGTCGTGGGACTGTCGTTACTATGGACTGCGTCGGACAGGTGGTATACTGTTGGTTTGTTTTTTTTTCTTTTTTACAGGAGATCGATGGCGTCGCAGGAATGAGTGTATAATAAAAGAAATGAAAACTGTGTTGTCTCTTTTATTTCATTAAAATACTTTTTTCTTGCTTTGTCTTTTTTTTACACATTTAATAACTTTGGGATTAATAATGGATCGGTGTCTTATTGACACCTCTCCATTATTAACCGGGCTTATTGTCACCGTGCAATCAACGGTGACAATAACCCCTTATTACCCCGCTTGCCACCGCTACAGGGCAAGTGGGAAGAGCCGGGTAAAGTGCCACAATTGGCACATCTTTTGATGCGCCAAATGTGGGGCTGCTGTAGCCTGGTATTATCAGGCTGTTGAGGGCCAAAATCCATGGGCCTTGACAGTCTTTTAATACCAGGCCGCAGCAGTCTGCATTTTACTTGGCTGGTTAACAAAAATAGGGGGGATCCCCACGCCGTTTTTTTTTCGAGGGGATCCCCTATTTTTGTTAACCAGCCAAGCTAAGCAGACTGCTGTGGCCTGGTATTATCAGGCTTGCAAGGTCCATGGATATTGGATCCTTACCAGCCTGAAAAACCAGGCCTCAGCGGTCTGCTTCATCTGGCTGGTTAACAAAAATAGGGGGGACCCCACGCCAATTTTTTTCGAGGGGATCCCCTATTTTTGTTAATCAGCCAAGATATGCAGACTGCTGTGGCCTGGTATTATCAGGCTGGCAAGGTCCATGGATCTTGGCTCCTTAACAGCCTGAAAATCCAGGCCTCAGCGGTCTGCTTCATCTGGCTGGTTAACAAAAATAGGGGGGACCCCACGCCAATTTTTTTCGAGGGGATCCCCTATTTTTGTTAATCAGCCAAGATATGCAGACTGCTGTGGCCTGGTATTATCAGGCTGGCAAGGTCCATGGATCTTGGCTCCTTAACAGCCTGAAAATCCAGGCCTCAGCGGTCTGCTTCATCTGGCTGGTTAACAAAAATAGGGGGGACCCCACGCCATTTTTTTTTCGAAGGGAACCCCTATTTTTGTTAATCAGTTCCCTCTGACGTCACTGATTGTGTCCCTGGCTGACCTGAAGTGAAAGTGGAAAGCAATCAATTAAGCTTTCCACTTAAGGGCCCGTCTCACATAGCGATATCGCTACCGAGATCGCTGCTGAGTCACTAGTTTTGTGACGCAGCAGCGAGCTCACCAGCGATATCGCTGTGTGTGACATTCAGCGACGATCAGCCCCCCTGCCGGGTATCGCTGATCGTCGCTGAAATGTCAGGACCTTTGATCGCTGGTTTCCCGCCTGTCACACGCAGCGATGCGTGCCTGTCAGAGGGAAACCAGCGATCAAAAAAGGTCCTGACATTTCTGCGACGATCAGCGATACCCGGCAGGGGGGCTGATCGTCGCTGAATGTCACACACAGCGATATCGCTGGTGAGCTCGCTGCTGCGTCACAAAACTAGTGACTCAGCAGCGATCTCGGTAGCGATATCGCTATGTGAGACGGGCCCTTAAGCGATGTTACCCGCAGTGTCGCTGTCCAGATCGCTGCCTGAGCTGCCTGTTTGGCAGCTCAGCAGCGATCATGTAGCGATACACCAGCGATCCTGACAAGTGCATATCGTTGTCGGGATCGCTGGTGTATCGTTATGTGACACCCAGCCTTTACTCTCCTGTCAGGCAGGAGAGGAACTCATTCATTTGGGGTTTACTGTGAGGCTGCAGCATTAGCTGCGGTCCCTGCAGTAAACATTAACCCTTTCTGAAGGATTACACCGTGGGACCTGACTGTGCATGGGATAGGTAAGAATAATTTTGCTTTTTTATTTTATTTTTATTACAGGAAATGGTTTTTGCAGTAAAATAAAAGATGGTCAAAAACATGTGTCTTTATTTCATTAAAATGATTTTTAATTAAAGTGTGTGTGTTTTATTTTTATTTCATGCAATAGGATTAATAATTGATAGTTGTCTAATTGACAGCTCTCAATTATTAACCTGGCTTAAGGTCACCTTTCAATAGCAATGTGGCTTTAACCCCATATTAACCCATTCGCCACCGCTACAGGGCAATGGGAATAGACGGGCAAAGTGCCAGAAAGGGCGAATCTAATTATAGATTTGTCTTTCCTGGGGTGTCTGGGGGCAGATGTTAGTAGCCGGGGGGGGGCAAAAATAATGGTCCCTCTCTGGGCTATTATTATCTGCCCCCACTCACTGGCTTTGTCTGTCTGGTTGCGAAAATAGGGCGGGAGCCCACGCATTTTTTTTCAGCAATTTTACACCTCATATATATATATACATGTCATTGAATTTGTGACACATATATATATATATTTATATTTGTAGTTCATACACTTCTACATAGTATAATAGCCGCTAATTCAATTGCCGGCTTTTGTGAAAATGCAGAACCCGACATGAAATGACACTTGGTGTACATAGGGTTAACCATGTCTTTTCATGTCCTTTGCTATCTAATTTGCACAAACAATTAAATCAGACTATGTGTGCAAAATTTCACACCTCTAGGGGTTAATTAAAGGTGTAAATTCGTTGTAAAAAAAAACGGACTTTTTTGCTACGAATTTACACCTTTAATTAACCCTAGAGGTGTGAAATTTTGCACACATAGTCTGATTTAATTGTTTGTGCAAATTAGATAGCAAAGGACATGAAAAGAAATGTTTAACCCTATGTACACCAAGTGTCATTTCATGTCGGGTGACCCGACATGAAATGACACTTGGTGTACATAGGGTTAACCATTTCTTTTCATGTCCTTTGCTATCTAATTTGCACAAACAATTAAATCAGACTATGTGTGCAAAATTTCACACCTCTAGGGGTTAATTAAAGGTGTAAATTCGTAGCAAAAAAGTCCGTTTTTTTTACAACGAATTTACACCTTTAATTAACCCCTAGAGGTGTGAAATTTTGCACACATAGTCTGATTTAATTGTTTGTGCAAATTAGATAGCAAAGGACATGAAAAGAAATGTTTAACCCTATGTACACCAAGTGTCATTTCATGTCGGGTGCTTCTGTCTTTTCACTGAAGCCGGCTTTACCCGGCAATTGAATCAAAGGATATTTTACTATGTAGAAGTGTATAAACTATACATATATGTATATATATATGTCACAATGACATGTATATATATATATATGTATTCTATGTGTGTATATTTAGTGTTTACAAGGAAAGAATGGGGTTTTTTTAGTTGCGATATTTTGTTCCCATAGACTTACATGGGACTTCCGGTATCGGTATCGGGTATCGCCGATATTTTAGTGATATCGGCGATACCATTCCGATTCCGATACTTTAGCATATCGGAAAGTATCGCTCAACTCTAGTCGTGACCTGAATTACTTCAACATCCATGTCCGGTCCTTTCTCTACATAAAACTGTATTCTTCCCTATGGCATACCTGCATCTCCACGCTCAGCTAATTCTGGGCACTTCCCAGGCGACGATGGCCCTCTTTCAAGCAACCCCCAGTAATGGAGACACATTCCAGAATAACTTGAACATACAGTACTCTTTACTTAGCTTTTCACACGTTACATCCACAGTTGGCACAACAGATGTTTCACTTGTTTCCTTGTCTTTCCCTGCTTTGCTGTCACTTCTGTGCAGTACCCACCAAGACCGGACCGTACTAACCTGCTCCCCAGTTCCTTCCAGGGCTGACCTCGCAATAATGACATTTCCTTCAGCCTGCTTCGCCCCAGAAATGAATTAATCAATCACTATGTTTGGTGGCCCCCGGTGAAGCATCCAGCCCATCTGTACTGAACTCACCGAAGCTACAGCTCCCTTCATTTCCTTAGTCCGGCCAACTTCTGCCCTAAAAGCATTGGCCCAGGCGGTAAGATGCCACATCTTTCTTCTCTGTACAGGCCCATTGCTAAGCTATGCAGTGGCCGTGGGTAGCATGGGCTGCAGTACTTAAACGTTGCGTGGCTGCCGGCTGTCTGGGCCTAAGCCCTTGTGGACACTTGGGCACACTGGCACCATCTGAGATAATCTAACTAGAACCATCTCACTACTACCCGACAGCCCCTCCTACACTTAACTATATGGGAACTTCCTATCACTATGCATAACAAGGCCCACTAGTATGCCCCCACCTAGTGGCCCACAGCAGAACTACATTTACCCAAAAGTATGGGAACTATAAACTAAAGTGCCCACCTCTATTGTCCCAAAAGGATGTACTTCACTTTCCCTAAACTGTACAAGTATAAAGAACCTCAGTGTCATGTATAGTGTACAGTTCCTATAGCGTCTTGTGCTTGGGTGCGAGGAAAACACAGGAGACATAGGTTGAAATGAAATGACTTGTATTACTTCATACAAGCATGCTGAAAAGTTCACACAGTTTGCAGGAACAGCGACAGGAGACACAGCAGGCCAGAGTAACTTCAAGCACTACAATAAATCTCCAAAGCAGGTTCAGGATCTCTTCTCTGTATCGTAATTCCTCTGCAAACATGGATTCCTCTGCAAACATGGATTCACCAAACAGCAGGTTTCCAGAGTCCAAAAGTGTTCCAAGGTTCCTCAGTAGGGAATAGCTGGAGTACAAGTCCAAGGCTTCCAGGAGTCAGGTCACAGACTGACTGAGGCTTGATTCAGGAGCACTGATTGTTCAGCTGAGGCTGCTTAAGAAGCAAGAGGGAAGAATCAGGGCGGGAACATGAAAACTGGAAACTCCATATTAACTGAGGGCAAGAGCTGCAGAAAGACAGAAAGCAAAATGGCCGACGGAAAACTGAGTTTCAAGGAACATGTCAACAGAGACAAAGAACCTTACATTACTCCCCCTTAGGGACAACCTCTGGATGACCTCAGACCAGGCCTGTCAGGGTACCTCTGATGAAACTGGCGGAGCAGGCGAGGAGCATTTACATTATTGACTGGTTCCCATGAGTTGTCCTCCACTGGGTAGCCCTGCCATTTAATCAAATATTGCAACTGATTTCTGTACAACCTGGAATCGAGAATCCTTTCCACCATAAATTCTTCCTGACCATCGACTAGCACTGGGTCAGGGCAAGGAGAAGAAGGTCCAGGAAACGTATTGGGTGTTGCAGCCTTTAGTAGGGATACATGAAAGACAGGGTGGATTCTCATAGTTCTGGGCAGTTGAAGACGACAAGCAACAGCACTTATAATCTTATTGATCTTATAAGGTCCAATGTACTTATGTCCCAATTTAGACAATGGAATCTTTAATTTAAGATTTCTGGTTGACAGCCAGACCAAATCTCCTACCTTGAAAACTGGTGCAGGTTTACGAAATTTATCTGCTGCTTTCTTGTACCTTTCCTGAGCCAATTCTAGATTTTCCTTTAGAAGATCCATATTCTTTTGTAAAGAAGTGATTCTTTCAGCCACTGCCGGCAAGGGCGTATCTATGGGAAATCGAGGAAGAATGTTAGGATGATAACCTAGATTGGAGTAAAAAGGAGACTGCTTAGTGGAGGCACTCTGAGAGTTGTTATAAGAGAACTCAGCCAGTGGAAGTAGATCCACCCAATCATCCTGTAAGTGGCAGATAAAACAGCGGAGATACTGCTCCAGGGTCTGATTGGTTCGTTCTGTCTGTCCATTAGTCTGGGGATGAAAAGCAGAAGAAAGGTTTACTTTAATGTCCAATGCTGCACAGAAATTTTGCCAAAACCTTGAAGTGAATTGCACCCCTCGATCCGAAATGACCTCATCCGGTACTCCATGTAAGCGAAACACATTCTTAATCATCAAGTCTGATGTCTGTTTTGCAGTGGGTAAGCCGACACAAGGGATAAAATGAGCTGCCTTTGTTAGACAGTCAACCACCACTAGAATGGTGTTCTTCCCTTGAGAGGTTGGTAACTCCACAATGAAGTCCATAGAAATGGATCCCCACGGGCGGGACGGGGTGGGAAGAGGTTGCAACAGACCAGTTGGTGAGGAGCGAGGTGTTTTGCATCTTGCACAGACTTCACATGAAGTGACATAGTTTAAGACATCTTTCCTGTAAGTGGGCCACCAAAAGAAACGAGAAAGAAATTCTTGTGTCTTTAGAATTCCCCTATGCCCGGCTATCTTGGAATCGTGGATGAGTTGCAATACTCTCAATCTGACTGTTTCAGGTATATACAGACGTTGTCCCTGAATCCACACACCATTCTTAAAGACAAGACTTACGTCCCTTGGGGGTTGTGCCAACAAAGAATCCGCATGGTATGCTTCCTTGATGTCCTTAAGTAGGTCTTGATTATGAATCACTCCCAGGAATCTAGAGTCAGGAAGAATAGTCTTAGGAGGAGTAAGTGGACGTGTCTCTGCTGAATGAATCCTAGAGAGTGCATCAGCCTTTCCATTGCGCGATCCTGGTCTATAAGAAATGACAAAATTAAATTGGTTTAGGAAAAGATTCCAGCGAGCCTGGCGAGGAGTCAGGCACTTAGCCGACCTGATAAATTCAAGGTTACGATGGTCTGTCAGGACGACTATTTGCTGTGCAGCTCCCTGAAGAAGGTGTCTCCATTCCTTGAAGGCAGCAATAATGGCCAACAATTCTCTATTGCCCACATCGTAGTTCCTCTCAGCCGAAGACAACTGCTGGGAAAAGAAGGCACAGGGATGCAAGACATTCTTCTCACCTGTTCTCTGAGAGAGTATAGCTCCAACGGCACAGTCTGAAGCATCCACCTCTATTATGAAGGCAAGCTCGGGGTTGGGATGTACTAAGATAGGTGCGGTGGTAAATTTATCCTTTAAACAGGAAAATGCTTCCTGAGCTTGCGGGGTCCAGGAGAACCTAGACTGTTTCCGGGTAAGTTGGGTGATAGGTGACACTACCTCAGAAAAATTCTTAATGAAACGTCTATAGAAGTTGGCAAACCCGATGAAACGCTGCATCTCCTTCACATTTCTAGGAATTGGCCAATCCTTGATGGCTTGGGTCTTGCTTCCATCCATACTAATCCCTTGCGTAGATAGTACATACCCCAGAAATTGAATTTCGGTCCTATGGAATTCACATTTTTCAAGCTTGATGTAGAGATGGTTTTGTCTTAGGCGTTCTAAGACCATTCTCACATGTCCATGATGTTCCTCTGTGGAGTTAGAAAAAATTAGAATATCATCCAGATAAATCACCACAAATGTATCTAGGAGATCCCTGAAGATATCATTCACGAAGTGTTGGAAAGTGGCTGGGGCGGTACTCAGACCAAAAGGCATAACTAGATATTCAAAGTGTCCATAGCGTGACCTGAAAGCAGTCTTCCATTCATCCCCAGGTCTAATACGGACCAAGTTATAGGCCCCACGGAGATCCAGTTTAGAGAAAATTTTGGCATGCCGCACTCTCTCCAACAACTCAGGGATTAAAGGCAATGGATAACGATTTCTAATAGTAACCTTATTGAGTTCCCTATAGTCTATGCAGGGTCTCAGAGATCCATCTTTCTTCTTCACAAAGAAGATGGGTGCACCTGCGGGAGATGAAGAGGGGCGTATGAAGCCCTTGGCTAAATTTTCGTCTATATAATCCTTCAAAGCTTTTAGCTCGGGCCCCGCTAGGGGGTAGATCTTACCAAAAGGTATCTCGGCTCCGGGCAATAATTCAATTGGACAATCATATGGACGGTGAGGAGGAAGCTGATCAGCGTTCTTCTTGTCACATAAATCCACATAGTCCTGGTATACAGCTGGTAGTTCAGGGACTGACATGGTTCCTTTAGGAACAGAGCAAGCTGAAACTCCTTGACTCATCTGTTTCTCCGGAAAGTGTAATTCCTTGGTCTCCCAGTTAATCGTAGGATTCTGCGCCTGCAGCCATGGTAGCCCTAGAATGATGGGAAAGTGGGGAGAAGAGATAAGCAAAAAAGACATTTTCTCCTGATGATCTTTACCCATAAGGACCCTCAAAGGCTCTGTTTCTTGATCCACTGGTCCAGAAGTCAGTAGAGAGCCATCCACAGTCTCCATCTGTACTGGAGTAGCCTTCTTCACTGAACGTATCCCCTGTTTCAGAGCAAAGGAGATATCCATAAAATTTCCACTTGCTCCTGAGTCGATCATAGCAGAGCTAGACACCCAGAGTGAGTCAACCCAGAGTTTGATGGAAAGGAAGCAATGAGAATTGTTTCTTTTACAACTCAGCTGGGACACCGCTGAGGAAACTTGAAAAATTGCAGCGTTTATACCGTCATCGTCCCCAGAACTAACAGAGTTTAAGTCCGAGAAATCAAGATCTCTTGCAGCAGATCTCTCTGGAGCCTGAGGCTCGGACATGACAGAGCTCCTCTCGCAACACTCACAGTGAATGACTGCTGCAGTAGTCTTACGAGAACGGCTGGGGCAGTTTATAATGAAGTGCCCTGACTTACCACAGTAGAAACATAGATTTTCCTTTATACGATGTTCTTTGCGTGCATCACTAACCCGTCTTTGTAAAGAGTCCACCTGCATGGGTTCAGGTTCTGGTTCCCTTGTGATCCTACTCAAAGGTTCCTTAGCTGAGGAGGGAGGTAGTAAAAGGTTAGTGCGATTATTTTCGAACCATCTCTCTTGTCTGTGTTCAGTCAGACGAGCATCAATACGGATACAATAGTTAATAAAGTCACCTAACGCAGTGGGAGGGTCGGCACGAGCAAGTTCATCCTTAATCAGTGGAGACAACCCTTTCCGAAAAATAGATTTTTTAGCGGAAGTGTCCCAAGTGGTATCAAGAGCCCATCTCCTGAAATCCAGGGCATATTCGGCTACTGAACGCTTACCTTGGCGCAAAGTTAACATGGCTGCTTCAGCTGTTGCACCTCGATTGGGGTCATCAAACACCTGCCCCATGGCTGAAATAAAAGCATCAAGGTGATTCAAACAATCATCCTCAGTCTCAATCAGAGGGTTTGCCCACATCAAAGCCTTATTGGTAAGCAACATGATTATAGTAAGCACTTTGGATCGTTCAGTGGGAAATTGTGAAGCATGTGCAGAGAAAAATAAATTGCATTGATTAATAAATCCCCTGAATTTCTCACGTTCACCGCCAAAACGAAAAGGAGGTAATTTGGGGATCCCAGAACTTGGGGTTATGGCAGGAGCCTGGGCTCGTTCCTCTAGAGCCTCAATCCTGGCTCGCAATTCCTGGGTAGTCTGTCCAAACACTTGCAAATTACGATTAGTGAGGTCCTGTAGGCTTGCAAAACGGGTTTTTAAAGTCTGTACATCTGAAAGGATTGTATCAGTCACTCCGCAAAGTTCCTTTATGCGGGCCTCCATCTTCCAGATCTTTTAAGGCAGAGGTGCTGGAAGGAGAAGAGGAAAGGAAAAAAAAAAAAAAAAAAAACAATAGTGTTTACCTGTGGTAACACTCCAGAGTAAAATTTTAAGGGAATGCGCTCACCTGGAATGGTTGTGAGAAGTCACAACCACTGTCATCACATAAGGTATTAAACGGACATCTGATATCCACAGTCACAGCAGACACGGCTTTCCCAGACCCAGCAGACACTAAACATTGGCTCCTGAATCTTGTCATGTATAGTGTACAGTTCCTATAGCGTCTTGTGCTTGGGTGCGAGGAAAACACAGGAGACATAGGTTGAAATGAAATGACTTGTATTACTTCATACAAGCATGCTGAAAAGTTAACACAGTTTGCAGAACAGCGACAGGAGACACAGCAGGCCAGAGTAACTTCAAGCACTACAATAAATCTCCAAAGCAGGTTCAGGATCTCTTCTCTGTACCGTAATTCCTCTGCAAACATGGATTCCTCTGCAAACATGGATTCACCAAACAGCAGGTTTCCAGAGTCCAAAAGTGTTCCAAGGTTCCTCAGTAGGGAATAGCTGGAGTATAAGTCCAAGGCTTCCAGGAGTCAGGTCACAGACTGACTGAGGCTTGATTCAGGAGCACTGATTGTTCAGCTGAGGCTGCTTAAGAAGCAAGAGGGAAGAATCGGGGCGGGAACATGAAAACTGGAAACTCCATATTAACTGAGGGCAAGTGTCACGCTGTATAGCAGATATATATATGTGATGTCAGTAATCTATATCAAAAGGACAACATCCTATATAACATGCGCATAGATATATGATAACATAGAATTACCTGACAATGTCCAGTGGGTCAATACGGAATCCGTTATACACTGTCTCCGGCTAGAGGGTGACCGGGGTCTATGCTGACCCTAAACTGGGGTCCTAACTAATCCCTCTACCTGGAGGTACTGTTAAAGGTACAGAGGTCCAGGCCACCAGCGTAAACCCTGTCTCCTATCAATCCCTGCCAACTGTAATCTAGTCCTAAGAAGGACCCTGATTACCACCAAAGGGAATGAACAGGTAACGGTTAATGAACAGAAAGACATACAAGAAAGACAAGAAATAAAGTAAATAAAGTCTTACATACAACACTCACACACAGTAGGAACACCTAAGGTCTCAGAGATAAACTATAAGCTGTAAGAGTAAAAACAACTAAGGAGCTCTTAGCTTAAGTATTCTCATAACCGATCCAGTCTGCTAGACTACATGAATGCTTTCACCGGCATCTAACAAGCAGACTGGCAGGTATATGAAGGAATCTAATTAGAACATAATCAAAAGCAGCCGGGCGAGGCTGGACCTAGTCTTAGCAAAGAGCTAGGTAAAATTAACTCCCTCATTACCAAACACAAAGAAACAGCAACTCAGCTGTGAGAAGTCAGAGTGTGTAATCACGACGATCCTCGTGGCGATACACCCATGACAGTACCCCCCCTCTACGAGGGGACTCCGGACCCTCAGGGCCAGGTCTGCCCGGGTGAGTTGTGTGAAAGGTCCGAACCAATCGATCTGCGTTAACATCAGACGCAGGGACCCACGTCCTCTCCTCAGGACCATACCCCCTCCAATGAACCAAGTACTGAAGGGATCGGCGACTGAGACGTGAGTCAATGATTTTCGACCCATGAAATTCCACGTTATCATTGACCACCACTGAAGGAGGAGGTAGAGGTGACGGTATGACTGGTGCCACATACTTTTTAAGTAATGACTTGTGAAACACATTATGAATCTTAAACGTAGGAAGGAGGTCCAGACGAAATGCCACCGGATTAATTATGGAACTGATCCTGTACGGCCCGATGAATCTGGGACCCAACCTCCAGGAGGAAACTTTAAGTTTTATATTCCTGGTAGACAACCAAACCAGATCGTTCACCTTCAGATCTAGACCAAAAACTCTCCCCCTATCAGCCATCCGTTTGTAACGGTTCCCGTAACCTTCAGTGTTAACCGATCTGGAACTATCAGTCTCCCTGGAAGTCCCACAGGGGCGTCCCCTGAGCCCCCAATACCTCCCCTCAAGCTCAGAGCATACAGCTGACACTACAACTCCCTCCTGAGGAATAGGAACCGGATCATCCGTCTTCTCGGCCCCTGGGAAAGTACGAGATAAGGCATCAGGAAGCAACTTTATTGAGCCGTCATATGCGCGATGAGGAGGTAACTCTTTACACCCCTCCTCTGAGAACATCTCCCCAAAGTCCTCCAGAAAAGGAGACAAAGTCCTAGGCACAACCGCACCGATGACCGTGCTCATGCAGTTATTCCTGCAAAATTCACCCCACTGGCTTATCTTTCTGGATTGCCAATCAATCACTGGGTTATGTTTAGCCAACCAAGGAAGTCCCAACACAATAGGAGTAGGTAGACCCTCCAACACATAACAAGACAATTGCTCTTTATGTATTGCCCCTACTCGAAGATCTATGTTATGAACAGCTTGTACCAAGCTACCTTGACCGAGAGGTCTAGAATCAATAGAGACTATAGGGACCGGTTTGGCCAATACACTCAGTTGCATACCATGCACCTGGGCAAACCGAGCGTCCACCAGATTAGCCCCGGACCCACTATCAAGAAAAACAGAAATCCTCTCAGTTCTAGTACCAATCACCACCTCCGCAGGCACGAGAAACTGAGAGGGGATTTGGGGACGAAATACACACTCCCAGGTTAACTCCTTTGCTCAAAGAGGCCCGGGATGGACACCCCCAACAAAATGTCCCTCTCTCCCGCAAAAGAAACACCTTCTAGTCTTGGGGCGCACCGCCGATTCCCTCCTACAAAAAGTGTCCCTCCCAACTGCATGGGTTCCTCAGAACAGACCAGGGGAACCTCAGTATAAGGGACTTTAGTAGTAGGTGGAGTCATCACGGGAGGCGGAGTTACCTCGCGTCTTCCCCAAATTCGTCTATCAATGCGAATAGCGAGGGCCATAGCAGCCTCCAGTGATGGAGGAGAATCATACTGAGCCAACACATCTTTTAATTTGTCAGACAACCCTTGACAAAACTGGCTCCTAAGAGCTGGGTCATTCCACTGAGTATCTGTTGCCCATCTACGGAACTCAGAAGAATATTCCTCCGCTGGACGATTTCCTTGCCGTATTTTACGTAACTTTGTTTCAGCAAGGGAAACTCGATCCGGATCATCATATACCAGACCCAGGGCAGTAAAAAATCGATCCACTGACTGGAGATCTGGGGAGCCTGGAGGAATAGAGAACGCCCAAGATTGAGGGTCCCCTTGTAAGAGCGAGATAACAATTCCCACCCTCTGCTCTTCACTCCCAGATGACCGAAGCCGCAGCCGAAAGTACAATTTACATGCCTCCCGGAAAGTAAAAAATTTGTCCCGCCCACCAGTGAACCTGTCCGGGAGAGCAACCTTAGGTTCAGATCTGGTTTGCTCCGGGGGGGACAAAACCTTGGACTTAATGTCTGCAAACTCCATGGACAAACCCCTGCAACTGCCGGGCCAGCTGGGCTACTGGATCCATGACAGCTGGGGAGAATCTTTAGTATGGGCCGGTGAAAATGTCACGCTGTATAGCAGATATATATATATGTGATGTCAGTAATCTATATCAAAAGGGCAACATCCTATATAACATGCGCATAGATATATGATAACATAGAATTACCTGACAATGTCCAGTGGGTCAATACGGAATCCGTTATACACTGTCTCCGGCTAAGGGTGACCGGGGTCTATGCTGACCCTAAACTGGGGTCCTAACTAATCCCTCTACCTGGAGGTACTGTTAAAGGTACAGAGGTCCAGGCCACCAGCGTAAACCCTGTCTCCTATCAATCCCTGCCAACTGTAATCTAGTCCTAAGAAGGACCCTGATTACACCAAAGGGAATGAACAGGTAACGGTTAATGAACAGAAAGACATACAAGAAAGACAAAATAAGTAAATAAAGTCTTACATACAACACTCACACACAGTAGGAACACCTAAGGTCTCAGAGATAAACTATAAGCTGTAAGAGTAAAAACAACTAAGGAGCTCTTAGCTTAAGTATTCTCATAACCGATCCAGTCTGCTAGACTACATGAATGCTTTCACCGGCATCTAACAAGCAGACTGGCAGGTATATGAAGGAATCTAATTAGAACATAATCAAAAGCAGCCGGGCGAGGCTGGACCTAGTCTTAGCAAAGAGCTAGGTAAAATTAACTCCCTCATTACCAAACACAAAGAAACAGCAACTCAGCTGTGAGAAGTCAGAGTGTGTAATTGCGACGATCCTCGTGGCGATACACCCATGACAGCAAGAGCTGCAGAAAGACAGAAAGCAAAATGGCCGACGGAAAACTGAGTTTCAAGGAACATGTCAACAGAGACAAAGAACCTTACACTCAGTAATATATACAATGCAATATTGTACAAGAAGAAACACAAAACATATGCAATTATGTACACATAATGGTAACACAGTAAAATATGTGGCAATACCATTGCTAAATGTGATAATACATGTTCCCATGTAGCAGTACCACTGAATATTCATAACAACCTAATAATTAGCTACATAGAAACCTTACCCCTTAGACCTCAGTCCAGAGCCTCTCACCTAGCCAAATCAGTTCTCATACTGAATATTCATAGCAACCCAATAATTAGTTACAAAGTGTTAGGGTTCGAGTTCCCGCTGCTGCACAAGGGGAGTCTTGAGCCAGTGCCGCTGCGGTCCCCCATTCATCTCCGGCTGCAGTGGAGCCTGCTCAGCAGAGACGTTGGTCTCAGCGTCTTGCCCATTCCAGTACTGTGCAGAGACTTGCTGCTGCCTCTCCTGGATCTGCTATTATAGCCAGTGCTGGAGCAGACGTCTTTGGGACGAAGTCCTGCGTTTCCTCTTCTGAGCATGCCCAGGGTAAGATCTCTCATTGGAGATCAGGGATCACATGTTCAGATACTGCAGCAGCTCCTATTGGTCCGCCTGGAAGGTCCTGAAACTACATGTGTTTTGGAACAGTTTCTCATTGGTCCTTGTTTCTGGCAGGTCCTGTAGCTGTTGCTATAAAAGGGTGGCATGGCTGGGCCGCCATTCGCTAATATCAACCATTATATGCTTTGCGCCAGTGTGTTCATGCGTGTGTGTGGTTAGGGCCCGGCTGAAATTCGCCATTACAATATCGACTTAATCGGTGAGGAGCTTGGTATGCTAGCTGGTCAGGGTCGGTGTCCTAGATGCCCTAGATTAACGGCATAACGGTGAGGAGTTTGATTGCCGTATTCAGGGCCTGGCGTTCAGACGGCATAGATTGCGGGTGACTCCCGCGAGGACATTAGCGCATGAGCACGTTCTATGTTCGCTTAGCAGTCAACTGTGTACCTGGGTGCCTGACAGGATACAGAAGTTTGTCTCTGCGGCTCTGTGACGTAACAGGGTTCGCTTTCAACGCTAGACAGCGCCCTAGCGTGTTTATTTTGCGACTCCATGTTGTTAAGTGAGTTCGCACACATCGCCATATAGCGCTGCGGCATTCCTTCTAGCGGCTCTGTGGAATAACAGAGTTCGCACATATTGCCACAGCGCATTACGGTGTTTATTTTGGCGTCTCTGCAGGATAACAGAGTTTGCTTCTTGCACCATTTTACTAGCAGCAGGCTCCGCCTGCACGGTGGACCCCGGGCTGCGAACGTACCTCTCTACATCATATATTTGGTGCATTCTGCAGACCCTAACACAAAGAAACATTAAGAACACTTAAGGGGCGAGGCAAAACAGTAATACACCTTCACCCCCTTACACTCCCCTTTCCTTGAACTTGGTCGTCTTCGACCAACGCATGATAAAAAAAACATAATACTAAGAAAACCGCAAGAAAACCAACACTAATTTGACTTAAAGTAAGCTGCATTAGTAACACCGTAGTCCATGGTGCAGAGGTAATACTACTGGTTATCAGTCCTCCAGGGGTCAGAAACCATCACAAAAACGTATCTAAATTTCTCAGTGCTGAGACAGCAGTCCAAAGAGATAAGCTGCCCCTTCCTTTGAGGGGAGTACAGCCCTTCCAGTGGTCTCCCGATGTCAAAGACAGTCTCTCCGCTTTCCAGCAGAATGGGTGCAACCGGTGCACCAAAAAAAAACAAAAGAGTCCATGGGCTCCATAAATTTTTGCCTACTTCGCAGTCCTCTAGGCTTACTTTACACAAACTCCAACGGACAACGCTTTCCTTCAGTGTTGCCAGAGGCCGAACTTTTACTCGCTTCTTTGGGCACGATTTTTAAGAGCAATAGTACCGTCAGGGACTCGGAACAGTCCCGTGACAATTTCAGAGGGCGCCATGTGCACATTTTTCTGGCCAGGCAAGTTGAGCAATTTAGTGCATCTCGTGCTGCTGTAAACGTAGCTGAATCCCATGCTCGGTTATGGGAAGAGGACGACTCCGCAGCCGCTGGAGTCCTTGGCGTCCACGACACTGAAGCAGTGGCCTGGGGGCAGATAAAGGCTGAGCTTGGTCCAGGCCTCAGAGGGTCAGGGGGTTGGAATGCAGACTCCCCTGCCATGGTGCATGGATGAACGACGGTCTCCGAGACGGGGGTCCGTGACAAGGACCATTCCTTCGAGGTTAGGGGCTGAGGTGCAGTCACCCGCTCAGATGCAGGAACATAGGCCGCTGCCCTCCCGGGAATGCTGGAGTCTTCCGTGGGACGCCTGCGCAGTTGACTGGTAGATCAAGCTCCATCTCGTCCTCAGTTTCCGGCAACGGTTCCACCAGGGCTGATGCCAGTTCCGGTCTCCGCTGAACTAACAACAAAGGTTCCAGTCCACTGGGTTCCCCTGCCTGACGTCGAGTTGATGGTTCCACCTCCAAAGAACGTTGGGACGATGGTTCCACTGATTGCTCCCTCTGCAGAGGACGTCGGAGCACCAACTCCACACTCAAGGGCTTTGGCCTTGGGACGTTGTCGACTCTGGCAGCCACCGACTCTGCGCTGAAGAACTTTCGGGTGCTGGTAAGTGGGGTACACCATGATTTCTTCCTACTGTCTGGCGGGCTGGGTTCTTTCGGCTTCCGTCTGTCATCATCTCCTTTCCATGCAGCCTAGGCCTCCGCAGCTGCACTTGTAGTTTTCTTCTGGGTCCCACCATCACCAGTTTGGTCCACCTCCAGTTGCTCCTCTCCTCCGTTGCTGGTCAGTGGCAGGGGGCAATGTTTCCTTCTCTACATCCGCACCCACCAGGGGCAGACCGGGGCATATTGACAGGCAGGTTTTGGCACCAGGAAATGAGAGCTATGCCCACGAAGGACGCGGTTTTCATTGTTTGCTTCTTCTTCTCCATCTCCTGCCATTCTCACCGCCGCCATCTTGGTCACAGTAATGATGTCAAACTTTTCGCCACATAGGCCAAGTCCAACTCAGTAGTCAAGTTCGGTGTTGTCACAAAATTAGTAGTAGACAAGTCCAGTGTTTTACTCACAAATTCTTCTCCAGTTACAGTAGCTACTGGCTCTTTCTCCTGGTCATCTTCCATGGGCACAGCAGTCACACACACATCTTTTTCAGCAGATTCTCCACATAGATAGGCAGCGGCATCCTACCAAACTTCATCTTTCTCCAGCTCATCGCTGGCAGCGTTCCCTCGCAGCACGGTGTCAGCATCCTGCTGACTACGCCAATCGTAAGGGACGGACAAGACTGTAGTTGTGACCTGAATTACTACAACATCCATGTCTGGTCCTTCCCCTACATGAAACTGTATTTTTCCCTCTGGCATACCTGCATCTCCACGCTCAGCTCCTTCTGGGCACTTCCAAGCGACGACAGCCCCACTTTCAGGCGACCCCCAGTAATGGAGACACAGTCCAGAATAACTTGAATATACTCTTTACTTAACTCTTCACACGTTACATCCAAAGTTGGCACAACAAGTGTTTCACTTGTTTCCTTGTCTTTCCCTGCTTTGTTGTCACTTCTGTGCAGTACATGCCCGGACCAGTCCGTACTAGACTGCTCCCCAGTTACTTCCAGGCCTGACCTTGCTATAATGACATTTCCTTCAGACTGCTTTGCCCCAGTACTGAATTCATCAATCACTGTTTGGTGGCCCCCGGTGAAGCATCTGGCCCGTCTGTACCGAACTGGTCGAAGCTCCAGCTCCCTTCATTTCCTTAGTCCAGCCAACTTCTGCCCTAAAAGCATTGGCCCAGGCGGTAAGATGCCACATCTTTCTTCTCTGTACAGGCCAACTGCTAGGCTATGCAGTGGCAGTGGGTAACGTGGGCTGCAGTACTTAAACGTTGCATGTGAGCCAGTGTCCGAGCCTAAGCCCTTGTGGACACTTGGGTACACTGGCCCCGTCTGAGATAATCTAACTAGAACCATCTCACTACTACCCGGCAGCCCCTCCTACACTTAACCCTATGAGAACTTCCTGTCATTATGCCTAACAAGGTCCATTAGTATGCCCCCACCTAGTGACCCACAACAGAACTACATTTACCCAAACGTATGGGAACTATATACTAAAGTGCCCTCCTCTATTGTCCCAAAAGGATGCACTTCACTTTCCCTAAACTGTACATGTATAAAGAATGTCAGTAATATATACAATGCAATATTGTACAAGAAGGAGCACAAGACATATGCTATTATGTACACATAATGGTAACAGTAAAATACGTGACTATACCATTGCTAAATGTGGTAATACATGTTCCCATGTGGCAGTACCACTGAATATTCATAACAACCTAATAATTAGCTACATAGAAACCTTACCCCTTAGACCTCAGTCCAGAGCCTCTCACCTAGCCAAATCAGTTCTCATACTTTGCACTGACGAGGGCCAATAGCCCAAAACACCGTGTCTGCAAATTGAGATACTGATTTGGCTTTTATCCTAAGTCATATTAAAAGACTCGTTTAAGGGTTTATTGTGACTTATAGGATCGCTACTTCCAACAGGTGGTGCTATAGAGTTCAAGTCCTCTTTTTCTCTGAAGAGGCAATTTGCATATTAAATTTCCCAGAGGAGCATTGCACGTCGAATAAGCCTCCTTACTTTGACAAGCCAGAGCTGGTATGTCACTCTCCACAAGGAGAAACCTTACCCATTAGACCTCAGTCCAGAGCCTCCCAGCTAGCCCAATCAGTTCTCATACTTTGCACTGATGAGGGCCAATAGCCTGAAACACCGTGTCTGCAAATTGATATACTGATTTGGCTTTTATCCTAAGTCAGATTACAAGACTCCGTAAAGGGTTGATTGTGATTTGTAGGATCGCTACTTCCAACAGGTGGCGCTATAGAGTTCAAGTCCTCTTTTTCTCTGCAGAGGCAATTTGCATACTACATAGAAACATTAAGACCACTTAAGGGGCAAGGCAAAACAGTAATACTAATTCACCCCTTACACAGACATGGGAACTGGAGAACATTTCTGTCATAATATGTGTCACATTTGTGGCGTAATTCTTCGCTTAATTCTACCGCTTTTCAAAAATTCGGTACAGCTTGCATAAGAAAGCTAAGGCACCGATTCATCAAAACTAGTAATTTTCGAACCAGTCTTGATGAGTGGACATGTTGGTGTCAGACGAACCAGATTCATTAAGAGACGCACAATTATTAATGAATCAGGGGCTTCTGATGAGTGTTATGTGCAGCCATGTACCACGCCAGAAATCTTATTTAGCTTCTCGACTAAAGTAAGATTTCTGGAGTAGGGATTGCCACAGCTTTCATGAATTAGATAAGCCATAGTATCATGTACCCTCCATGCCCCATCTATTCTCAACTCAGCCAATTTTGGCAGAAATGGGAGAGACTGGAGTAAAACCTCCAAGAGTCGCAACATTTTTGAGCAACTCTGAGTTGTTCAAAATTTTTTACTACTTTTTAAAGTAACTTACCCCTGAATTCTTACAAAATTGCTTTGATTAATTGGGGCCAAAATGTTACAAAAATTAAAATAATAATATATGCCAGAATTCTGGTGAAAACTACTTGATGAATTGTGGCCTCAGTTTCTCTATTTTTAGTGGGCGTAGAATAACAATCTACATGTTTTTCAGTAGGAATTTTGGACATTTTTCTTACATAGGAAGAAATGACTACATTTTATGCATCAAGAACACCACAAAAATCCCTTTTTATATCTAAGCATGTCTTGTATGCTGGCCTCCTAGAGAGAGATGAAGAAAACACTCAATTTACCCTAGACGTTGGCGGCGAGTGGTGACATTATAAAGCACCGTACCTCCACTACATTACAGTGGGACACAGCTATCTGCAGATAACAAATATGCTTCAGGCTTGGACATTGTCTCCATTTCTGACACAGCAGTGCTGCACTTAATATGTGTCAAGTCTGACCCGAGCTCTGTTGAAAAAGAATATTTTGTAGAAAGCAGTTATATGCAGCTTAGGATGCAGACAGTGTAATTATACAGAAGACTGCACGTGAATCTGTCCTTCTCCAGAAACAGCAGGGCTTGTAACTAATGGAATAGCCTATGTCGTTCTCATGCTTGATGCTTTCTGCTGAGAATTTCCAATAAGGAAAAAACACTTTATCTGGGTAAATTTCTTTTGTTTTTACTGGATCCCAAGTAAACTTTGTCTTTATCCCTGGAAGAATATTTGACATAGTACAACCCCAGAAAAGGACAGTGAGAGCTTAGTCTGCTCATCTGAGTCACTTATTGCTACCTCCGCTTATTTCCATGCCTATTTCTTCACATATACCGGTTATTATCACTGGAACCACTCTGCACTGGGATCACCTTTTTAGTGAAATAAATCTTCATATTATTAGTAAGGTACCAATACATTTTCAATAGTTCTTGGCCAAACAGCCGCAATCTCTCCTGACATACCCATACACATGTATATTTGTTCGGCTGAAAGCTATTCCTTCTGACCACCCATACACATGTCCTCTGCGTGTTTGAAAAGGTGACAGGTGTTCGTGACCACCACTTGATTCACTTCTGTTCACATTTTGGTAAACCTCTGACCATCTTTGCTTCTGAGAGACTCTGCCTCTCTAACATATTCTTTTTTTACACATTCATCATGTAGCTTAGTTGAAAAAAGAGCACTCCAATTATTTTTCATCAGTTTCTCTTACTTTTCCAACCTTTTTTTTTAACCCTGTCCCAACTTTTTTGTGATGTGTTGCTGCCATAAATTCATAAATTTCTCCCTTTTTTTCAAATGAAATGGAAAAATGGAAAATTTTCCCCATCTTTTATGTGTTTTGTGTTCTGCTGTGAATAAAATATAAAAGAGATTTCGATATCATTGCATTCTTGTTTTCTTTACATCTTACACATTCACAACTTTTTTGAAGTTGGGGGTTGTACATTTATCACCAACCCAACAGACTGATCTCAGATTATATATACAAGACACAAGAAAACTTTATAATGTTGTAGTAGTATATCATTAAATGTTATCGATAGAGTCAACCAAGATATCCAGGTCTTTGTAAAAAAAAAAATGTTTCTAAGCACTAATAAGCAGGTAGCTTTGACCTACATGTTTGTTGTGCCTGGCACCATTCTCTGCCAGCACAGAGTAGTCACAGACCGCTCCTGCCGGCGATTCACCTTCTCTCTGTCATCAAAGCAGCACTTCCTGTGCTGACAGGGTGAGACTCTTGGCATCATGTTTACTAGCAGCCGGCTCCCCAGTTAAGCAGCGGGTATCCAGCTGTCAATCAGAATTACTTCACAAGTACCACCCTGTCAACAGCGCACAGAGGAAAAGAAACCGTGGCTCTGTTGACGTGACATCAGTGGAAGTCACTGAATCGCCAGCAGTAGTGGTCAGTGACCATTGTATGCCAGGAGAATGGTGCCGGGCACAACAGGTGGGTAGATAGCAAGCACCTACTTCTCAGTGTTTAGGCACTTTTTTTTTAAAAGTCCGGGATATCCTTTTTATTGTTTTTATTACAGAAATAGCCGTACACTTATCTTAAAGGGAATCTGTCACCCTAAATTGGCGGGATATTTAAATGATGGCAGTCAGGTCAGATGGGCGGTGTTTTGGGTACTTGCCTTAACATGTTGTTCGCCGCTGTCTCCATTATTTCTGGGAATTGTAGTCGTTGCCCTCCATATAACGCGCCTGCGCATTGCAATCTTGAATTGCACACGCGCAGTATGCTTTGCCCGCAGATTGCAATGCGCAGGCGCGTTATATGGAGGGCAATGACTACAATTCCCAGAAATAATGGAGACAGCGGCGAACAACATGTTAAGGCAAGTACCCAAAACACCGTCCATCTGACCTGACTGCCATCATTTAAATATCCCACCAATTTAGGGTGACAGATTCCCTTTAAGGCTGTGTCTGGTATAGCAGCTCAGCCCCATTCACTTACTGTCAAGAAGCTGTTATGATTTCCATTCTGTTATCTATGGAGGCGAGCTGCAGTATGCCCGTATACAATTTCTTGTTCTTTCACCTTTTTATATCTTTTAACAGCAAGGCTTCTTCAAAAACACATTTTCCTCTCTGTGACAGAAGTGCCATTATATTAAACCAAGTGCCCTGGTAGTAAAGCAGCACCAGTGTGTCCTTCTTACTGTACATGGTGTATTACAATAATACTGAATTTATTCTATCGTCTCACATTGTTAACAGCACTCTATTTAAACAATATTTTGTACAATAAACATCTATTTGCTTTACAAATAATGGAACAAACCTTATATTAAGGTACATTTACAAATATTCAGGCAGATTTACTGTTGTGAGTTCTTCTTGACTTTAGTGGAAAATGGCTGGAATTTTGACGCATTTTGGAAAAAATTGTTACAACGCATTTATGCTTATTTATGGCACTGTTTATCTGGAAAAGAGTCATGGCTTACGAAGCGTTTACATATGCCGATGGTTTAGTCTAAAATTAAGTCAACCAAGAGATGGTGTAAAGGAAGACATAGGAAGGAATTCAGAAGCCCATATATGCCAGAAATAATCGTGATTGCGATAAAGAGAGCTAGGTGACAGGCGCACCCCCCAAAAAATGTGGATAAATCACCAGGATTGATGAAAAAAATAAAAACAATTTAAAAACACAACGTGCTTTAGCTGTGTCCTGAGGAAGGCTGGGTATAACCAAAACGTGTTGCGTTTTTAATTCATTTTTATTTATTTTTTTATCAATCTTGGTGATTTATCCACATTATTTTTGGGAAGCACCTATCACTGGGATCTCCTTATCTCAGTCTTACTCTGCAGGAATTCTCCCTGGAGGATTAAGGTACTGCCACACTAAACAATCCCGCTAGCGATCACGATAACGACGCATACTAATGGAATCGCTAGCGGGATTGTTTCTATATCGCTAAGTGCGACCACATTTAGCGATATAGTTAACGACGCTATCGCCGTTAGCGATCTTCTTAACGACTTTAGCGGTACAAAAGTACCGCTAAATCGCTAAGAAAAGGTGCCACACTAGCGATATATACTTACCCAGCGGGAGCGCCGACGAGAAAATAGGGTCCGGAACGATTCCAGCGACGAGCGAGATCACAGCAGGAAGCTCGTCGCTGGCAGATGCCGCACTGAACAACATCGCTAATGGGATCGCTAAATAGTGACGTTTTTTTAGCGATCCCGTTAGCGATATTGTTCAGTGTGGCATACCCTTTAGTTCACAGCAACCAGGTCAGCTGCACTCACTTCACTACAGCAGGTGAGATAACTATTGAACGTCACCAATTTTCTAAGTAAATGTGTCTATAACTACCCATCCAATCCACACAGGCAAATAAATCGAACCATAGATATAAATAAATTAAGTTGTGTAATAATGAGAAATGATATAGAGAAAAAGTATTGAACACATGTAGAAAGAGATGTGCAAAAAGCCATAAAAAGTAATGACATTAGCTGAAAATTATCAGTCACTAGAAACCAATTCTGCCACTTAGCAAAAAATATCAGTTGGTACAGCTGATAGCCTATAAAAAGGTGACTCAATACTAGTGATGGGCGAGCACTAAAATGCTCGGGTGTTCGTTGCTCAGGTCGAGCAAATTGAAATGCTCGGGTGCTTGACCCGAGCAACGAGCCCAATGTAAGTCTATGGGAAATTCGAGCATTTTTCCAGCTGCTTTCCCCCGGCGGTCTGCAGATGGACTAAAAATCACCGAAATCAATGGGAACAGTGCTCAAATGACATGGGAACAGCATGGGGAAGACCCAGGAAGCATTTCTGACTCCCAGGTCACTGCTGTGAATAATGTCAGAGTCTTACGCCACATTTACAGACTCATAATAAAACATACAAAAACGAAACCAAAATGGATTTTCCTGGGAAATATGTTAAGGAACATCCTTTCCAGGGTAATGACTTGTATAAAGGCAAAATAAATAACCAAAATAAAATGCTCCTCCACACCTTGGGCTATGTTCACACATAGCGCTTTGGATGCATTTTTCAACTTAATTAAGCATTGCTTTCAACCAAGACAAATGCATTCACTGGGAAATGTCATTTTAACATTTTACAACCTTATCTGGCCATGTGATGTGTGACACATCATCAGACACACCCTGTTTCATTTATGAAGGAGGGACTCTGAAAGTCACAAAACTTATTTTTATGGGGCTATCAGGTGGCCTTTACTTTTCTTAAAGGGCCAGCAGTCGGCCCTCACTATTCTTAGAGAGCCATCAGCTGGCTATGCTTTGTTCCCATTATTAAACAGTGGATCTCCTATACTGTTATTACGTATACAGTGAGTGTAAGGGCTGCACAAAATTTGGACGCACCCCAATACCCCTTTGAAGAGATGGTCAGGAGGGCCTCCTGAATACAATGTTCCAATTATTAGGAAGTGGGTCTCCCATACTGTAGGCCTATGCAGTGAATGCAAGGCCTGGCCAAAATTTAGATGCACCCCAATAACCCATTTAAGAGATGTATAGGAGGGCCTCCTGAAAGCAATGTTCCCATTATTAGGGAGTTGGTACTCCCATACTGTTTGCCTGTGCAGTCAATGCAAGGCCTGGCCAAAATTTAGACGCACCCCAATGCCACTTTGAAGAGACATACAGAAGGGCCTCCTGAAAAAATTTTTCCCATTATTAGGAAGTTGGTACCCCCATACTGTTTGCCTATGCAGTTGTAGGAAGAAGGACCGGGCTGTGGGTACCTGCTCTGCACTGGGTCTGGAACTATCAGGGCTGTCTCCTCTGTTGCCCGGGGAGAGTTTATGGGACCGGACCAAACTTTGGATCCGGAAGTAGGGGGCGTGGCTGAGTTGCTGAAGCCACAGTGCATGCGGAAGCAGTCAAACTTGGCGGGAATAGACAGCGCGCAGCAGAGGAAGTGAGTGCTCCGTCCCTCTGGCACCATAGTAGCATAGGCCCACACCCAAACACCCGAACATCCCCACTGCTACCCACAGAGACCGTGAGCAGAGACCTGCCATGTGTTGCACAGCTTCTGAATCCACACCTTTGCAGTAGAAAACTTCACAGAGCAGGCTTCATGGGATAACAAGTTTTACTTCTTACAACATGAGGTAAAAGGGAAAATGCACAGTCATATCAGCATTGCATCAGGAAAACAGGAACAAAACAAACGTGAAACTACAAGTGAGACTATTTCTTATACAATACATTAAACAGAAGGAAACATTATACAACATCGCCATATACTGTCAGGTCAGCATAAAGTCCTCCTTTTATTATAATAAATCCTAATCTGTTGCATATGCCAACACCCTTTCTCAACAATAAGGACTTATTCAATCAAACCCAACTTTTTTATTAGACTCTGATGTTTATCAGCATTCAACGCCTTCGTGAAAATGTCTGCTGTCATTTCTTCAGTAGGGCAATACTCCAACTTTTATACTCCTTGGTCCTGATGATCTCTCAAGAAATGATACTTCAGATCAATGTGCTTGGTTTTTGGGTTAACTCTTTCCATCTGAGCAAGAACAAGACATCCTTGATTGTCCTCTTTTAGTTTTGTTGGTTCCAACTGTGGTTGTCCTAATTCTGTCAACAATTGTCTTAACTACAGTACTTCTTGACTCGCATGTGCTGCTGCAACATATTCTGCTTCTGTTGAAGATAGTGTCACAATTGACTGTTTCTTTCTTGTCCAACTTATTGGTCCACCTGAGAGAAAAAAAATATGTCCACTGGTAGATCTTCTGTCAGTTGGATCTCCAGCCCAATCTGCATCAACATATCCTGTTAAAATGCAATTATCAGCTGTGGGTAATTCCAGCTTAACATTGCTAGTTGCTTCAAATAACGTATTACTCTCTTCACGGCATTCCAATCAGCTTTATTTGGTTTTGATACCTTTCTACTCAGGATTCCTACTGCTGCTGCGATGTCTGGTCTTGTAACGGTCGCTAGATACAGTAGTTTTCCTATTGCTGTTCTGTATTCTTCATTGTTTGGTAGCATATTTTTTTCACTGTTCATCTCTTTGAGATAATTAGTTTCCATTGGAGACTTTACTGTTTTTGCATCCTTTAGTCCAAATTTTTCTATTATGTCTTGAATCATGTGATTTTGATTCAGTAGGAAACTTCCGTCTTCTTCTCTTTCTATCTGTATTCCTAGGTACTGTTTCACATTTCCTAAGTCTTTGATTTCAAAATGTTGCTTCAGGATTTTTAGAATGTTTTCTTTATCCCTTTCTTGTTTAAAACAAATAAAAATGTCGTCTACATACAGTACAGACCAAAAGTTTGGACACACCTTCTCATTCAAAGATTCTTCTGTATTTTCATGCCTGTGAAAATTGTAGAATCACACTGAAGGCATCAAAACTATGAATTAACACATGTGGAATTATACATTACACTTTACAAAAAAGTGTGAAACAACTGAAAATAGTCTTAAATTCTAGGTTCTTCAAAGTAGCCACCTTTTGCTTTGATTACTGCTTTGCACGCAGAACAGGTGAACGGATGGACTCTACATGCCTGGTTCCCACCGTGAAGCATGGAGGAGGTGGTGTGATGGTGTGGGGGTGCTTTGCTGGTGACACCATTATTCAAAATTGAAGCGGTGAGTGATCCAGCTCACCCCAAACCATCTCAATTGGGTTCAGGTCTGGTGACTGTGGAGGCCAGGTCATCTGGCGTAGCATCCCAACACTCTCCTTCTTGGTCAAAAAGCCCTTACACAGCCTGGAGGTGTGTTTGGGGTCATTGTCCTGTTGAAAAATAAATGATGGTCCAACTAAACGCAAACCTGATGGAATAGCATGCCGCTGCAAGATGCTGTGGTAGCCATGCTGGTTCAGTATGCCTTCAATTTTGAATAAATCCCCAACAGTGTCACCAGCAAAGCACCCCCACACCCTCACACCTCCTCCTCCATGCTTCACGGTGGGAATTAGGTAGGTAGAGTCCATCCGTTCACCTGTTCTGTGTGCAAAGCAATAATCAAAGCAAAAGGTGGCTACGTTGAAGAACCTAGAATTTAAGACATATTTTCAGTTGTTTCACACTTTTTTGTAAAGTGTAATGTATAATTCCATATGTGTTAATTCATAGTTTTGATGACTTCAGTGTGATTCTACAATTTTCATAGTCATGAAAATACAGAAGAATCTTTGAATGAGAAGGTGTGTCCAAACTTTTGGTCTGTACTGTATATGAGTACATAAATCCATCTATTACTCATCCTTTTTGTGTACAAGCATGGATCAGCTTTGCGTCTTTGAAATTTTTCATTTGTTAGTACTTCCGTGATTTTGTCATTCCACACTTTAGCTGCTTCTTTAAACCATATATGGTTTTCTGTATTTTAAACAAACTTTGTTTGGATTTCTTTCATCTTTGAACCCTGGAGGTTGTTCCATGTAATGTTTTCTGTTAAATCTCCATTCAAAAAGCTGTTTTTACATCCAGATGTTTTTGTTCATCTGTTCCATTGCTGCAACTTGAAAGTAATGTTCTTATTGTAGTGTTTTTGGGGACAACTGGAGCAAATGTTTTATCATAGTCTTCTCCTTTATTTTTGAGAATACCCTTTAGGCTGCGAGTCTTCCTCAATATTTTTCAGGTGTTGCCATCTGTTTGGTATTTTACTTTAAAAATCCATTTAATCTTATGGCTTTTCTTCCTTCTGGCAAATCTGTTAGTGCCCATGTTTTTTGAATCATGCATGAATTTAATTTCTGTTTCTGTTGCTTATCCATTTATTAGCTTCTTCTTCAGGAAGTTTAGATATGTCTTCCAAGAGGAGGCTCATAGATTTTTCTTTTTCTTGTCTTGACATTCGTTTTGGTGGTTTTCCTTTGTTCTCTCTTATTGAATGTCTTGGTTCTGTGTCTATTTGAGTTGTGATTCTTCACTTTCAGTATTTTGTTCTTCATTAATTTCTACTTCTTCTCATCAGATATTTCTTAGTTATGTCACTTTTGTTTTTCTCATTCTTGTTTCCAACGGAAATCATTTAAAGTCTTATTTAAACCTTTAATGGTGGTCACACTGTTTCTCCCATAACTCTGTCTGTTTTGGGATCTAGGTTCTATTATCATTTGCAATTTTACTATATCCAACGAATATTCCTTCCATGGATCTGTTTTGAAGTTTGGAACTTTTTTTGTTGGAAAATAAAAAAAAAATTTACATTTCCAAAAAACTTTTAAATGATTGATACTTGGTTTCATACCTTGCCACAGTTCTATGGAGTTTTCTTCAGTTTTCTGGGAAAAAAGTCGGTTCTGTAGATATGTAGCTGTATTGCTGCCTCACCAATATTTCTCTGGTAGTTTGAAAACTGTCAGCATACATTCATCTTCGGTTAGAGTTCTGTTTTTCCCTTTTTGCTACTCATTTTGTTCAGGTGTGTATGGAAAAAGTTTTCTGATGTTTATTCCCTTTTGTCTTAAGTAGTCTTCTATTCTGTGACCTGTAAATTCACCTCCATTATCACTTTGATGACAATTGGCTTCCTTTTAAAATTTATTACTTGATTTATTACACAGTCTACAAGTTTATCAAAAAACTTCACTTTTGTTCTTAATTAAGTATGTGACTGTGTATCTTGAGTAGTCGTCTATAAAAGTCAACATGTATCTATTGCCTCCCGAAAGTAGTCACTTTCATGGGCCACATACGTCAGTATGCACCAAATCAAGTTTGGTCTTTCGCTTTTATCTACTTTCTTTTG